>JAFEMH010001679.1:0-297500 GCA_022495995.1 Adenophora triphylla var. japonica
AGAGCTTCGTAAAAGCCCTCAACTCCTACGTATCGGGGCGGGTCAAGCACGCCCAAGGACCGCCCTAGACTGCCAAGTAAGCAAACAACCAAAGAGAAGCTCACCAAAGAGATACCAAAATAATCGACAAAAGAGAAAAATACGTAAAAGATTCCAAGATGGAAAAGAGTAAACAAACTTCACCGGAGCGCCCGGGTCAACCCGAGCAAACAAGCAGACCATGCTCGGGATGGGCACCAATACCTCCTCCTCAAAGAGTCCCCAGCAAACATACGTGAATTCCATCCTGTGCACTAGGACATCCGGAGGACATGACGAGCCGCCCGCTTTCCTCGCCAACACATGTGGCATCCCCAGCCTTCCTCCTAACAAAGGCCGCATACTCCTCGCCCTCCAGACGAACTCCGGCACTCACGCCAGCCCCCGGTACCTCCCATACTCCAAAGACGTCCATATCAAGAGGACTCATCATACGGAAGGACGGATCCCTGAGCCATAGGAGGCACACCCGTGCCACGCTGTAATACTCCTCTCCCCCAAGTACATGGAGTCACAAGTAAGACCCCGCAGGCTTCCGCCGCCGCGTCACCTGTGGGGCACCCTCTAGCTTATCCTCATCATACCGAATCCAAGGGTACAGCGAAAACCCTCCCGACCGTCCATCTCTGTGTATTGTTGCACATCCTTATATGCGACAAGGACCTTTCCTCGTCTCTCGTCCTCCTCTTCCTCAAAGAACGAGCTCCAAGACAAAGATGGCGGGATAACCGAACATGGCCTCATCTCCTCCCAATCCTACTCTGATGGCACCGGAAGATCTCATAGCACCACGCCCGCGACGAAAAGCAGATAGCGCACGTAACAAAAAGAAAAAAGAGTCCTACTTAAGTCACTCTAAGCACCACCGCCCGGCGTAAGACTTCCCGCATCTCGGTGCCTCGCCACCCACCTCATCATCCCTCGAACCTAGCACCTTCCTCGACCGGATAATCCAAGAAGTCCGCTGCAGTGAGTAAGAACGAAGAAGGAAAGAGAAGACGAGCCATCCCTCCTCTCCTTGTCCAGCACTCCGAGGCGCCCACGTCCTCAACATTTCAACAACTCGCCGCAGGCGCCCCACGTCCTCAACATTTCAAAAATTCGGTCAGAGGCGCCCCACGTCCTCAATAACTCAACAACTCGGTCAGAGGCGCCCCACGTCCTCAAACATTTCAACAACTAAGCCATATGCGGCACCACATCCTCAACACTCAAAACACGGCCGAGGCGCCCACGCCCTCAAACATTTCAACAACTCACCTGCAGGCGCACCACGTCCTTACTATCTCAGCCGTGAGGCGGCACCACTTCCTCACTATCTCACTGTAGGCAACACCATTTCCTCATCATCTCGGCCGAGGCATACCACATCCTCAACTTCCTCCTCACAAAGGCGCATTCTCCCCGCAGTAAACACAACAAAGGTATGTCAATAAACTTCAAATGCAGTAAAAGTCGTAATAAACGTTACATCAAGGAAGAATCCTAGAACGGCATGATTCCTTTCTAAAATTCCCACAAACAATGTTCTTACATGACTCACAAAATACACCATCAAACGCAACTTAGGTCCGTACGCCTTAGAATAGTTTCAACTTAGGGTAATACTCCCGAACTAGATCGCAACTTAGGTCCGTACGCCTTAGAATAGTCTCAACTTAGGGTCATACTCCCCGAACTAGGTCGTAACTTAGGTCCGTACGCCGTAATAGTCTCAACTTAGGGTCATCCTCCCGAACTAGATCTCAATTTAGGTCCGTACGCCTTAGAACAGCCTCGTATAGTGGTAGACACCCCCAAACAGCCTCACTTAGTGGTATAGACACCTTCAAAGAAACTCAACTTAGATTCTCCTTGCCTTTCCCGCCTTCATCGTAAGCCCGAACCTCGCCCACTAAACGGCAAAATAAACACAAAACGGACAAAATGCCTTCAAACACGAATCCCAAGGCGCAAACGTCTCCACACTCACGCCACCATCACCAAGATGATCCGTGGCCCAAAAGGCTTTAAATTACCCGGTCCGAAAGACAGCATAAATCTCCCAAATCATTATCCATAGCATGGAAGTCTTTAAATTGTCCGATCCGAAAGACCGTATAAATCTCCGAAATCATTATCCGTAGCCCGGAAGGCTTTAAATTACCCGGTCCGGAAGACCGCATAAATTTCCCAAATCATTATTCGTAGCCCGGAAGGCTTTAAATTACCCGGTCCGGAAGACCGCATAAATCTCCCAAATCATTATCCGTAGCCCTAAGGCTTTAAATTATCCGATTCGAAAGACCGCATAAAATTCCCAAATCATTATCCGTAGCCCTAAGGCTTTAAATTACCCGATCCGAAAGACCGTATAAATCTCCCAAGTCATTATCCGTAGCCCTAAGGCTTTAAATTACCCGGTCCTGAAGACCGTATAAATCTCCCAAATCATTATTCGTAGCCCGGAAGGCTTTAAACTACCCGGTCCGGAAGACCGTATAAATCTCCCAAATCATTATCCGTAGCCCGGAAGGCTTTAAATTACCCGATCCAGAAGACCGCATAAATCTCCAAAATCATTATCCGTAGCCCGAAAGGCTTTAAATTACCCGGTATGAAAGACCGTATAAATCTCCCAAATCATTATCCGTAGTCCGGAAGGCTTTAAATTACCCGGTCCGGAAGACCGCATAAATGTCCCATAACATTATCACTTCACGGACACCGGCACGTCCACTCACCATGGACACCAACACGTTCACTCACCATTTCACTTCACGACACCGACACGTCCACTCACCATGGACACCAACACGCTTCACTCACCATGGACACCGACACGTCCACTCATCATTTCACTTCATGGACACCGACACGTCCATTCACCATCTCACCATAAGACACCAACACGTCCGCTTACCACATCACCTCGTGGCACCACCACGCCCGCATACACACACTCATCACCACCTCCGAACTACGATCGTGCTTCGATTCCCGCTAGGGATACTTAGGAATCCTATCAAAGGGTCCAAACTAACCATCCTAAACGGTCACACCCAGACACCACCACGTCCTCACAAACCCAACCTCAACGATCACCTTAGGACACCACCACGTCCTCACAACCGACCTAAACGGCCACACCTAGACACCACCACGTCCTCACAGCCCAACCTCAACGGCCACCTTAGGACACCACCACGTCCTCACAATCGACCCAAACTGGCCACACCTTAGACACCACCACGTCCTCATAACCGACTCCGAACGGCCTCCTTAGGACACCACCACATCCTCACAACCGACCTAAACGGCCACACCTTAGGACACCACCATGTCCTCACAAACCGATCTTAGCGGTCACATCACAACATGTGACACCGCCACGTCCTCAAAAACAGACCTACACCTGGCCACCTCCTCTCCCAAAGACGTGATCCAGACGTGACTTATCTTATCGACGACCCCACTTCCTCCGTAAGTGACGCCGTCGAGGGCTTCGTAAGTACCCCAATCTGGATCACCCCTCATTCGATGCACGGGAAACACAACAGACTCACACAAATGTGATCTCGAACACCGGTAGCCCTCAAAAACCCCAAAAACCACCAACCAAACCAAGGGGGGCATTCTAGGATTAAAAAGTACAAAAGGACTTTTTAGGAATTTTGGAAAATTTGGAAAAGCAACATCAGTCCGTGCGGATCACATTGCTTCCAGACACAATTATTTCAAAATCCTCTTAAAGTCCACAATATTCCCTTAAATTCGGGAAAACCAAAAATTTGGTTTTGCTAGATAAGTCCGTGCGGACCATTTTGCTATTTTTCCATGGCTATAAATAGAGGGCCCCCCCCTCATATTTCACACACCTCCTCTCTTCTCTCTCTCCTCCCAGCCTTCAGGCATCCTCTCTAAGACCCTTCGGGGCAATCCCGGTCCCTTTCGGTTCCCTCCGAGGCATTTCGAGGCCCTCGTGGTACTCCGAAGCCCCGTTGAGCGCCTCCCGAGATGCTCCCGAGCAGCCCCGAGGCACTCCCGAGGCACCCTGAAGCCCTGACGGTCCATCCCAAAGCCTTACCGGTCCATCCCGAGGCATTCCGAGCCATCCCGATATGTCCCGGCCCATTTCGAGCACAACCGACGATCTCGACGCACGCCAAAACTCTGCTCGAGCGCAACCGATGATCCCGACGCACATCGACCTCCGCCCGAGTCCGGCCAACGATCCCTACGATCCCAACGTACGCCGAAAATTTGCTCCGATTACACACTCCGACGATCCCAACGCACGACGAAGCTCTCCGTCCGCAGCATGCCAGCACATCCCGAAGCAATCCCGGGTCCATCCCGAAACACTATTCAACACTCAAATACTATTCCCAAGCTAAGACGTACAAGAACCAACATTGGTAAGGCTTCTTTCCATCACTATTTCAATACATTTCAATACATAGCGTATGATGTGTACATCCTATACGTAATACATTTTTAAAAAGCACACACACACACACAACTTTTAAAGAAAGAGGGGTACCGAAAACTCGTTTTTATGAGGCGACTCGGTGCGCTCTACTATGCCCTTTCCGAGGAGTAATCCGACCTCCAAACTCAAAAATCTCATCACACAACAACAGCTTTTAAACTAAGCCTTTTTCAATATTTTCGGCTAAATTAAAACGGCGTGGCGACTCTACAAACAAAACGCAATGAAGCGAGATGCCGGGCGCGCGCGAGCCGATCCGGTAATTTCAAGATCGCCCTCAAAGAAGAGCTTAATATCGCCTTTGACAAAGTCTACAATCCGCTTCTGACATCTTTTTGAACCGAGTGACGTAGATTTGGTGGTTTCTATGGTGCCCTACTGCACTTTATTAAGTCGCATTTTACCTCACGGATCGCCCGCCCTATCAAAAGAGTTTAAAAATATATTCCAAAATTGATTATAGCTTTTGATGGACTTCACTTAAGGGCCAACATCCAAGATAAGGCCTCGCCCGTGAAGGAGGCAACTAAGGCTTTACACATTACGGCCTCATCCGAGGAGAATAGGGCCACCTCTCCTTCAAACCTCCCCATATGACATTTTGCGTTGGTGGAGCCATCATAAGTTTCTATTTGAGGAGGTTTCCCTCTCGGATCGGGCGCGTTGGTAATCTTGTCCACAAAGGCATCCATGGTGCGCCACATTTCAGGAAGCCTCACGCGGGTTTCCCACATTCGATGCATGAACTTGATAAAATCGTGGTTCGTGCCATCCATTTTTGGCTTTTTGGAGTGTGAAATCACGGCCTTTCCTCGCTTTAGCCGTGGGTTTTGCTTTGGATTTCTGGGAGATGAGTAGATTCTGCTCCCTCTCCTATCTCCTCATCCTCTTCCTTCTCGTGACCGCGGTCCGCCGAGGGTCAGCTCTAGCCTTTGTCCCCCTAACTCGACTAGCTAGAGATTTTGTATGGACTCATTGGGTGAACCTCTGGGAGCCTTCCTATAGGGGGATACCACTGTTGGCCTCCAGCTCTACCAACTCTAACTGGGCATCATTTATGGCCTCTCTCAGCCAGAGATTGGTTTCTCTTGAATATCAACTCAGGAGTGATAGGAGATGTGGGGTTTTTTGGTTTTGGATTTTGGGGGCTTTTTCTCTACGGCAAATTTCAAGCTTCTCCCTAAGGTCTCTCGAGAAGGAGTAAGAGATCATTTACTGAACGACCACCCAACCTATTAAAGGTTGAGATGCTTGGTCGGATTTAATTGTGAGGGAGAAGTTTGATTGTTACCCGGAGGAGTGAGGTAACCCGCATTTTGAAGAGGAGTGCCAGTCATTTTCAAAGGAGAAAAAGCTAAAAAGTTGTTTTTTGGATGTAAGTATTTGGAAAAGTGTTTGTATCGAAAAGACACAAGATTACACGAGAAAAACTAAAGCGTTTTCCGAAAATGGAACCAGTGATGACGCCACAACTTTTGGGGTCTCAATAAGTACGAATATCTGGCTTGTATGAGATGAGTGTACCTATAACACAACAAAGACAAGAATCACCGTTAGAGATCAAGACTGAGTTTAATCCAGCTCATGCACTCGGGTGTGAAAGTAAGATGTCTGAGCTTTTAATAACTGAGAATAAAACTTGGAATGTCTTGGTGTGTCAGGTGTTGTGTGGTTTAAATAATGTGGCTTACAATAGTGATTTTGCACTTACCTTGTCATTGAGACAATGGATAGTATATATATTATGAGAGAGTCGTTGATGACGTAAGCCCTAGAGGAGATGTTTGTCTTTCGACCTAGACACGTGCCCGCGCCCCGGTCAAGGCTCGCATAATAAAGTGATGATTAATGTAGAGGGATGTCTCTCGATTGAAAAAGGATACAGAAGCAAAGCGACAAGCTGGTGCGACGCATACGCGTATGATAGGCATCTGAGCCACCATTTAATGTGATAGTGATAGGCTTGTCCTTGGTGTCAGAGTAGGTACGAACCCTTGTATAAATAGCCTTGACTTTAACTGAGAATCTAGTGCGAATACCGTGAGTAGCGTGGGTACTGAGACCGCGGCCAATATGGTCAACGCGGTCTTGGATAAATACGATCATAGCCGGCACGGTCTTGGGATTGTGGTCTTGGTGACCTCGGTATTGTTGATTGCGCTCTTCATGATCGCGTTCATAGGGATACCACGTCATAATTGGCTTTCGCAACGTATCGAGCTTTATGCCCGATCCGAAAGGCACGAGCTCATCAAACCGGAATTAATTGGCCACGTAAAATAAATGAAAGTCATTAATCTCGTCACTTGATAGGTCAAAGCATACATAGAAATTGTGACATTAGGGCATCCTTACTCATAAACCCCTTCAAATGGTATAGCTTGTCAAATCATCACTTTTTACCTTTTCAATTTTATAAACCTTTAATAACTTTTCCCACCCACATTTATAAACCTTTACAAAAGATTTTTAAAAACTCTTTTAAAAAAATTGACATTTAATTTTGAGAAAAAAAAATAGAAAATGAAAATTTATTTAGGTATAAATGATATACCATTATCTTTTAAAAGAAAAATGTTCAATTTTTGCAGAAAAAAAAAAAAAAAAAAGGAACAAACATGTCGAATAAATCGTAAATGTACCCACCTAAGATGAAGCTTCTGTTCACACATTCTCCCCTCTCTCTACCGCTGATGTGGCGGCTACTACGTACCCAAAAACCTCTCTTTTCTACCACTAAGGTTGACCTAATTCACACCCTTCATTGCAGTCGAGAAATCTATAGTATAAATGGAAGAGGTGGGTGAACAGTATTATGAATAGTTTCAATCGTCGAAATTTCCATTTTGCCCTCACTATTTTGTCTCTTTCTCATTTTGTTCTTAAAAAAATTTAAATTAAAAAAAAAATGTCCTCGGCACGGGCTTAATTAAAAAAATAAAATAAAAAATAAACGTGTCCTCGGACACAGACACACACAGACTTATTCTAAGTAAGTATATATGAGAGCAACTGCCTTAGCTTGACCATTGTACTGCCTTAGCTTGACCATTGTACTTTGTGCATGTTCTTAGTAAACTAAACTAATACCTAAGATTTACAAGTGAAGTAAGTTTTACATGAAATTTTTAACCACAAATTAGATTGTGAATAATGTTCACCTGGAGAGAAAAATAAAAGACTTGTCTATTTGGACCCACTAATCTTTTCATTTATATCAAATGTACTACCATGCCATATTGCCATTCCATATATACACAACTTTGCTTTCATATCTATTCTCCTATTCTGCCTTTCCCCCACCCCTGCATTTATACCTAAGATTTACTCACTTTTCTCCACACACACACACGCACTTCCATGGCTTTCTTTTTTCTCTCACTTGTTGTCATTCTTATAGTTCCTTCAGGCATTGGTGGCTACTGGCCACCTTCACCTGGCTACTTCCCAAGTTCCAAATTTAGGTCTATGAGCTTTTATCAAGGTTTTAGAAACCTATGGGGTCCTAATCATCAACGTATTGACAATAATGCCCTTGCCATTTGGCTTGACAAATCCTCAGGTTAATTTTTAAGTTAACTTATTGCCTTTTTAAGTGCTTCATTTTAATGTGTTACATGTGTAAGAAGCTCACTTGTGACACTATATTTTATTTTTTAATATTTTGTCTGTATCAAAATAAATGTTAAACAAGAAAATAAACTCATTTTTTAATGAATGAAGGATTTATTTCATTTTCTTGATGATAATGTAATTGCAGGAAGCGGGTTCAAGTCGGTTAAACCTTTCCGATCTGGGTATTTCGGAGCCAGCATAAAGCTTCATCCCGGTTATACTGCTGGAGTCATTACAGCTTTCTATGTGAGCAATGAAATTCAAGTTTTAATTCCTAAATATAACATGCACTCCCTTCGTCACAGAAAAAATAAAAATAAAAATAAAATACTATGTATAAAATGTTTTTTATTAAATACTAATAATATAAAAAATACAGCATTTGAGAGCTTGCATGGGAGTATTGTTTTTTAAGTAAGTGTTGCACTATTAGTATAAAGAGTTATTAATCAATTTTAATATAATGTTTTTTATTAAATACTATGTATAAAATGTTTTTTTTTTCTTTTTTTTTTCTTTTTTTTTTTTTTTTTTTTTTGTGAATGTGAATGTGTAATTAATTGATGGGATGCAGCTGTCAAATGCTGAAGCACATCCAGGACACCATGATGAAGTTGACATAGAATTTCTGGGCACAACATTTGGGAAGCCATACACATTGCAAACAAATGTGTACATAAGAGGAAGTGGAGATGGAAATATTATAGGGAGAGAAATGAAATTTCACCTTTGGTTTGACCCCACCAAGAAATTTCATCACTATGCTATTCTTTGGAACCCCAAGGAAATCATGTAAGTTGATTTTATTTTATTTTTATTTTTATTTTTGCCCCCATTTCATTTGTTCTCACTTATTAATCTCTTATTTATGTGTGCCATTCGGAATTGTTTGCTATCAATTTTGGATCCAAAATTATAAATGTTATTTAGGGATTTTTTTTTTTTTTTTGATGAAATTACTAACAAAATCCAGTTAAATAATGTCAAAACAGAGATATAAAATTGAGGTGTGTTCATTCGATTCGATGTGAAAATATATTTCATTACAACATTGGTACGTGTGATTTAACTGGATTTTATTAGTAATTTCGTCAAAAAAAATTGACTAACATTAAAAACTTTGAATCCTAAATTAACAAAATTGGAATATCAAATCTCGATTGACACATTTCCCCCTAACCTTTAAACCCTAATCTGTCATTTTCCACTTATTTATTCATACATCTATCGATAATGAATACTCTCTCCGTCCCATACGTCTTAGGACAATTTGTCATTTTTGGCGTCTCACTCAACTTAGTACATCCCAAAATGACACGTTTATATTATTTTTATATTTAATGAGACTCACTTGTAATACTCACAACAACAATCCCCTTATTATTCCTTACACTCATTCTCACTCATATTTTACATTTCATACTCACAATACCTCCTCCATTTATTCTCTCTTCTCTTATTATAGATTTCATAATGTCCGGCGTCAGGGGAGAAAATCTTAAGTCAAATGGGATGGAGGGAGTATATATTTACAATTTAATGATTAAAATTCAATAAAATAAAAAGTCATAAAACTGAAGATGAAGATTAAGCATAATAATAAGGTTGAAAGTGTCGGTAGAATTAATTTTATACGTAATTGAAAATTTCAGATTCCTTGTGGATGATGTGCCAATAAGAAGTTATCCAAGGAAAAGTGATGCTACATTTCCACTTAGGCCAATGTGGCTATATGGATCCATATGGGATGCATCTTCTTGGGCTACAGAAGATGGAAGATACAAAGTTGATTATAAATACCAACCGTTCGTCGGAAAGTTCACGAATTTCAAAGCGAGCGGTTGCACCGCCTTCTCTCCGTCATGGTGTCGTCCAGTGTCCGCCTCTCCGTTCCGCTCTGGTGGACTCACCGGACGGCAACTCATGGCCATGCAATGGGTACATCAACACCAATTGGTATACAACTATTGCAATGACCATAAAAGGAGCCATTCCCTAACCCCAGAGTGTTAAATAAATAAAGTCACTTATAAAAGTGAAAAAAAAATAAAATAAAAATTATTTGGGGAGAGGGGGTGTATTGAGATGTGACAACAACTTGCAATTATATGCAAGGTAGTAGTTGAGCTTGAGCATCCAAGCCTCCAAGAAGAAGGCCTCCAAGAAATATTGATGGTTATATTTGTGTGTGGTATTTTTGTTATTGTCTTTGTTTTTAAATGAATGTAAAAATGTCAAATTTGAAAAAAAAAATCGACATTCATTTAGAAATAAAGGAAGTATTATTATTGTTTATAGGGGTATTTGTGACATTTTCTTGTAAGAAAAGTGTAGGGTGAGAGGTGAATTAAAGGTAGGGATGGGGTGAAGCCAAAGGCAAAGGCAAAGGCCAAAGGTATGGGAAGGGGTCATGGGGTTTGAGTTAATGCATCCATTGCTTGTCATTTCTTATTATTAAAGCAAAAGGTCTTTCATTTATAATTTATGATAGTGCCATAAAAAATTGGTGCATCTAATAATTGGTCATGCTTGGATGCTTTCATTTCATTTCTTTTCAATTGTTACTTCACAGTTAATTAGTTTGGTACACCTATTTAGGATCCGGCACTGCTCCTGCCAATTCTTCATATTGCAAGCTGTGATGTATGTCACATACTTTTACTTTTTTAATCGTGACAGCGCCCAAAAATCAGAGAACATGTTTACATTCTACCGACTTGCATCGGGGAGGAGCATATCGCTCACCAGAGCACAGTGCCAAATTCCGTTCTTATTTACTATGGTCAAAGTCTTGTAAAAAATTAGTTTTTTCGTAACATAAAAAAAAAAAAAACTAGTTTGAAAGCATTAAGTCTAACTAATAAGATACTTATTTAAAATAACTTATTTTTAAAATGAGATACTTATTTATTTTGATAATGAAATAAAAGCGTCAAACTAGAATGAGAATATGAGATGAAGATATTTTAAGTGATTTACGGTGAGAATGATGATTTCGGTAATAAGACCGTAATCGTAGACAGCCATCACAAATTAACTCACTAAAAAACTTCCACAGGTCTGAAAGTTTAATAAATGATTTGATGTTTAGTAGTATGATGTGGGATGAGAGATATCACAATATCTCCACTCAATGGCAAGTCAATCAATACCTATATCGTACTCCCGAGCTAACTCGCAAACCTTAAAGCCGAGGTTCCGTTCTTATATCATTTGTAGCAGGCCCGAGTCCAAAGTCCGATCTGCTACGCAGACACCACACACTAACCTATTAATCACCTACGCATTTGAGTTAAACACAACCCATCGTACGATTTCAAAAGTCCAATTTCAAAAATCCAATTGATGATTTGATATTTAAGCAAAGAGTTGCATTTTAATTTAGATATAACACAATCAATATACATATCTTTCCGATGTAATTAAAAAGATCACTAAGTATGAATATTTTTTTAAAAAAAAATTGCGTTAAAATTCAATCAAATTAATCGGTAAGAAATTAACTATCATTCCAATCAATGCTCAAGTCTTTTCGATTCGGTAATGTTTATTTATCAAACATCCAAATTTCCTGGAACTCACTAGCTCCATTTCTATCATCTCTGTCACTTCCTCACAAAATTTGCCATAACCAAAGTCAGCACCACTCCCCCTTTCCAACCACCAACAACATCATTCCGATTTAAATCACAATCAATCACTTTTGGATGAAGCTTGACAACGAAGGGTTTTATAGTAAAACTTGGCCCCTTCACAATGTATGCCAAGTCATTTTCAAACCTAATCACGATCTCAAGTTCACAATAGACTCCTAAATAATGCTACTATAGGAAGCATGTTGCATTCTTTCTTTCTTTTTTTTTTTCTTTTTTTTTTTTTTTTTTTTTTTTTTTTATACCCGTTGCCTCAGCTCACGGACTAATCCCCGAACCACTGCACCGCCTCGCATGCCTGCGGAGGTAAATCGCGGATGCGCCTCTATGCAAGCCTGGCAAGGCATTCTTATACCTGCAGCCCCAAGAGCCCTCCTACAAGGCATTTACATCACTCTTACATCACCAATTGGCTGCTTCAACTGCTCCTGCCGAGACAATTACATTCTTTCTTCAATCTAACATGAAACTAATTACATAGAGATGCATTATATGAATTCTAGAATTATAAGAGCGTAAACACTGATATATGAATTATAAAAAAATATTAAATTAGATAGAGATGCTTTTTGGTTTCTTTCAATGACAAGAAACAAAACTTAGGGCTATGAATGAGATGATATTAATACCCCAAATAATAGAGAAATATGATATATTTGTCCATGTACTTAGCTATTAGACTCAGATATGTTTCTCATCTTATTTTTCTGCACATATATCCTCTTATGAACATTTAATTAGGGTAAATTTCACCAAAACTAACTTTTCGTCAAATTTTTAACAAAACGGTTGACTATGATGACTTTATAATAATTTTGCACATCCACGTCATTTAAATTGGCCAAATAAGCTTGCTAACTATATATAACTAAACTACGTCGTATTACCCCTTGAAAGAAAATCCCTCCGAATGACGTCGTTCCATCCTTAATTTTCCAGCCAATATCCTCCACCACCGACCAGCACTATCATGCATCACCATCAACCTCCATTTCCCAAATCGAAACACCACCATCAAACTTCCTCTCCTCCAGTTTCAACACCCTATCACAGTCTAAAATTTGATATGAAAAAACACAAACTTTACTGAACTCTTCAAATATTCAAAATTCAGATCTAACTTTAAACTCACATTTATAAATAACACACGCACACAATCAAACACAAACATTATACAAGAATAAACTTTGGTACTCAACAAAAAATGTAACTAAGATGTAGGATGGCTTAAATTTCACCGAAGATAACTCAGATCTTGTAATCACTGAAAATAATGTAAGGGAGTGAAACAACCCTAAAAAGATGTAGATCAAAAAAATTGACTTTTAAGTGATTGAAGTGGTGAGAAAAGGGGGAGCACGAGATAAGAGGGCGAGGAGGGGAGACAAGCGGATGGTGGCGGATGGTGGGATTTGGACGGTGTTTTCGGATATTCTTTGTCCAGCAACTTTCGATTTGGGAAATGGAGGTTGATGGTGGTGCTGGGCGATGAGGGGAGGATATTGGCTGAGAAATTAAGGATGAAACGACGTCATTTCGAGAGATTTTCTTTCAAAGGGTAAAATGACTTAGTTTAGTTATGTATAGTTAGCAAGCTTATCTGGCCAATTTAAATGACATGGATATGCAAAATTACCATAAAGCCATCCTAGTCAGCAATTTCGTTAAAAATTTGACAGAAAGCTAGTTTTGGTCAAAGTTACCCTAATTAAATGTTAATATGAGGGCATATGTGCAGAAAAATAAGATAAGGGGCATATCTGTGTCTAATAGCTAAGTACGGGAGCAAATATATCATATTTCTCCCAAATAATATATATGAGTTATTTACCAAAAACTACTTTTAAAATATGAATATTACAAAAAAAAACTCACAAAAGTTGAATATTATCAAAAACTACTGGATAAAGAGAATGGACCAGAATACCCCTCGCACTCCCTCACACACGCGCACACACGTGTATTAACCGCCTCTTTCTCTCTCTTCTATTTTTTTCCAAAATTTTTAAAATACAATATCTAATAATCTAATAATCGAAAAAATAATTCAAAGACACCGTTTTAATCGTATTGTCAATGCGAATCAAACAAGTACACTCATGATATACTTTAAATTTTAGAAATGAAAATTCCTTTGTATATCACTTTTTTAAACCAAATACCAACTATAAAAACTCTTTAAAAAACTGATAAATTCATTTATTAGTTGTTTAAGCCAAACACTTGGTACAAAATCCTTAAATTAACTGATAAATGACATTTATCAGTTGTTTAACCAAATACCAAGCACAAAAACTCTTAAAAAACTGATAAATTCATTTATCAGTTGTTTAAGCCAAACACTTGCCACAAAAATTCTTAAAAATAACTGATAAATAACATTTATCAATTATTTAAGCAAATATCAAGCACATAAACTCTTTAAAACAACTGATAAATTCATTTATCAGTTGTTTAACCCAAACACTTGGCACAAAAATTCTTAAAAAAAACTGATAAATGACATTTATCGATTGTTTAACCAAATACCAAGCACAAAAACTCTTTAAAAAAATTGATAAATTAATTTACCAGTTGTTTAAGTCAAACACTTGGCACAAAAATTCTTAAAAATTACTCTCTCTGTCCCACTTCAATTGGTCCACTTTCCTTTTTGGGACGTCCCACTTCAATTGATTCATTCCATAAATGAAAAGTTTTCCATATATTTATACCCTTATCATCTCCACATATTTACAAAAAAATCAATCATTAATTTACTATTCCTCCCACTCATTCTCTCTCCTATTAAATATTTTTAACTTTTACATTCTCTCTCCTATTCCCTATCACACATTTAACTTTTACATTCTCTCTCCTCTAATTTCTACCCACTTTATTCATTTTTCTTAAAAATCGTGAAATTCACCCCGGGATCAATTGAAGTGGGACGGAGGGAGTACTTATAAATGACATTTATTAGTTGTTTAACCAAATACCAAGCACAAAAACTCATTAAAACAACTGATAAATTCATTTATCAATTGTTTAAGCCAAACACTTGATACAAAAATCCTTAAAAATAACTGCTAAATGATATTTATCAGTTGTTTAACCAAATAGCACAAAAACTCTTTAAAATATATAAATAGGCATCTCAACTCGCCCTTTTAGCCCAAAATAATGCAAACATATACTTTCTCTCACTACAAGTTTCTCTCTAGAACGAATATCTTATCGGGCAAATTGCAATTTGGTTATCTATGTTTATGTAACTGTTGCAATTTGGTTCCCAACATTGAAAAAGTTGCAATCGGATTTCTAATATTGACATTTTGTTGCTAATTGGTGTAAAAATTAACGAAATGTTAGTTTTTTGACAAAATTCAAGTCTTGCGACATGCACTTGAATTTTTGAGAGTCATAATGGTCATTTAATATTAATTTCAACCCCAACACCACCGACCACTACCACTATTAGCACCATAGTCACCACCACTCACTACTTTACGTGTTTTTTTAATTCATTTATATTTTTGAATCATTTTTTTTCATTAACCAAGTGTTATAAAGCTACATTATTTTGATGTTAAAGAGTAATTTATTTCTTTTTCCCATGCGAAATTATTAGCATGCCCCTTAAAAAGTTATTTACATGCACACGACTTTAATTCCGTCAAAAAATTAACAATTTGTTAGTTTTTATACCAATTTGCAACAAAATGTGAATGTTAGGAATCGACTTGCAACTTTTTCAATGCTGTGAACCAAATTGCAAAACTGATACAAACATATGTAACTGGATTGCAATTTGCCCTATCTTATCTTCATCTCTCTCAACCACACCGTTTGGCCTTTATCCGGTCTTACTAATCGGTTGACAAATATCTTTTTCTTTATATTAAAGGAATCTGTTTCAATTAAGGCGCCAGATTAATATCCTTCGCCTTTTTTATCAATCAAACTTTGAGTTTTTGCCAGGACATTTTTGTGATTAGAGCGAGGGAACTCGTGATCGACCTTAAAGTTTCTACTGTTTGGAGATTTTTAACACGTTTTCAGGTGCGATTTCTATTGAGATCATGCTATTTGCGTTTAATTTAATGAAGTTGAATTTGATCACTAGTTGATTGTTTGGCCGATGACAGCTGATGTGATGATCTTGATCTCCATGTTTATTTGTGTGATTGAGCTGGTGAGATAGAAATCGAAAGTTGGTCGCCGGAGGTGAGGGAGGGGTCGCGCCGCAGGTGGGTTGGGTAGAGAGAGGAAGTGTGCGTGTGTATTGTGTGCAACAAGTAGTTTTTTGTAAAATTATTTACTCCCTCCGTCCCATTAATAACTTCACCTTTTGCCATTTTGGGTGTCCCATTTAAAGTTTCATCTTTCCTTTTTTGGCAAAGAATCTTTACTATTTTCTCCACTCATTCTCTCTCCTATTTCACTATTACACTCACAACACTTTTCAAATTTACTATTTCCTCCACTCATTCTCTCTCCTATTTCACTATTACTGTGAGGACCCCGACCCGGAACCTACACGTGTCCCGAGTTGGAGCGTCCTCAAACTAACCCAAATATCCTAAACTTTTAAAAACTTTGATTTAACTTCCAAACGCTACACCATTTACATACCCATTTCAAAAATAACTCTACTCCTTTCTACACTGGGGGAAGAGTTGACCAACTCCGAAAGTAATAAATGATTTACAAAAAGATGTTGAATATAAAATAAGATTAAAGTTTATAAATACAAACCCTTTAAAAGAATTATATCAATACACAATTTCTACGCCAACCTATACGTACCCCGACAAACCCAAAATACCACATCCAACTCCTTTCCGCCCTTACTTGGCCTGGTCCCACCTGCCTCGGGATCTAAAACAAGAAAGGGAGAGGGGTGAGAATAAATCTCAATGAGCTATTATGGATGCAAAGAAGATGCCAAACAAGATGCAACACATAGCATGGCAACACTTAACACATTATGAAAGCGGTAAACACCTTACGTTACCTCATTTTACCTTTTCCCGTCTGAACAATAAGTCGTACAACGTGGGAGTAAAACTCCACTCTTTGGTGAATTGCCTCCAGCACATTCACCTCTTATAGGCCTCATACCCTGCACCATCCATATAAGAAAGGATACCTATATTAGAGTATCCAACAATAATATCGTCCTCCTTACAACGATCGCAACAGTCCGTAAAGCTTTTTGGGTCAATACAATCGTTAGCACGGCCACACTCCGTGGCCACAGTGGGGAAGTGGTCACCGGTATGACGAACCTTCAATCACTTATTGAACAAATCAATAATTGCTTGAAATCCATCATACCCACCCGAACATAAACACGCTCAAGCACGTGATAGATACTTGAGATAATCCACAAAACGGGATAACAATATAACAACATGGTAATGTATACTCATGCCAATCAATACCATAATGCAACATTTAAGTAATACACTATGCATAGTATCATCAATAAATATGAATGATAACAAATAAATCCACAATTGGGATAACCATACAACCACATAGTAAACATATCCATACTTGGAATAACAATGCAATAACTTGCCAAATAATCCACACCGGAATACCATATAATCAACATGCCATATAATCCACCATTGGGATATAACACCACTATATAACCCATAATCCACACTTTGGGATGCCACATAACACTTGTCAAATAGTCCATACTTAGGATATTAAGGTAACCATATAATCAATAATTCCACAACTTGGAATAACCATGCCACAAAGTGATACATACCCATTACCAATTAGCTCAATAATGGAACTTATGGCTTCTACACCCTTTGCAACCATTCACCAAAGCTATGGAGTGAGTAAGGCCACTATGTATCATAAACCATTCCTACATAGTCATTATACAACCTCGAATAACCTTAATAAAAGTTCAAGATCTATTTCCCAAGTTGGAACTATTTTGATGAAGTTACAAATCAAACCTATCAACCATTTTCGGGAAAATATTTAAACTACTTCCACAATTCCATTTTGATCATTTAAGATGTCATTGTGTAGCCAAAGTATTCTACTTTAATCTAGGTTAAAGAGATTTCATTTTGGTTCTAGTTTGATTGGGTTTAAACAGCTTAGAAATTGATGCAACGTAATTGTGCCAGTGGCACGACTCGTGCCCCTGTGGCACGACTCGTGCCCATTTGACATTCCCTGCATTCCCGGTCCCCAACCAGCACGACTTCAGCTTAAACTTGGTCACGACTCGCCCCTATCCAAGGCACGACTCGTGCCACGTGGCACGACTCGTGCCCCGAACCTGCAATCCGTAACGTGCCAAAATCCTTCAACAACCCCAAACCAATTTGTTCCCAACTAATTTTCCTCTCGTTTTGTGAACCTAAAATGCTTACTAAACTTCATACTTTTCATACCAAATCATTTAAACTTCAAAATAACATAAACCTAAGTTAAATTACAATTTGATTTTTTCACCCAATTCACTACCCCATTTCAAGTTAAATTCTCTTAATCCAACCAACACATTTTATTATACTCTTGATCAACTTCTATGAACCAAAACATCATTCTCTAACATTGACCGCATTTCCAAACTCCAAGAAGGTTTTCAATCATCAAAACCATTATAACAACAACAACAACAACAACATAGTTCATGAACATTTAAAGAAGGGAAGGTCATAATAACTCACATTAAAAATCGGAGATGGATCAGGGATTTCTTTAGCTTGATGAACTCTTCTTGGTCTCCCGATTCCAAAAGTGCTCCCGGATTGAAAAATGGTGAAGATTTGAGCTTGGATTCAAAGCTTGGATGGAGGGCTTCAATGGAGTTCCTCTAGTCTTTCTCTAGGAAGGAAATGGGATGAATGAAGGAGAAGGAGGAAGGAGTATAAAATGGATAAAGGAGGAGGGGGGGCCGGTCCAAGGAGGGATTTGGGGAGGATTTTTAGGGGATTTGTCCCCTACTAACATTACTCCCTACCACAACTCTTTCATTATTTTTAAATTAATTCTCCCAACCCAACATTTTATTTGTCCAATTTATTACCACTCCATTTTATTACTTTATTTATTTCTACTTATTATTTTTCCTTTAGAACACTATTTATTTCCTTATCATTTTATCCTAATATAAGAAATTTAAAGATATAAAATAAACACATAAGGTTGATATTAATTTTAAAAGTATATAATGTTATACTAAAATTGTGTCTAGGGTTAGGGTCGTCACACTCACTCCCCTTAAAGAAAATTCGTCCCGAATTTGACCGTCACTTACCTAACCGATCAACCCGCAGCGGTTACAAGTATACATCAAACTTCAATTTCCAAATAGTCTCTTCAATGTTGTGATTCTTCTTCCAAAGAAATTAAATTTCTAATTCCATTAATAATATGATGTTACCACTTAATGATCCAAGCATACTATGCAAATATCACTAACACGAATTTTCCGATTTCAATGAAAATATAAATAATTAAAGTATTACAACTTAGGTCACCAAATACATTACAATATCACATTAAAACTTCAAATACTCTACAATTTGCTCCAAGTCGCCTATAAGCCAAATCACCGACCTTTCCTAAACTTCAAATGGGTTATCAAACTTTGGCGCCACTTTATCTTAGGTCTTGCCTCTCCAATTTCACCCCAACAAATTAGAGATCGATATTTTCTTCCCAAACTATGCCTCATACGGTTTTATCTAAATGTTAGAATGACAACTACTATTATACGCACTCAACCCTTGGTAACCATACGTACTATTAACTATTAACATCCATTGCATATGCCCGTAGCCTATTCTCAATAATAAGTAATGATTCCTCAAATTTTTCACAAGGTTAAATTTAATAGCCTTCCTACACTCCAAATGGATCTTCCCAATGAATGACTATCCAATCTTTTTAATACTATGGAGTTTATACAACCAAACTATCTCCTAACATATATGAGGACTTATCAATAAATATCTCATGATATAAACATCAAATAACTACCCATGAAATAATAAATATGAACATGCTAATACGATCATGATTTCTATAAACTAACACCGGTCGACTATATAACACAATTCAATGTTCCACTTATTTTCAGGTCCAGAGACGCATCAATATTCAAATCAAAATGGTCAAGCCGTCCACAACGGAGCCGATCCAACTCCAAAACAAAACCGAGTCTATTGTGACCGACACAATAATAACCCCACATTTATCAAATCATTTCTTGGACCAACACTTGAATACAGTTAATCATTATAGGGAAACTAGATTGCCTTTTTACTTGCTTCTGTACGAACTATAACTTTAAAATAACATGTCTTTCGAATTTTTACAACATCTTTCAGAATTCCAAATGATAATATAAAAAGAGATCCAAAGAGACCCGAATGGTTTACTTATTTAAAACCGGCCCATACCAGTTTTAATTAACCAAACCACTCGTAAATTTCAAAGGGTTGATAAGCTAACAAAAATAACCCGAGTGATTTAATTATCTACAACCGTCCCATACCAGTGGTAGATAGTTAAATTACTCACGCATTTTAATTTACACGAAAATGGTTTACTGACCTTATTAAATCAACTATCCCCGAAGGGCACAATTGCTTACACAGAGGTTCAATATATATTCCAAAGTTTTAAAACACCTTTAAAACAATTTTTAACAAAATATTCTTGATTGACCTCTATTTATAGTGTAGCCACCACTCATACTATTTAGTCTTAGTTAACTTCTCTCTAAGAAAACACAATCTCGCAATACTATTACTATCCCTGATAAATAACACTAAAACAATCATTAAGATTATAACTAGGCAAACCATCCTCAATTCAATAATTCCTCAAGTTGAAAGTTCAACACTTTTATTTAATTTGAGTCATCTATTCACCACCTTTGATATTGGTATTGTACTTAGCAACAACATATTATAAAACATCTAGTTCCCAATCAAATACCATAATTTCTAAATCAGAGAATATAATTGGAACTCACATAGATCAATCATTCCCGAATTTCAATTAAACATTACAGTATAATCTAACTTAACTCTCAATAACCATCAACAAACTCAAAATCCGTACGACGTCAATATCTTTCAAGCATCACACAAATCCCTCATATGATTCACGTAACTAAGTCGAACTATAGTATATAACCATCCTAAAGTATCCTGTCTCCCAATAAGATTCATCTTCATTTTATTTTCTCAACTAATGATAATCATCTCCCAAAACAACCCATGTGCATGTTTCACCAATTTCTAAAGTTGATCCTTTAAGTCACCAATAACTGTATCCATTATACTTCTTTGCATTTTCCCTATTTTACCTCTCCATCACTAATACACAATCCACAAATCAAAACGGTCATATTATATATATAAATGTTATCTTAAGTATATCCTTTAAGCCAATTTTTCACTGTAATTGTAACACTCCGAAAAATTTAACTAATAACCATTGAGTATCCTACTAGTTTCTAAAATCATTCATACAAATCGTCAACAAGTGCTAACGAATACTTATTCTTCACAGTTACCTATTTAAGATTTCTATAACCCTTTGATTAACCACCAAGTATCATCTTTTCTAAATATAGTACCTTATAGCAACTCAAAATCTCAACATCCCGGTATGATACCCGATGAAAACCTAATTTGAAACTCACACGTAAAACACCACTTAGTCAACTAATAGCCCGCAAGGCAAAGATATATTAATTCCATAAGATCTCGTACTCGCGATATTTTATAACTCATCTAATCCCACTTAGACTATCACTTCCAATACTAGTCTCATATATCTAGTCTCTTCCACGAGATACCAATGAATAAATAATCATGCAACTATACAACCATACACTACTCTTAATTAGGCCATATACCTAACCTCCACTAAGAGTTCACAAATTCATTTACCACCGTACATGAGATAACTCACGGTTCTTTTACTTAAATATAACACATAACCTCCACATTCTTTAGGTCATACTTTCGACACTTACGCATATGTGATAAAATAGCAAATAATGACTCATCCGCCTCTACCACACACGGAGGCAAATCAAACATAGATAAGGAGACTCGCTTCCTGCGACAGTCCTCCCAAATCAGAATCACCATGATAAACAAGAATAATTCAAGGTACTCTCCCGTAGGAATAGAACCTCCAACACATAAGGCAACTTTTAGGCCAATTTATGCAAATAAAAGGTGAAATGTAATGCCACATGAGAACGAATGAACAGGGATTTATAAAAGTATGAACCCTAACTCCGGAGACAGGTAAAATACCTCAAATGATGGTGGGGAAATCTATCTTTTCAGTAACTCACCTTTCCTTGATTCCTTGGTTGGTTAATATCATTTTCTGTCTTTGAACAAATTCCTGCATTAAACTCTCGACGTCAGTTATCACACACTCTCACTCAGCTAGACTCTACCCGCGAACTCTAACCGAGCTTTGATACCAACTGTGAGGACCCCGACCCGGAACCTACACGTGTCCCGAGTTGGAGCGTCCTCAAACTAACCCAAATATCCTAAACTTTTAAAAACTTTGATTTAACTTCCAAACGCTACACCATTTACATACCCATTTCAAAAATAACTCTACTCCTTTCTACACTGGGGTAAGAGTTGACCAACTCCGAAAGTAATAAATGATTTACAAAAAGATGTTGAATATAAAATAAGATTAAAGTTTATAAATACAAACCCTTTAAAAGAATTATATCAATACACAATTTCTACGCCAACCTATACGTACCCCGACAAACCCAAAATACCACATCCAACTCCTTTCCGCCCTTACTTGGCCGGTCCACCTGTCTCGGGATCTAAAACAGTAAAGGGAGAGGGGTGAGAATAAATCTCAATGAGCTATTATGGATGCAGCAAGATGCCAAACAAGATGCAACACATAGCATGGCAACACTTAACACATTATGAAAGCGGTAAACACCTTACGTTACCTCATTTTACCTTTTCCCGTCTGAACAATAAGTCGTACAACGTGGGAGTAAAACTCCACTCTTTGGTGAATTGCCTCCAACACATTCACCTCTTATAGGACTCATACCCTGCACCATCCATATAAGAAAGGATACCTATATTAGAGTATCCAACAATAATATCGTCCCTCCTTACAACGATCGCACAGTGCGTAAAGCTTTTTGGGTCAATACAGTCGTTAGCACAGCCCCACTCCGTGGCCACAGAGTGGGGAAGGGTCACCGGTATGACGAACCTTCAATCACTTATTGAACAAATCAATAATTGATTGAAATCCATCATACCCACCCGAACATAAACACGCTCAAGCACATGATAGATACTTGAGATAATCCACAAAACGGGATAACAATATAACAACATGGTAATGTATACTCATGCCAATCAATACCATAATGCAACATTTAAGTAATACACTATGCATAGTATCATCAATAAATATGAATGATAACAAATAAATCCACAATTGGGATAACCATACAACCACATAGTAAACATATCCATACTTGGAATAACAATGCAATAACTTGCCAAATAATCCACACCGGAATACCATAAAATCAACATGCCATATAATCCACCATTGGGATATAACACCACTATATAACACATAATCCACACTTTGGGATGCCACATAACACTTGTCAAATAGTCCATACTTAGGATATTAAGGTAACCATATAATCAATAATTTCACAACTTGGAATAACCATGCCACAAAGTGATACATACCCATTACCAATTAGCTCAATAATGGAACTTATGGCTTCTACACCCTTTGCAACCATTCACCAAAGCTATGGAGTGAGTAAGGCCACTATGTATCATAAACCATTCCTACATAGTCATTATACAACCTCGAATAACCTTAATAAAAGTTCAAGATCTATTTCCCAAGTTGGAACTATTTTGATGAAGTTACAAATCAAACCTATCAACCATTTTCGGGAAAATATTTAAACTACTTCCACAATTCCATTTTGATCATTTAAGATGTCATTGTGTAGCCAAAGTATTCTACTTTAATCTAGGTTAAAGAGATTTCATTTTGGTTCTAGTTTGATTGGGTTTAAACAGCTTAGAAATTGATGCAACGTAACCAGGCCAGGGCACGACTCGTGCCCTGTGGCACGACTCGTGCCCATTTGACATTCCCCTGCATTCCAAATGGGTCCCCAACCAGCACGACTTCAGCCTTAAACTTGGTCACGACTCGCCCCTATCCAAGGCACGACTCGTGCCACGTGGCACGACTCGTGCCACCGAACCTGCAATTCGTAACGTGCCAAAATCCTTCAACAACCCCAAACCAATTTGTTCCCAACTAATTTTCCTCTGTTTTGTGAACCTAAAATGCTTACTAAACTTCATACTTTTCATACCAAATCATTTAAACTTCAAAATAACATAAACCTAAGTTAAATTACAATTTGATTTTTTCACCCAATTCACTACCCCATTTCAAGTTAAATTCTCTTAATCCAACCAACACATTTTATTATACTCTTGATCAACTTCTATGAACCAAAACATCATTCTCTAACATTGACCAGATTTCCAAACTCCAAGAAGGTTTTCAATCATCAAAACCATTATAACAACAACAACAACAACAACATAGTTCATGAACATTTAAAGAAGGGAAGGTCATAATAACTCACATTAAAAATCGGAGATGGATCAGGGATTTCTTTAGCTTGATGAACTCTTCTTGGTCTCCCGATTCCAAAAGTGCTCCCGGATTGAAAAATGGTGAAGATTTGAGCTTGGATTCAAAGCTTGGATGGAGGGCTTCAATGGAGTTCCTCTAGTCTTTCTCTAGGAAGGAAATGGGATGAATGAAGGAGAAGGAGGAAGGAGTATAAAATGGATAAAGGAGGAGGGGGGGGCCGGTCCAAGGAGGGATTTGGGGAGGATTTTTAGGGGATTTGTCCCCTACTAACATTACTCCCTACCACAACTCTTTCATTATTTTTAAATTAATTCTCCCAACCCAACATTTTATTTGTCCAATTTATTACCACTCCATTTTATTACTTTATTTATTTCTACTTATTATTTTTCCTTTAGAACACTATTTATTTCCTTATCATTTTATCCTAATATAAGAAATTTAAAGATATAAAATAAACACATAAGGTTGATATTAATTTTAAAAGTATATAATGTTATACTAAAATTGTGTCTAGGGTTAGGGTCGTCACAATTACACTCACAACATTTTCTTCACCCTTAATTTGCGTGTCAAAACCAAAATGGTGAACTAAATATTGGGACGGAGGGAGTATATTTTAAGTAGCTTTTGATAAAATCACAATTTACATAGATATTTTTTGTAAATTGCATGTTTTTAAATTAATTTTTGGTAAAAACTCATATGGGTCACAATCATGGATATAAGGAGGCTTTAATTTTGTTAGTTCTTGAATGTTAGTGTGTTTAACTAACAACACAAGAATGTCTCCTAAAAGATGGTAAAATAATTCTTTACCTTTCTCATTCAACAAATAACCTTTAAATAGGTAATACAAGATAACTAGGAAACCTTAACTAATTCCACTAATCTCGCCTAATTGACTATATACTTGATTTACATTTCAAAACATACTAACCATATATACTGACTAATATATACCGAATAAGATAGGATATTATTCTAACACTCCCCCTCAGTCGAAACGGGAGGAAGACGAACACTAAAACTGTCACGAAAGTCCTTGAATAGAATCAACGGAAGACCCTTCGTAAAAATGTCTGCTAATTGATGGCGAGACGGAACATGATAAACACGAACTTCCCCTTTAGCAACCTTTTCACGGACAAAGTGGATATCCATTTCAATATGTTTGGTACGCTGATGCTGAATCGGATTACCCGAGAGATAAATGATGCTAATGTTATCACAAAAAACCATGGTTGCCTTGCGAATAGGACAATGTAATTCCAGTAACAGGTTGCGTAACCAACAAGACTCCGAAATGACATTAGCAACCCCACGATACTCGGCCTCTGCGCTAGAACGAGAAATAGTTGTCTGCCGTTTAGCGGATCAAGAAATAAGATTGTCACCTAAAAACACACAGTATCCTGACGTAGATCGCCTCGTGTCCGGACAACCTCCCCAATACGCGTTCGTATACGATACAAGCGACAAAGTAGAAGACGGATATAAGTATAAACCATACTGACTAGTACCCTGAATATACCGAATTATCCTTTTCAATGCATGCATGTGTTCTTCCCTAGGGTCATGCATAAATAGACACACCTGTTGCACGGCATAGGTGATGTAGGGACGTGTGAAAGTCGGTATTGAAGTGCACCGGCGAGGCTCCTGTTGGAAAAAATAGTGGGTGTGAAGGAAATTTGAGATTATTTCCTAAATGGGTTATTTGTTAAATGACCAAATTGATTATGGATTTGTATTCTACTCCATGAGAACATTAAAATCGAATATTTATTTGTCCAAGATGGTTGATGGATGAATAAAATATTAAGGCTCAAAGATGATGGGTTGAAACTAGGAAAAAGAAGTTATCCCACATTGAATGGGAATGTGAAAGTTAGATAGTTTAAATACTACTACACTTTATGTAAGGAGTAATTGTGTGTGGCATAGAGGCTCTCTCTCGCGCACGGGTGCGCAGGGGGGGTGCAAATCATGATCCAAAATAGGCTTGGGGCTACCGAACTCATGTGCGTACGCGTCCTGCGGACACGAATGTAGCTCCGAAATGGCCTATCCGCGCAAGCCCACCTTTTGCTAAAATTTTGAATTTTTGATTTCAAAATTTAATCCGAATTTTGATTTTAAAATTTAATCCCATTTACCCATTGTAACTGAAACTGAGTTAATGTCGATTTTGATTTCTTCCTTGTAACAGCCATATCAGAAACAAATGCGAAATTATGACTGTAATAATTTCGTGATTATGTTGGATTGGCAATTTTCGATTCAAGGAAGCTATAAAATGGAGTCTTCACAAACCATTTTACACACCAATTTTCCTGCAACTTCTCTCACTCTCTCTTTGCTGCATATTGTTCAATCTTCATTTGGCCTCCTTGCATACTGCATCGTGGTGATACTGTCTAGGCACACTGCCAATTCGCCAGGTACTTTAGGTGCAAAGTGCCCCGGTCCGCACGTTCTATCCTCGGGATACTCGCGCCCAAGGCAATTTCAAGCACTATTGGTGAGGGGACGAATAAGTCTTAAGGAGACTGATTTATCGTGGCTCGTGCACAACCAATTTGTCACGCCATCTTATTTCTTCATTTCCAGTTTATAGTTCTGTTACAGTTTATATTTTCTGTTCTGTAATTTTATTTGTAATTTATTTTCTTATGTAATCGCAACTTTGCTAACAATCTTAAGACTTATTCCTTACAGAAGGGAACGAGTTACAGAAAACATTCGTACTAATAATCCGCTTCGTTTAAATGGCAACCGAGACTAACAAAGCCGGAACCGAAACCGTGATCGTGACCCAAACCGGAACTGGAAATGGCTCTGGTTCTCAAGGAACTTCTATTGTGACTAATCCTCAAACAGTGCACATCTCAACCCCCCATGCTGAAAATCCAGAAAAGTTTGTTGGCCACGACTTTAAGAGGTGGCAACAGAAAATGTTTTTCTACTTGACCACTCTGAATTTGGCTAAGTATCTGAAAGAAGATATGCCAGTTGTGGCTGAGAATGAGACGGATGTGACAACCGTGGCTGCGGTTGATGATTGGAAACATGGGGAATTCCTTTGCAAGAACTATGTTCTTAATGGCTTGTCTGATTCTCTCTATAATGTTTATAGGGGGAAGAAGAATGCTAAGGAACTATGGAAGTCCTTGGAACACAAGTATAAAATTGAGGATGCGGGAACAAAGAAGTTTATTGTTGCCCGTTTCCTTGATTTTAAGATGGTGG
Source organism: Adenophora triphylla var. japonica (assembly GCA_022495995.1). NCBI lineage: Eukaryota > Viridiplantae > Streptophyta > Magnoliopsida > Asterales > Campanulaceae > Adenophora > Adenophora triphylla. The sequence goes on from JAFEMH010001679.1 coordinate 27,730, forward strand.
ACACTAAGACCGTGAAAACTCAAGTTGACGAGTTGCAAACAATTTATCATGAGATTGATGCCAAGGGCATGGTTCTTAGTGAGAGTTTTCAAGTGGCTGCAATGATTGAAAAGTTGCCTCCAGCTTGGAATGATTTTAAGAACTACTTGAAGCATAAGCGAAAGGAGATGAATCTTGAAGGGCTCATTCTTCGGCTTAGCATTGAGGAAGGCAATAGAGTTGCTGAGAAAAAGTTTAACCCAAGTGTGGCCAAAGCTAATGTGGTGGAGCATGGCCAAAGCTCCAAAGGCAAAGGCAAAGGCAAGGGTAAAGCTAAGGTTGAAACAACTAGAAGGTCGTTCAACTTGAAGCCTCAAGGTGGGGTTTCCAAGAAGAGGTTCACGGGAACTTGTTACAATTGTGGTGGTGAAGGCCACAAGGCGTCAACATGTAAGGCTCCAAAGAAGTCTCATGAGGCAAACATGGTGGAAGACATTGCTAGAGATGTGTCCGATATGCACCTTGCGGCGGTAGTTTTCGAGGTGATTATGGTGGGTTCGAATCCAAATCAGTGGTGGATTGACACCGGTGCTACTAAACATGTGTGCTCCAACAAAGACATGTTTAGACGTTTGAAGCTATGGAAAATGGCGAAAAGTTGTTTATGGGGAATTCGGCCACTTCTGACATCAAAGGTCACGGGAAGGTGGTTTTGAAGATGACATCCGGCAAGGAATTGACTCTCAACAATATACTTTATGTGCCCGATATCGAGAAGAACTTGGTGTCCGGCTCGCTTTTAATTTAGCATGGTTTTCGTATTGTGTTCGAGTCCGATGTTGTCACTTTGTCCAAGAATGGAATATTTGTAGAAAAATGTTATGTGAATGATGGGATGTTTAAGCTTAGTGTTATGGTAGTGAAACCGAATGTAATGGCTACTAAGCCCAAAGTTAATGAAATGAATAATTCTTCAGTTTACTTGCTTGAGTCTTCCCATTTGTGGCATGGTAGATTAGGACATGTTAATTATGATGCTATTCGTAGATTAATTAACTTGAACTACATACCAAAATTTAAAGTTGATTGCAAACACAAATGTGAACCGTGTGTTGAAGCAAAATTTACAAAACCTTCATTCCATTCAATAACAAGAAATAGTGAACCACTCGAGTTAGTTCACACGGACTTATGTGACTTTAAATCAACACAATCACGTGGTGGCAATAAGTACTTTATAACCTTTGTTGATGATAGCACAAAATATTGCTATGTGTATCTTATCAAAAGTAAAGATGAAGCTATAGAGAAGATTATTCTCTATAAAAATGAAGTTGAGAATCAATTAAACCGGAAAATTAAGGTGCTAAGAAGTGATTGTGGTGGGGAATATGAGTCTCCATTTGAGGCAATTTGTGCTCAATACGGAATTAAACATGTAACCACGGCACCTTATACACCCCAACAAAATGGTGTTGCCGAACGAAAAAATCGAACATTGGAAGAAGCAATGAATGCCATATTGATAAGTTTGGGATTACCTTCTAACATGTGGGGAGAAGTCGTGTTGTCGTCAAATTATGTGTTAAATAAGGTACCTCGAAAAAAACTAAACAAAAGCCCATATGAATTATGGCATGGAAGAGCACCATGTTATAAATACTTCCGAGTGTGGGGGTGTCTTGCGAAGGTAGTTGTACCTCCACCTAAAAGGGTGAAAGTTGGTCCTAAGACTGTTGATTGTATATTTATTGGATATGCACAAAACAGTTGTGCTTATAGATTTCTTGTTCATGAATCGAAAATTCAAGATATACACAAGAATACTATAATGGAATCAAGAAATGCTTCTTTCTTTGAGAATGTGTTTCCGTGTAAAAGAGATGAGGCAAGCTCATCTAAACGGACGTATGATTCAATAGAAGAAGAAGGAGGAGAAGAAAATCATCATGAAAATGATGAAGCGAAGGTAGAACCTCGACGTAGCAAACGAGGTAGGATAGAAAAATCCTATGGCTCGGATTTTCTAACCTACATGCTTGAAAGTGAACCACAAAGTTATAAAGAGGCCGTGAGCTCTTCGGAAGGACCTTTGTGGAAAGAGGCCATCAAAAGTGAGATTGATTCCATTTTACAAAATCACACTTGGGAACTAGTGGATCACCTCCGGGAAGTAAAACACTAGGATATAGGTGGATTTTTAAAAGGAAAATGAAGGCTGATGGAACCATTGATAAGTATAAGGCCAGACTTGTAATAAAAGGTTACAGACAAAAGGAAGGTCTTGATTACTTTGACACGTATTCTCCTGTTACGAGAATTACGTCTATTAGGATTGTACTTGCAATTGCCGCTTTGCGAAATCTTGAAGTACATCAAATGGATGTAAAAACTGCCTTTCTAAATGGAGATTTAGAAAAGGAGATTTACATGGAACAACCAAAGGGATTCTCTGCTCCAGGGCAAGAAAATAAAGTTTGCAAGTTAGTGAAGTCATTGTATGGCCTCAAACAAGCACCAAAAAAATGGCATCAAAAGTTTGATCAAGCCATGATTGAAAGTGGATTTAAAATCAATGAATGTGACAAATGTGTCTATGTTAAAAACACTGAAAATGGCTATGTTATTTTGTGTCTTTACGTAGATGACATGCTTATCATAGGAAGCTGTGATAAAATGATTAAATCCACAAAGAATATGTTAAACTCGAAGTTTGACATGAAGGATATGGGTGTAGCGGATGTGATCCTTGGTGTGAAAATTTCTAGAATATCTGATGGACTTGTACTAAGTCAATCACATTATGTGGATAAAATTCTTGAGAAATTTAACAAGGATGATGATAGAACGGCAAATACTCCAATTGAAACAAGCCTACATTTAACGAAAAATCGAGGCGAACCTGTGTCTCAATTAGAGTATTCGAGGGTCATTGGAAGTCTAATGTACTTAATGAGTTGTACAAGACCAGATATTGCATATGTTGTAAGCAAACTGAGTCAGTATACAAGTAATCCTGGGAAGGACCATTGGAAGGGTATAGTGAGAGTGCTAAGGTACTTAAGATATACTCGTAATTATGGATTACACTATACTAGACATCCCGCTGTAATTGAAGGATATAGCGATACTAATTGGATATCAGATATTAAAGACTCTAAGTCTACGAGCGGATATATAATCACATTCAAATTTCTGGCCGCTATATCATGGAAGTCTTCTAAGCAAACTGTTATAGCCAGATCCACTATGGAATCTGAGTTTATAGCATTAGACAAGTGTGGTGAAGAAGCCGAATGGCTACGCCAATTTTTAGAAGATATTCCAAAGTGGACAAAGCCTGTGCTAGCAATTTGTATACATTGCGATAGCCAATCTGCAATTGGTAGGGCACAAAGTCATATGTATAATGGTAAGTGTAGACATATACGTCATAGACATAATACCATATGACAACTACTCTCAACTAGTACCATATCTATTGACTATGTGAAGTCAAAGGATAATTTAGCGGATCCGTTAACGAAAGGGTTAACAAAAGAGGTAGTTGAACGTTTAATATTAGGAATGGGACTAAAGCCTCTTCAGAAGTTAAAAACGGCGGAAAACCCCACCTAGTTGACTAGAGATCCCAAGATCTAGGTTTTCAAAGGGACAACCTAACTATTAAAAGACTTGTAGTGTCACTGTGGGGGATTCATCCCCAAACAAATTCCTTAAGTGACATCCCGAAAGGAAAAGGTTAAGCATCTAGCATTTAATGATTCTTACGCTTCGAAAATGTCGAGCGGGATAATACGGGTTAATTATAAGAATCACCTATGTGAGAGAGAAGTGTGGCCGCTTCGAGGAGAATTGCGTGAGGCTCAATTCTTAGACCCTCTCACGTAACCGGTGCATTATGTTCAGGGCCGTGAATGAACATAGTCATGAGAATTGAAGTGTGTTAGGGAGATACCTGTGTAAAGTATATGATCGGCTACACAAAAAGCTGAAGAGTTCAAGGACATCGTGTCTACTGATTAGCGAGTAGAGTAAATATATTTTACAAGGGAAGGTTCAAAGGGCAAACCCCTACCTATCCTATGCAGGTGTCAACTGTCGGACTTTATCACCATTTCCTCATTATTTTCTTCATGTGGGGGATTGTTGGAAAAAATAGTGTGTGTGAAGGAAATTTGAGATTATTTCCTAAATGGGTTATTTGTTAAATGACCAAATTGATTATGGATTTGTATTCTACTCCATGAGAACATTAAAATCGAATATTTATTTGTCCAAGATGGTTGATGGATGAATGAAATATTAAGGCTCAAAGATGATGGGTTGGAAGTGGGAAAAAGAAGTTATCCCACATTGAATGGGAATGTGAAAGTTAGATAGTTTAAATACTACTACACTTTATGTAAGGAGCAATTGTTTGTGACATAGAGGCTCTCTCTCGCGCACAGGTGCACAGGGGGGGTGCAAATCATGGTCCAAAATAGGCTTGGGGCTACCGAACTCATGTGCGTACGCGTCCTGCGGACACGAATGTAGCTCCGAAATGGCCTATCCGCGCAAGCCCACCTTTTGCTAAAATTTTGAATTTTTGATTTCAAAATTTAATCCGAATTTTGATTTTAAAATTTAATCCCATTTACCCATTATAACTAAAACTGAGTTAATGTCGATTTTGATTTCTTCCTTGTAACAGCCATATCAGAAACAAATGCGAAATTATGACTGTAATAATTTCGTGATTATGTTGGATTGGCAGTTTTCGATTCAAGGCAGCTATAAAATGGAGTCTTCACAAACCATTTTACACACCAATTTTCCTGCAACTTCTCTCACTCTCTCTTTGCTGCATATTGTTCAATCTTCATTTGGCCTCCTTGCATACTGCATCGTGGTGATACTGTCTAGGCACACTGCCAATTCGTCGGGAACTTTTGGTGCAAAGTGCCCCTGGTCTGCACGTTCTATCCTGGGAGACTCGCGTTCAAGGCAGCCTCAAGCACTATTGGTGAGGGGACGAATAAGTCTTAAGGAGACTGATTCATCAGGGCTCGTGCAGAACCAATTTGTTGCTGCCATCTTATTTCTTCATTTCCAGTTTATAATTTTGTTACTGTTTTTATTTTCTGTTCTGTAATTTTATTTGTAATTTATTTTCTTCTGTAATCGCAACTTTGCTAACAGCTCCTATAATGGGATGGATCCGAATAGGGGGCACTCAAGTGGGCACTTAGCTTGGGCTTGGTATCGATCGGGGTAGGTGAGGGTTTGCATGAAGCCATTCCCGCTCATTCAGTAACTTCCAAGGCATATTTTCGTTGGGATAAAAAGAAGCGACCCTTTGTGCGAGTAACGGCAATGCCAAGAAAATAATGAAGAGAGCCAAAATCCTTCATAGCGAACTTGATGTAAAACGCAACGGAATAGATAAACAAGAACGGCCTAAACCAATTCTTCTGCAAGGAATCGCAATTCCTTAAACAATAATCTCCTAAAAGATTATTCTCTAAGCCAAATTAACGATTTAGATAAACACACAAAGTGTAGGGTTTGTAAACTAGCAAAGAAATTAATTGATAAAAAGATTTCCTATTATAAAAGCCCTAGCAATCTATTTATACTCGCAAATCCTAATAAATAAAGAAAAAGAAATAAAGAAATATCTAATCAATAAAGGAAAATAAATAAAACCCTAATGACTTATTTAAAACCCTATTGACTAAAATATCCCTCGTCTCAAACTATTAAAAGAAATAATAACGATAATAATACGAGACGAATCCAAAATAAAACAAACTAATAATAATAAAACAAAATCATCACCACCGTTAAGCATGTAACATTAATTCGGCATGCACGGTCGTGCTTCCCTCTAGGCGCGGCCGTGCACTTTGTTCTGATCCTCCTGTTATCCGAGTTGGACCACCTCGTGCTACATTATTTTCCTCTGCTTGAAAAGAACTCGTCCCCGAGTTCTCATCTGAGGTCTAAAATGTTCCGTCCTACCTAAAAAGATACTTTGAATAAATTAAAGAATTTCGTGCAATTTGTCGTAGGATAATTGTTTTACCTTCCCACTTGAAAATATATTTGGAGTAAATTCTTCTTTTCAGCACACTTTGGTGTAGAATATTTTTTTTTGAATAAAGAATTATCCCTTCTTGCTTTGTTGGAATCGAATAAGAAACATCTTCGGCAACGTATTCAAGAAATTCCGTATGCTAGATTTGATTTTTCCACAACCATCTTGTAGAGATCCGTTCCATCTTCAACATCCTTCTTCTCTTCAACAACGCTCAATTCTTTCTCTATTACACAAATCATGGTCCAAAATAGGCTTGGGGCTACCGAACTCATGTGCGTACGCGTCCTGCGGACACGAATGTAGCTCTGAAATGGCCTATCCGTGTAAGCCCACCTTTTGCTAAAATTTTGAATTTTTGATTTCAAAATTTAATCCGAATTTTGATTTTAAAATTTAATCCCATTTACCCATTGTAACTGAAACTGAGTTAATGTCGATTTTGATTTCTTCCTTGTAATGTACCATATCGTAGAAACAAATGCGAAATTATGACTGTAATAATTTCGTGATTATGTTGGATTGGAAATTTTCGATTCAAGGCAGCTATAAAATGGAGTCTTCACAAACCATTTTACACACCAATTTTCCTGCAACTTCTCTCACTCTCTCTTTGCTGCATATTGTTCAATCTTCATTTGGCCTCCTTGCATACTGCATCGTGGTGATACTGTCTAGGCACACTGCCAATTCGCCGGGAACTTTAGGTGCAAAGTGCCCCCGGTCCGCACGTTCTATCCTGGGATACTCGCGTCCAAGGCAGCCTCAAGCACTATTGGTGAGGGGACGAATAAGTCTTAAGGAGACTGATTCATCAGGGTTCGTGCATAACCAATTTGTTGCTGCCATCTTATTTCTTCATTTCCAGTTTATAGTTCTGTTTCAGTTTATATTTTCTGTTCTGTAATTTTATTTGTAATTTATTTTCTTCTGTAATCGCAACTTTGCTAACAGTCTTAAGACTTATTCCTTACAGAAGGGAACGAGTTACAGAAAACATTCAGACTAATAATCTGCTTCTGTTTCAGAAATGGCAACTGAGACTAACAAAGCTAGAACTGAAACTGTGACTGTGACCCAAACTGGAACTGGAAATGGCTCTGGTTCTCAAGGCACTTCTATTGTGACTAATCCTCAAACAGTGCACATCTCAACCCCCCATGCTGAAAAGCCGGAAAAGTTTGTTGGCCACGACTTTAAGAGGTGGCAACAGAAAATGTTTTTCTACTTGACCACTCTGAATTTGGCTAAGTATCTGAAAGAAGATATGCCAGTTGTGGCTGAGAATGAGACGGATGTGACAACCGTGGCTGCGGTTGATGCTTGGAAACATGGGGAATTCCTTTGCAAGAACTATGTTCTTAATGGCTTGTCTGATTCTCTCTATAATGTGTATAGGGGGAAGAAGAATGCTAAGGAACTATGGGATTCCTTGGAACACAAGTATAAAATTGAGGATGCGGGAACAAAGAAGTATATTGTTGCCCGTTTCCTTGATTTTAAGATGGTGGACTCTAAGACCGTGAAAACTTAAGTTGACGAGTTGCAAACAATTTATCATGAGATTGATGCCGAGGGAATGGTTCTTAGTGAGAGTTTTCAAGTGGCTGCAATGATTGAAAAGTTGCCTCCAGCTTGGAATGATTTTAAGAACTACTTGAAGCATAAGCGAAAGGAGATGAATCTTGAAGGGCTCATTCTTCGGCTTAGCATTGAGGAAGGCAATAGAGTTGCCGAGAAAAAGTTTAACCCAAGTGTGGCCAAAGCTAATGTGGTGGAGCATGGCCAAAGCTCCAAAGGCAAAGGCAAAGGCAAGGTTAAAGCTAAGGTTGAAACAACTAGAAGGTCGTTCAACTTGAAGCCTCAAGGTGGGGTTTCCTAGAAGAGGTTCACGGGAACTTGTTACAATTGTGGTGGTGAAGGCCACAAGGCGTCAACATGTAAGGCTCCAAAGAAGGCTCATGAGGCAAACATGGTGGAATACATTGCTAGAGATGTGTCCGATATGCACCTTTCGGCGGTAGTTTCCGAGGTGAATATGGTGGGTTCGAATCCAAATCAGTGGTGGATTGACACCGGTGCTACTAAACATGTATGCTCCAACAAAGACATGTTTAGTACGTTTGAAGCTATGGAAAATGGCGAAAAGTTGTTTATGGGGAATTCGGCCACTTCTGACATCAAAGGTCACGGGAAGGTGGTTTTGAAGATGACATTCGGCAAGGAATTGACTCTCAACGATGTACTTTTTGTGCCCGATATCGAGAAGAACTTGGTGTCCGGCTCGCTTTTAATTAAGCATGGTTTTCGTATTGTGTTCGAGTCCGATGTTGTCACTTTGTCCAAGAATGGAATATTTGTAGGAAAAGGTTATGTGAATGATGGGATGTTTAAGCTTAGTGTTATGGTAGTGAAACCGAATGTAATGGCTACTAAGCCCAAAGTTAATGAAATGAATAATTCTTCCGTTTACTTGCTTGAGTCTTCCCATTTGTGGCATGGTAGATTAGGACATGTTAATTATGATGCTATTCGTAGATTAATTAACTTGAACTACATACCAAAATTTAAAGTTTATTGCAAGCACAAATGTGAACCGTGTGTTGAAGCAAAATTTACAAAACCTTCATTCCATTCAATAACAAGAAATAGTGAACCACTCGAGTTAGTTCACACGGACTTATGTGACTTTAAATCAACACAATCACGTGGTGGCAATAAGTACTTTATAACTTTTGTTGATGATAGCACAAAATATTGCTATGTGTATCTTATCAAAAGTAAAGATGAAGCTATAGAGAAGTTTATTCTCTATGAAAATGAAGTTGAGAATCAATTAAACCGAAAAATTAAGGTGCTAAGAAGTGATCGTGGTGGGGAATATGAGTCTCCATTTGAGGCAATTTGTGCTCAATACGGAATTAAACATGTAACCACGGCACCTTATACACCCCAACAAAACGCTATTGCCGAACGAAAAAATCGAACATTGGAAGAAGCAATGAATGCCATGTTGATAAGTTCGGGATTACCTTCTAACATGTGGGGAGAAGTCGTGTTGTCGGCAAATTATGTGTTAAATAAGGTACCTCGAAAAAAATTAAACAAAAGCCCATATGAATTATGGCATGGAAGAGCACCATGTTATAAATACTTTCGAGTGTGGGGGTGTCTTGCGAAGGTAGTTGTACCTCCACCTAAAAGGGTGAAAGTTGGTCCTAAGACTGTTGATTGCATATTTATTGGATATGCACAAAACAGTTGTGCTTATGGATTTCTTGTTCATGAATCGAAAATTCAAGATATACACAAGAATATTATAATGGAATCAAGAAATGCTTCTTTCTTTGAGAATGTGTTTCCGTGTAAAAGAGATGAGGCAAGCTCATCTAAACAGATATATGATTCAATAGAAGAAGAAGGAGGAGAAGAAAATCGTCATGAAAATGATGAAGCGGAGGTAGAACCTCGACGTAGCAAATGAGGTAGGATAGAAAAATCCTATGGCTCGGATTTTCTAACCTACATGCTTGAAAGTGAACCACAAAGTTATAAAGAGGCCGTGAGCTCTTCAGAAGGACCTTTGTGGAAAGAGGCCATCAAAAGTGAGATTGATTCCATTTTACAAAATCACACTTGGGAACTAGTGGATCACCTCCGGGAAGTAAAACACTAGGATATAGGTGGATTTTTAAAAGAAAAATGAAGGCTGATGGAACCATTGATAAGTATAAGGCCAGACTTGTAATAAAAGGTTACAAACAAAAGGAAGGTCTTGATTACTTTGACACGTATTCTCCTGTTACGAGAATTACGTCTGTTAGGATTGTACTTGCAATTGCCGCTTTGCGAAATCTTGAAGTACATCAAATGGATGTAAAAACTGCCTTTCTAAATGGAGATTTAGAAGAGGAGATTTACATGGAACAACCAGAGGGATTCTCTGCTCCAGGGCAAGAAAATAAAGTGTGCAAGTTAGTGAAGTCATTGTATGGCCTCAAACAAGCACCAAAACAATGGCATCAAAAGTTTGATCAAGCCATGATTGAAAGTGGATTTAAAATCAATGAATGTGACAAATGTGTCTATGTTAAAAACACTGAAAATGGCTATGTTATTTTGTGTCTTTACGTAGATGACATGCTTATCATAGGAAGCTGTGATAAAATGATTAAATCCACAAAGAATATGTTAAACTCGAAGTTTGACATGAAGGATATGGGTGTAGCGGATGTGATCCTTGGTGTGAAAATTTCTAGAATATCCGATGGACTTGTACTAAGTCAATCACATTATGTGGATAAAATTCTTGAGAAATTTAACAAGGATGACGATAGAACGACAAATACTCCAATTGACACAAGCCTACATTTAACAAAAAATCGAGGCAAACCTGTGTCTCAATTAGAGTATTCGAGGGTCATTGGAAGTCTAATGTACTTAATGAGTTGTACAAGACCAGATATTGCATATGTTGTAAGCAAACTGAGTCAGTATACAAGTAATCCTGGGAAGGACCATTGGAAGGTTATAGTGAGAGTGCTAAGGTACTTAAGATATACTCGTAATTATGGATTACACTATACTAGACATCCAGCTGTAATTGAAGGATATAGCGATACTAATTGGATATCAGATATCAAAGACTCTAAGTCTATGAGCCGATATATATTCACATTAGCCGGTGCTGCTATATTATGGAAGTCTTCTAAGCAGACTGTTATAGCCAGATCCACTATGGAATCTGAGTTTATAGCATTAGACAAGTGTGGTGAAGAAGGCGAATGGCTACGCCAATTTTTAGAAGATATTCCAAAGTGGACAAAGCCTGTGCTAGCAATTTGTATACATTGCGATAGCCAATCTGCAATTGGTAGGGCACAAAGTCATATGTATAATGGTAAGTGTAGACATATACGTCATAGACATAATACCATATGACAACTACTCTCAACTAGTACCATATCTATTGACTATGTGAAGTCAAAGGATAATTTAGCAGATCCGTTAACGAAAGGGTTAACAAAAGAGGTAGTTGAACGTTTAACATTAGGAATGGGACTAAAGCCTCTTCAGAAGTTAAACACGGCGGAAAACCCCACCTAGTTGACTGGAGATCCCAAGATCTAGGTTTTCAAAGGGACAACCTAACTATTAAAAGACTTGTAGTGTCACTGTGGGGGATTCATCCCCAAACCCATTCCTTAAGTGACATCCCGAAAGGAAAAGGTTAAGCATCTAGCATTTAATGATTCTTACGCTTCGAAAATGTCGAGCGGGATAATACGGGTTAATTATAAGAATCACCTATGTGAGAGAGAAGTGTGGCCGCTTCGAGGAGAATTGCGTGAGGCTCAATTCTTAGACCCTCTCACAGAACCAGGCATTATGTTCAGGGCCGTGAATGAACATAGTCATGAGAATTGAAGTGTGTTAGGGAGATACTTGTGTAAAGTATATGATAGGCACAAAAATCTGAACAGTTCAAGGACATCGTGTCTACTGATTAGCGAGTAGAGTAAATATATTTTACAAGGGAAGGTTCAAAGGGCAAACCCCTACCTATCCTATGCAGGTGTACACAGTCGGACTTTATCACCATTTCCTCATTATTTCCTTCATGTGGGGGATTGTTGGAAAAAATAGTGGGTGTGAAGGAAATTTGAGATTATTTCCAAAATGGATTATTTGTTAAATGACCAAATTGATTATGGATTTGTATTCTATTCCATGAGAACATTAAAATTGAATAATTATTTGTCCAAGATGGTTGATGGATGAATGAAATATTAAGGCTCAAAGATGATGGGTTGGAAGTGGGAAAAAGAAGTTATCCCACATTGAATGGGAATGTGAAAGTTAGATAGTTTAAATACTACTACACTTTATGTAAGGAGTAATTGTTTGTGGCATAGAGGCTCTCTCTCGCGCACGGGTGCGTAGGGGGGGTGCAAATCATGGTCCAAAATAGGATTGGGGCTACCGAACTCATGTACGTACGCGTCCTGCGGACACGAATGTAGCTCCGAAATGGCCTATCCGCGCAAGCCCACCTTTTGCTAAAATTTGAATTTTTGATTTCAAAATTTAATCCGAATTTTGATTTTAAAATTTAATCCCATTTACCCATTATAACTAAAATGAGTCAATGTCGATTTTGATTTCTTCCTTGTAATGTACCATATCGTAAACAAAATGCGAAATTATGACCGTAATAATTTCGTGATTATGTTGGATTGGCGCTGATTCAAGGCGGCTATAAAATGGAGTCTTCACAAACCATTTTACACACCAATTTTCCTGCAACTTCTCTCACTCTCTCTTTGCTGCATATTGTTCAATCTTTATTTGGCCTCCTTGCATACTGCATCGTGGTGATACTGTCTAGGCACACTGCCAATTCGTCGAGAACTTTAGGTGCAAAGTGCCCCCGGTCCGCACGTTCTATCCTGGGAGACTCGCGTCCAAGGCAGCCTCAAGAACTATTGGTGAGGGGACAAATAAGTCTTAAGGAGACTGATTCATCAGGGCTCGTGCACAACCAATTTGTTGCTGCCATCTTATTTCTTCATTTCCAGTTTATAATTCTGTTACTGTTTTTATTTTCTGTTCTGTAATTTTATTTGTAATTTATTTTCTTCTGTAATCGTAACTTTGCTAACAACTCCTGTAATGGGACGGATCCGAATAGGGGGCACTCAAGTGGGCACTTAGCTTGGGCTTGGTATCGATCGGGGTAGGTGAGGGTTTGCATGAAGCCATTCCCGCTCATTCAATAACTTCCAAGGCATATTTTCGTTGGGATAAAAAGAAGCGACCCTTTGTGCGATTCACGGCAATGCCAAGAAAATAATGAAGAGAGCCCAAATCCTTCATAGCGAACTTGATGTAAAACGCAGCGGAATAGATAAACAAGAACGGCCTAAACCAATTCTTCTGCAAGGAATCGCAATTCCTTAAACAATAATCTCCTAAAAGATTATTCTCTAAGCCAAATTAATGATTTAGATAAACACACAAAGTGTAGGGCTTGTAAACTAGCAAAGAAATTAATTGATAAAAAGATTTCCTATTATAAAAGCCCTAGCAATCTATTTATACTCGCAAATCCTAATAAATAAAGGAAAAGAAATAAAGAAAATCTAATCAATAAAGGAAAATAAATAAAACCCTAATGACTTATTTAAAACCCTATTGACTAAAATATCCCTCGTCTCAAACTATTAAAAGAAATAATAACGATAATAATACGAGACGAATCCAAAATAAAACAAACTAATAATAATAAAACAAAATCATCACCACCGTTAAGCATGTAACATTAATTCGGCATGCACGGTCGTGCTTCCCTCTAGGCGCGGCCGTGCACTTTGTTCTGATCCTCCTGTTATCCGAGTTGGACCACCTCGTGCTACATCATTTTCCTCTGCTTGAAAAGAACTCGTCCCCGAGTTCTCATTTGAGGTCTAAAATGTTCCGTCCTACCTAAAAAGATACTTTGAATAAATTAAAGTTTTTTGTGCAATTTTTCGTAGGATAATTGTTTTACCTTCCCACTTGAAAATATATTTGGAGTAAATTCTTCTTTTCAGCACACTTTGGTGTAGAATATTTTTTTTTCGAATAAAGAATTATCCCTTCTTGCTTTGTTGGAATCGAATAAGAAACATCTTCGGCAACGTATTCAAGAAATTCCGTATGCTAGATTTGATTTTTCCACAACCATCTTGTAGAGATCCGTTCCATCTTCAACATCCTTCTTCTCTTCAACAACGCTCAATTCTTTCTCTATTACACAAATAACCTTATCCTCCTCCAAAGCCAAATTTATATTATTTGGTTCTAAATTTATTTCTTTTGGAGCAGTAACTCCACCTACAGAAAGAAAATTATTACTAACCTCCTCTCCTTTGAAACTGTTAGTTAGACTTTCTAGATTCTGATCTACAGATCTGACTGCAAAACAATCTTCTCCGTTGGAATCTGAATTCCTTCCTTTAGCTGGCGGATTACGGTGGAGTGGGTTTTTGATGTAACATCGCCCACATGTCCTACAGGTTCTCTGCAATCCTTTTTCGTTACGAACATCCCCGCCAATCGGGTCTCCGTGGTGGAGATTGTCCCCACGAGCGCCTTGATTTCTTGGTTTTTCACCACCACGACCAACGTTCAAAGCCTCCAAGATCTCTGCGTGACGGTTAGCCGCCTCGGTAGATTCTTGTATTCGATCCTCGCACATTGCTGTTAAAATGGCGTTTTGATCCTCGCGTGTTGCCACTATAAAAGCATCGAGAAGGGTCTTCATGCTAAATTCTTCTTCGTTGGCCATCTTCTAAGGATCGTCCTGCTCTGATATCAATTGATGTGAAACGCAACGGAATAGATAAACAAGAACAGCCTAAACCAATTCTTCTGCAAGGAATCGCAATTCCTTAAACAATAATCTCCTAAAAGATTATTCTGCAAGCCAAATTAATGACTTAGATAATAAACACACAAAGTGTAGGGTTTGCAAACTAGCAAATAAATTAATTGATAAAAAGATCTCCTATTACAAAAGCCCTAGCAATCTATTTATACTCGCAAATTCTAATAAATAAAGGAAAAGAAATAAAGAAAACCTAATCAATAAAGGAAAAGAAATAAAACCCTAATGACTTATTTAAAACCCTATTGACTAAAATATCTCTCATCTCAAAATATTAAAAGAAATAATAACGATAATAATACGAGACGAATCCAAAATAAAATAAACTAATAATAATAAAACAAAACCATCACCACCGTTAAGCCTATAACATTAATCCGGCATGCACGGTCGTGCTTCCCTCTAGGCGCGGCCGTGCACTTTGTTCTGATCCTCCTGTTATCCGAGTCGGACCACTTCGTGCTACATCAGGAACTAAGAGAAGAAATGATCGACTTACACAACTCCTCGAACGAAGTTGTCATAACAATATCGTCAACATATACCAATAAGTAAGCCATCAATTTATCGGCACGGTGAACAAATAATGAATGACCGGAGCGACTTTTTGAGTGAACCCCAAAGAAGAAACAAAGCCAGAAAATCTCTTAGACCACGCCCTCAGTGCCTGCTTGAGTCCATAGAGAGACCTCTTAAGTAAACACACATGGTCGGGGTATTCTTTGCTACTAAAACCAACTTGCTGATGCATAAAAACCGTCTCATTAAGTTGGCCATGCAAGAAAGCATTTTTAACATCGAGTTGATGTATTGGCCACTTGTGAGAAACCGAGAGACTAAGAATAGTTCGTATAGTCTCCGGTTTGACAACCGGGCTGAAAGTCTCACCACAGTCAACACCCACACGTTGAGTTTTCCCATTACATACAAGACGAGCTTTATGCCACTCGAAAGAACCATCCGCCATGTACTTATGAGTAAATATCCACATAGAACGAATAATATTAGCATGATTTGGACGAGGCACCAACTCCCACGTCCTATTTTCAATAAGCGCATTATATTCATCATGCATTGCCATTTTCCAATTAGGGTCATGAAGGGAAGTAATGGGATTTTTGGGAATGGGAGATTTCGAAAGTGTGGTGTGTAGACTAAACGGAATTTTTTATTTAAGTACCCTCGTTGACTCCTTGTAACCGGACCAAGACTAACAGGGGGTACAATTGGTGAGGTTGCCGAAACAGTGGGCTGTGGGAGTGAACTAGAGGGGCCGGAAATTGCTGTTGACAAGGGAGTTGTTTGGGCCGGCCCAGGAACAAGAATGTGGGGTGTTACTAACACTATGAGGCTGCTGCCCAGAAGGTTGGTCCGAGGGACTCACCTGGGCGAGTATGAGAGGGGAGAGCCCATCATCCAAAAAAGAATAGGATGTGGGTTTAGAAGTGTGTAAAAAAGAATATGGAAATTTTTCTTCATAAAAAATGACATGACGACAAAGTATAATTTTACGAGTGAAAAAAATCATAACATTTATATCCTCGATGATGAGACGGATAACCCAAAAAACACACACGGAGACGATCTAGCTTGAAGCTTGATGATCGTAAGAGAGGGAAATAATGGGTAGAATAAGCAACCAAAAACTCGTAAATGACCAAAAGTGGGGTCATTTCGATAAAGAACTTGTATGGGTGAATGAAAACAAAGCAATTTATTCGGAAGAATATATAGTAAATATGTTGCCATATTTGCCACATGATGCCAAAATGAAGGAGGAAGGCTAGCATGAGATAACAACGTACGGATCATATTGTTTATAGTTCGGATTTTTCGTTCGGATTTTCCATTTTGAGGTGAAGTATATGGGCAAGAGAGACGGAAAGAAAGTCCATATTTCGACAAAAATCCCAAAATTGATAATTATCAAATTCGTGTCTATTATCACATTAAGATGTTTTAATGTCTCTTTCAAATTGTGTTTTCACAAATTGGCGAAAAGATAGAAAAGTACTCCCTCTGTCCCACTTCAAATGGTCCCTTGGTTTATTTCACGGTTCTTAAGAAAAATAAATAAAGTGGGTAGAAATTAGAGGAGAGAGAATGTAAAAGTTAAATGTATGGTAGGGAATAGGAGAGAGAATGTAAAAGTTAAAAATATTTAATAGGAGAGAGAATGAGTGGGAGGAATAGTAAGTTAATGATTGTTTTTTTTGTAAATATGTGGAGATGATAAGGGTATAAATATATGGAAAACTTTCCATTTATGGAAGGGACCAATTGAAGTGGGACGTCCCAAAAAGGAAATTGGACCATTTTAAGTGGGACGGAGGGAGTAGAATAAACATCCGACTTGCGAGCTAGAGGAAAAACCCACAAATACCGAGAAAAATCATCAAGAAACAACAAGTAATATCGATGCCCGGACGAACTTGAAACAGGTGAAGTCCACAAATCAATATGAATTATATCAAACGGAAGTAAAGTACGAGAAGTAGATTGTTCAAAAGGAAGTTTTACATGTTTCCCTTTAGCACAAGCTTGACAAACATAAGAAGACTTAGACCTATTACAATCTATAAATTTATTACTTCTAAGAGAGTTCATGACGGGCGTGCCGGGATGTCCCAAACGTTCGTGCCATAAACTCGGAGATAAAGCAGCAAAGGAAAACTGAAGATTAGTCGACTTTGGGGTTGTAACTGGATAAAGATCGCCTCTACTCTCACATCTCATGAGATGTTTTCCCGTGTGGAAATCCTTCATAGAAAAGCCAAATGGGTCAAACTAACAGACATAGAATTATCAGTGGTGAACTTACGAACTGAAACTAAGTTTTTGATTAATTTAGGTGCATGAAGAACATTTTTGATAGTGAGAGTGGGATGGGACGGTAAAAGTGTGGAATTTCCATAACCCTCGATTGGAATTGAATGATCGTTGCCTACATTTATGCCATGATGAGTGCGTAATTGAACATAGGGTGAGAGTGTACCTGAGCCCGAGGTCATATGAGAAGTCGAGGCCGAGTCCATGTACCAGTTCGGAGCTGGTGGTGTCAAACCCAAAGTGTTCATGTGTATGGAGGACTCCACGTCCGTAGGAGAAGTAGATGTAGTATGGGCTTGAGGTCGCTGCCCTAAGAGACTCGGCTGCTGCTGTCATGGAGGGGGGTTAGGACGAGACCACCCGACTGCCGTTGGGTAAGGGCACGGAGGGACAGCCCATGAACCAGGCCATGCATTCCAAACCGGCTGCACAGACCCGCCGCCAGACCCACTGCCAAACTTCCCAGAAACACCGCTCGACCAAGACTGATTCCCATTCCAAGCCGAATTCCACCCCTGCGCTTGAGACCCATCGAACGGCCACTGAGGCCCATCTTTTCCAGCCGAACCCGAGCCTTTCTTACCACCAGATTTGTTCGAACCTGACCCTTTTGTTCCATTATTTCTTTTCTTCGATCCATTGTGGTTGGACAAGGGAGGCGCAACTGAGAAAGGGTGGACTGAATCCCGAGCTACCATGGCAGAGGCCGCCATTGTTGCCTTCTTTTGCAAACCAGATTCTTCAAGAATTAACATGGAACGGGCTTGATTGAACTTTGGCAATGGATTACTCTAACGAAGGAGAGTAGCCACATCGTTATAGGCTTCGGTTAAGCCCGCCACCATTTGAAGTACCATTCTGTCATTACCCACCGGAGACCCAACGTTCTTCAATTGATCGGCGATTTGCTTCAATTGTAGACAATACGCTGAAGCTGGCGAAAATCTTTCCATGAGCATGGCTGTAAATTCTTGTTCGAGACTAACCGTACGAGAATTTTTATTATCCTTGAATATGTCCTTCAAGGTATTCCACGCCGTCATGGCGGACTGATCTGCCTCTACAATGGTGTTAAGGAGATCGGGTGAGATGGTGCCGTAAATCCAACCCAACACCTTAGCATCCAAGGCCGAAAACTCCTTAATACCAGCATCCGTTGTCGATTCCATAACCTTGGCGTCAGGAACAATATGATGAAGGACCTCTTGAGAACGAGCATGGACTTTGAAAACATCGGCCCACGTCGCATACTGTATGTTCTCTAGCTCAATAGTAATAGAGATGTTATTCCAAATATTGGTGACTGTCATAGCTGGATGAATCGAGCGAGAAGTCAACATGGCTTAAGGCAGAAAGGAGGAACCGAGAATAACAAAGAAGAAGAGGAAAAATAATAATAATACCGAGTAGTAAACACGGAGGGAGGCGCAGCAGATGAAATTGAGTTGCCCTATACCTCTCGTGATACCATAAAAGATGGTAAAATAATTTCTTGCCTTTCTCATTCAACAAACGACCTTTAAATAGGTATAATACAAAATAATTAGGAAAACTTAACTAATTCCATAAATCTCTCCTAACTGACTATATATGTGATTTACATTCCAAAACATACTAATTATATATAGTGACTATAAGATCCCATACCACCACGGTGGGGTCTTCGACTGGGATATTATTCTAATTTCTAATATCTCCAAATACAAAGATATGGCTAAGCTCAAGTCCACATCTTCTTCCTTCCAGTTCCGCCCATGTCTTCTTTTGGTATTCTAAAGAATAATAATTAAGTATTGATATTATAAATGATAATTTATATTGGAATGGTTGGATTGAAAAGTACTCCCTCTGTTCCGACTCAATTGGTCTCTTGATTTATTTCACGATTTTTAAGAAAAATGAATAAAGTGGGTAGAAATTAGAGGAGAGAGAATGTAAAAGTTAAATGTGTAGTAGGGGATATGCGAGAGAATGTAAAAGTTAAAAATATTTAATAGGAGAGAGAATGAGTGGGAGAAATAGTAAATTAATGATTGATTTTTTTGTAAATATATTAACTTTATAAGGGTATAATAATGAATGGTTTTTTTTTAAATATATGGAGATGATAAGGATATAAATATATGAAAAACTTTCCATTAAAAAATGGAACAATTGAGGTGAGACGTCCAAAAAGAAAAGTTAATCAATTAAGGTGGGACGGAGGTAGTAACATTTAAGGGTTAGTCTCTAAATATTGTAGGGCATATAGACATTAGACATGTACATAAATAGCTATAGAATTATTGTGACACTTATTAAAGTCTCCCTTTGACATCATACACATTAAATCCCCTTGTCATATTCAAAAAGTTGAAAAGACACCATGCATGCATAATCAAACTTTCGTTTATTAATCATTATAAAATACAAACTAGCTAGATACTATTCCCTCCGTTTTGAAATGACATTTTCATTTTTTTTAATTTTTTTTTTGTTAACACAAATACAAATTGAGCAATAATTTTAAATCGATTTAGTTATATTAATGAAAATTTAAAACTTATTATCGATACACCATTATAAATAAGAGTAGGTCTGCTGAGAAACGCGTTTCTCCATAACTATGGAGAAACGCGTTTTTAATAGCCAGAAGCTATACGTTTGATAACCAGAAGAAAATTTCTGGATATCGATGCTGAAAGGGTTACGGATATCAGGAAGCTTTGGAGCGGATATCAGAAGCGCTTTGACGGATATCCGAAAAAAATAGATTTGAAGCCAAATTCAAGGCCAAGACCGAAATTGCTTATTGAAGGTTTACGGATATCCATAAACCTTCAAATGTATATCCGTAAAACCATCAAATGAATATCGAAACATATTTGAAGCCAAATCTAAGGCCAAGACCAGAAAATGCTTATTGAAGGTTTACGGATATCCGAAACCTTCAATGTATATTCGTAAACCATCGAATGAATATCCGAAACATTTTGAAAGTTTACGGATATCATTTGAAGGTTTCACGGATATCACTTTCATAAACGGATATCATTTCAAGGGTTACGGATATCAGAACCTTTGAGGCCGATATCCAGGAAATGCAAGAAATGGGACACGTAGTCGATCTACAAAAGTTTCTGGATATCCTTTCAATAGCTTCTGGATATCCGTAACCCGTTTCTCCCTAGATTTTACGTATAAATAATATCAATAACAATTTTTAGATGAGTATTTGAATAATTAAATTAACTTAAAATTATTACTCAATTAAAGTGAATATTAATAAAAAAATAGAAAAATTATTTTGAAACATCGGGACAGGGGGATATATTTCTATAGAAAACCTTGAGAGTGGTGGCAATTGCCATACAATACCTCAAAAATAAAATGAGAAATGCTTTATCTTGACGTTTTGTTTTATTGATGATGTGTTATGTCCAAAATTGAATACATTATCATGATGTATTATAACCATGACATGACCCATCATATCATTAATCTCTAACTAACATCACAAAAATTGCAATTTGCAAAAAGCTCCAAATTTCTTTCTTCTCTTCAATTTTGTTTTTCTTCGGTAAATAAACAAAACCGACCTTATCTTGTTTCAAATAAATAATTTATCATTAAATATTAATTAAAGTGTATCTTAGTTAATTGATCAAATAACAGAACGAGATCATATCTTATTTACACCCTATGTCAGCATCCGAAAAATCTCATCCAAAAAAATATAAAATTGATCTTATATAGAAATTAAGAAGAGTATAGTGAAGTGTTGTAAGTATAAGACGTAAGATATGAAATAGAAAGTGAAATAGAAAATAGTAAGTGAATAGTTATTTTGAATATGACAAGTGAGTCTCATTAATAAATAAATATTAAAAAAATTTCATTTTAATCGTACAACACTCAGAATGAAAATTTGTGAATTTTCAAAATTTTTATGAAAATTTGTTAATTTTCAGATGAGAGAAAAGTGTATATAGTATACCACACTCTGTATCACCAGGCACTAGTGATCCAACATGATAATATCGTCTAAACATACAAAAAGCCATACACAAAATAGTAACAAGGATCTAGACTCGCACACAAGTGGGAGAGAGAGAGAGAGAGAGAGAGAGAGAGAGAGAGAGAGAGAGAGAGAGAGATTATAGCCATTTTACAACAAAAGCGTTTCTATACAAAGAACCTTTGAAAGGTTTATTAACTTCTCCGTTACATATCAATTCTAATATCCTAAAAAAATACATTTAAATTTTACATAAATTACCTCCATAACAAAAAGAAGATGACAATTATCTCAATGTCTGGGACGATGAATCCAAGCATTCGACACCGACTTCTACTTCTATCACTCTGTTAAATTGGTTCAAATCCGAAGTCGAAAATCCCAAATGTAAAGTATACATTCTACACACTATCCTAAAAGTCAAAAAACAAGCTGTATATGTGAGCCGGAATTTGTACCTGCAAGGCGAAAAGAAGATCCCGAATCGTCAGCATAGAGTTATCGAGTTGATAAATCGGTATTTTTCAGATGATTCTCCAAGTATGTATTTAGCGTATGCATGGTGATAGTGGGCAGTAGAGGAGATCCAGGAACAAATTAAAGTGGGTTCACAAAGAAAAGCACTAGTGAGAATCGAACTAGAATTATTCTGTTGATTGGGTAAATCACTAACTAGGGCACACAACATTTTATGTTAAAATGTTAGTAGGTGCACTAGCACCCACTACATGAGGTTTAGGTGTGCAGTCTCACTGCTCAGAAACACAAATAAAGTGTAACTCAATATTGCATGCGACACATTATACTACAAGATGTAACTCATGTATTATACATGCTATCTCACGCCGATAAGATGTAACACATGTACTATAAGAAGTAACTCATATTACTATAAAATATAACTCATCTATTATTTCTGTGCAGTCCAACTGCACAGACTCCTACGATCCCCCACTACATACTCCCTCGGTCCAGAAATGATATTCCTACATTTTTTTTTTGTTACTTTGAATGAACTTTCAATAATAATTTTATGTTAATTTGATTATCCTGATGAAATTTTACAAAACTTGTTATTGATACATCATTATAACTATCAATGACACTTTTCAGATTTTCATTAGTAAAACTCAGTTAACTTAAAATTATTGCTCAAAGTTCATTTATCGGGATGGGTAATATATCGTAGATCCGCTAGTGATGTTTGGTTGGTGGGCGGTGCGGTGGTTGGTGGTGTGGGGAGGGGGGTTTGGTGAACGCCACCAAAGGGGAACAAACACTTGCTTCATCTTCAAACTAGAAAATGCACCTAGCAAAAGTGTACACAAAAATATTACCTTTAGCTTGAACAGAAAAGCTGCACTGTGTCTTCACTTAAACAACCAAGTAATCCAGAGTTTCCAACACCCGTAAATCTCACATCACGAATAGTTTGATTCCGAACCTTAAGACGCTGAACGACCGCTAATGATGTTAAGTCTTGCAAGACCAAGTCGCTTGTAATTTCTTCCGCGAAAGCAAACAGAGGATTACTGTTGTGTCTGGAAATAATGGCAGATTTTGGAAGACGTACGTCATTTACACTTGCATGTGTACATCCTATATTCTCATACTGCCCACTGCATGTTCTGTTGTAAACAACGTGAAGACCGTGGACCCCACGGCCCAGATTAGATGAGGCGGGAGTAGGATAAGGTTGAGATAGGGCCAATGGTGTGGGTATTTCAACTTTTGGACGGAATGAAGCAACTAATTTGTCACTGCTAGAACAAGCAAGAGATATACAAACTCCTTGATCCTCTGTACCAGGAACCAAAACTGGCCTGCACGAAGATTGACATGCAGATAATATGAGACTTCAAATTTATCAAATTCATTAATATTTAAAGGATGGGTCAAATAAGAGTTGAAATCGCCGTTAAGTGTTTCTTAGTTAGGAACAGAGAGATTGCTGCCATGGGGATAAATTAGGAGAGTCAAAGGTGTTATTTATCTAAGTTTTTTGGTTGTGCGTTTAATGCACGGGTGTTAGACTAGTTTAAAGGAAGGGTTTAAGATCAAGAATTGGGATCATACATGTAGAATACAGGAGTTTCTTCAAAAAGAAAGATGTTAAGCATCTATGGTACTCAACCAACTAGAGAGTTTGGATTCGAGCCCTTCTGGGATGACTAAGCAGTAAGCACTCAAAGATAACAGGAATAAATTCAAGGTTTAGTGGGGTCAAAGCATCATAATATAGACTTGATTTAGGAGGAGATTTAAGTGTGTTAGACATGCTTTTTGAGGGAAAAGAAACTACGCTTTCACTTATTAGGAAAAATGATTGTTTTTTAAGACATAAATTGATGAAACCCAAAATCTTGTACTCCCCAATTAAATCAATCTTTTAGAGTTGATTCATGTGTCAAACATTAAAGTTGATACCACGAACCCCCTTTATGCTAACCTAGTGTAATACAAACTCTAGACAAAACTTGTACAAGACAGACTTGAACTGTCACATTAAAAATGATCAGCCAGTGCACAAGGCTCCTGGAAATTGCTAGGTTAGTGAAAGACTAAGAGCCGGTCTCCTGTGAGAACATGGGATCCGTCTCATGCATGAGACGGGTCGACCCATGACCCATGGGGCATGACCCGCCACGTGGCAGCCTTTTATAGGCCAATTTTTTTTTTTTTTTATATTATTTTTTTCAGAGCAAAAGTAATAGTTACCATCTCTTAATGTAATGACTGTATACATATAAAGTAACATTGGTCATAAGTAAACGTAATACCTGTTTTAAAAAAATAAAAGCTCGTTTTTACCCATTTTTTTCAAATGTAATACAAACTATATGTATTATTTTTGAAATGTAATAACTTATGTATATGAATGTAATAGTTTATACAAGTAAATGTACCACTTTGATAGATGAAATTGTAACATATTTCTATAGATAATGTAATACTTTTACATGAAAACATATAGATACCTATACATATGTGTTACAATTATGTACAAATACTATTATATATAAATAACACGTTTGTTACATTTTAGTTATAATAAGTATTACTTTTGCCAAACGAAGAAAACATAGGAAAAAACATTATTACTTTTCTGTATATATGTATTACTTTAATGTATACAAACTATTACTTTAATGTATACAAACTATTACTTTAATGTATACAAACTATTACTTTATGTTGGCTGAAGGATTGGGCCAAGGCAAATGTGGGCTGATTCCAGCTTGGGCGACCGCCCATATGCAAAAAGCTTGGGCGAAGGCGTGGGTTGGCTTTGTTGGACGGGTGATGGGTATGGAACCGACCCGTCTCATGGATGAGACGGGTCATGCTGTTCTCACCCAAGTTTTTGTCAAAGACTAATGCATGCTGCCTTTTCTACTCGTTAGATTACATTGGAGCTGCCTAACCAAATTACGGCAAGCACGATCTCTGTTTCAATCATTTCCAACTTGCTTAATCAAACAAACAAAGAGAGAGCATTAATGACCTTCTTTGCCTTTTCAAGCGGAATTTTTTTTCCAGCTTTTAACTTCTACCCCTTAAATCAGAAGAAATGGATGACACCTTAACTGAATTGAAAACCAGCAATAATTAGGTGGCGAGCTTCTCTTTTAATAGAGCACAAGTATCGCAAACTGCCTTTGTACCAAAATGTGTGCCTATTTTTTGACATAGAGAACCATTCGAGTCGGACTTTTAAGTAAATTTTAGTTGCAAATATACACAAATAACCTTACTAATCACCTTATAGATTTGTAATATTGCAAGTACACATTGGAATGTGATATTTGATTAAGGTGAGTTTAGTGACTCTAAAAAAATGGACGCTCATTTTGGGATAGGAGTATAAGATGACTGGGCAAGTTATAAAAAGTGATCCACAAATTTTACTTATAATCTATTTTCCGATGGCAGCTGTTGATTGTTAGTGCTTCTAATTAACAAGGAAATGGTAATGTCCAAGCAAATTAAAAATTGAAGATATCACCAGGCCTAAAATACTATGAAGTTATCGAAACAGGGGACAAACACAGGTTTACTTAATAAAAACATGAAATAAACTACCTTTCTTCGGCACCACCAAGATTCCACTCACATACGCCGATTGAAGATGCACTTAATACAGTTCTTACACCAGATGTAGTTGAGCCAGATGAAAGGGATTCTACAGTGTGAACAGGATTGGATGCCAATCCACTGATGGATTCAACCGGAGCCCTGGTTTGACGCATATCAAATGCCAAAAGCATTCCATTCTACAAGTAGCAAAAGTGCAAGATTAAAATCACGTGAAAAGCAGCTTGGCTAATCAGCAAAACAATAAAAAGGAAAAACCTGTAATCCTGTGTATATATAATGATCTGTGTTGATATCCCATGAACATGACCAAGCAGGGGCCTAACAGTAAAGAGTTAATCAGTAATGATAGAAGAACAAAACATCAAAAGCTACAGTGACAAGAACTATTTTACAGTTGAACAAACATAGCAATTGTAACAACAGAGATGTTTGGTAAGAATCTGACTCCTTTTTTCCAAAAGTTAAACCTTAGCATCAACTATGACATGGTGAAAGCAAGTTTTGCCCTTGTAGTAACTAGTAAGTGAACCCCACGTATTAGTATGTTTCCTCTTGTCAGTTATCATATAAACGCTTAGATCTAAACCAAGTGTAGATCAACATGAAATTAATAAATGAAATTCAAAATTATAATCTATTCCATTTATTTAACGAGAATTCTAATTTATCCTACTAGTTCTCAGTCTCTATCCAATCGGTAGAAAAGGCTCAAGAGTTATATGCTCAAAAATGGCCAATGTAGTACATGGAAGAAAGAGAGTGAAAAATGAAAGCTACCTGCTAGTACATGTGAGGCTGGTAAGATAATAAGGGTAAAACAAGCAGAGATTTGAGTGTGGGTGTGTGAGAGAGTGAGAAAGGAAAAGGAGATTAATAGAGAAAATATATTACACGAGAAAAAGAAATGGATCCATAGACAAGGAAAAAAGTATGATAAAACTAAAAGAAAACGTGTTGAAAATATATAATATTGAAGTACATTGCACACCCACAGTGAGTGGCAACAAATAGTAAATGAGGCACATGGTGTATGACAATTTTGAAAAATGAATACCGCTACATTTGAAATAAACCAAAAGGGCCAGATGGAAGAAATGTAATGACAGTCTATATTTTCTCATTTGTTAAGATCACATATTGGCATCAACTCTCTCCGTCCCCCCCCCCCAAAAAAAAAAAAAACTCACTAACCTTATTGGTTTGTTTAGAAAAAAAAAACATTTCTAATATAGGATACAATTTTTTTGATATCTAAGGGAGGTACAAATGAGTAAAGCTACAATCATATAAGGCGGGATAAATTTTTGGAAAGATTTTAAATTCTGAAAGAAAAATTATTGTAATCCTTTATGAATAACTCAGAAGATTTGTGTCCACAAAGCACATTAGTTACTTAACCTGAACTGGAGTCATGTTTTTATCTTTTCAGAAAGTTGAGCAGTGCCCACTTTAAAGCAATTAGTAGAGCATTGCCCACAGTTGTTAGTAAGGGACTATAATAAATAGAAAAATAAGCATTACCGGTAAATCATAGCTAAGAATTGTGTTGTTGCTCTCCGAACTGAAAAACAAAAAATGACATAAAAAATAATTAACAAAGGACAATATCGGAACCAAGGAAAAAGCTAAAGATTGTGCAGAAGGCAAAGAAACACAAATAAAATTTCAAATTCAACCTGACAGCTGATAATTTCTTCCCCAAAGAAGCCACCAGCACAAGTCTACTATGAGGGGAAACCCGAAGGTCCCTAACAGCTTTAGTATTAGCAGGGAGCTGAATGTTTTCTCTTTCATGAGGAGATAACAAGCTTATCTGCAAAGCCCATGTAAAGAAGCTTGAGTACATTTGCCATAGTTAAACATGCTTGAAGTATGAATGATATCAGACTTTACTTTAGTGAGAACGTGCGTTCCTCCCATTCCTGATAGCCTTCCAGCAATAAGAAGAATTTGACCAGAAGCATCCACGTCAAAGTATCGAGCACCTTCAATCTGGAACTCACTCTACATTGATGGACACAATTAGATTAAGTTTACTAATGTGAAGAAACAAACAGTAGGATGTACCATGACATACAAGAAAAAAACATGAATTAGTCTAAGAAACCAATAGCAGAAAAAAGCTTCCATTTGTTGGCTTATCCTGGTGAAATGATGGTTGTTAATTGTAATACTCCCTCCATCCCAAAAAAATAGTCCCACTTTCTCTTTTGGGTTGTCCGAAAAAATTAGTCCCATTCTAAAAATAGCAAGAATCTC
Source organism: Adenophora triphylla var. japonica (assembly GCA_022495995.1). Taxonomy (NCBI): domain Eukaryota; kingdom Viridiplantae; phylum Streptophyta; class Magnoliopsida; order Asterales; family Campanulaceae; genus Adenophora; species Adenophora triphylla. Next base: position 55,402 of record JAFEMH010001679.1, read on the forward strand.
AGTGAAATTTCAAGATGGTACAAGCACGTAAAGCATCCTCCATAGATAGTTTGACTTGTCAAAAGGGACTTTTTTTGGGACGAAGGGAGTGTAGTGCTTCATTGCCATAAGGTTGAAAATGAATGAAACGTAACCCATGTAACTGTACTTCTCTAGGAAATTGAATTTTAGAACAAGTGGTCTAAAGCATGGAACATTTATGTTCTCGAACAATAATTTTTTTGATCTGAAAATCAAATTTCACCCTTAGAATAGAAAAATATAAACACATTATTAGATGCGGAATGATCAAAAACTCACCATTTCTTACATGGGGATCGTAATATTAACTAACATCAAGAAGTACTAATCTACTTTTTCCTAATGCTCAAATATAATGGGACATCAATAATAAAGAAAGATATGAATGACTGGTGAGTGTGATGACCCTGCTTTGGATCAAACTAAATGGAGGAAAAGGATTCATAGAGCAGACCCAAACTGATTGAGACTAAGGCTAAATTCAGTTGAGTTCTTGAGTTTCTCAAGAATCTAAAGGTAATGTTCTCGTTCATGTGAAAACACCTTAAGCACAACCCTATGTAATCGAAGGGCTTCAGTAAATTGGTTCCCCAGTCTCTCCACAGGGAAAGGACAAAAGCCAGTCATTTATTTCCGCCCCATAGAAGACTTTTGTTCCTTTCATTAAAAGAAAATCTCACTATAGCATATAAATGGAAATGAGATGTAATCTTCTATCTTCCAGTAATTTAACCTCCAAAAGCTGCATTTAGGAAAGGCCAAAGTCATTTTCATCCACTGTACTTTGACTCGACTTTCACTTTAACCATTATACTTTCTTTTCTATTCTTTTTCTTTCTTTCTTTTTTTTGGCACAAAAACCACTAAAGTTTGGAAAACCTCTCTTCCCGCTCTCCAAATTGTGGATTGGGGCACGGATTTGGGGGCAGGATGGGAGGTTTCCAAATTACATTGGTTTACTATAGCATATAAATAGTGTATAAATGGAAATGAGATGTAATCTTCTATCTTCCAGTAATTTAACCTCCAAAAGCTGCATTTAGGAAAGGCCAAAGTCATTTTCATCCACTGTACTTTGACTCGACTTTCACTTTAACAATTATACTTTCTTTTCTATTCGTTTTCTTTCTTCTTTTTTTTTTTTTTTGGCACAAAAACCACTAAAGTTTGGAAAACCTCTCTTGCGGCTCTCCAAATTGTGGATTGGGGCACGGATTTGGGGGCAGGATGGGAGGTTTTCCAAAAAGTTTTAACGGTTAAAGTGGAAGTAGCCAAAGTATAGTGGATGAAATGAACTTAGGCCTTAAGGAAAAACAAGAAACCACACGCACCTTTTGGTAATAAACAGCTCACAATATTTATAGAATGGTTAACTCAACTAAATTACAAGGACAGCAAATACAAATATAAGCTAACAGAGCACAAGACTTTATCAACTCATCACAGTAACACCGAATATCTCAACTTAGAATATAGCATAATTCCTTACAAAATCCCAAAACTAATCAAAAAATGAGGACTCTGTAACTCATTTCATAGTTATTTGTGTCAACATAATGAGTACTTTTACGAGTACTCTCACCACCAATTGCAGTCTGCCACTCTGTGATGCCAAATGACACAACCCGAGAATAATGTTAAGGGATCTCAGACTACTTACTTGTATAGAAGAAATTTGAACAAGAACATACAGATGGCAGGGTTACTTTGACTGCCTACCTGAGGTTAGGTTAAATTTCAGTGCCATTCTTTTCATTCAAATCTATACTTCAATTAAAACTATTGAAGGGGTGGACACAGGAATTAGGACAAACCTCTGGGGTGGGCAATGATATTAACCCTAGATGGCACAAGAAAAGAACAACATGCCTCACTGCAAAAGCTACCATGAGCAGTATCTTTAAGGCATCTATAAAAAAAAATACTCCTACATCCTAGAAATGAGTCCCATCTATCCAAACATTAGTTAAGCTATTTCTCAATAGCATTGGAATAACAGAAAAATCATAAAAGTCCAGAAGCTTTTCTGTTCTTAATAGTTAGCTAGAAAAGAATAAAATGTTGAACCTGTAATGTAAAGCTGCTCGAACCCCATCCATCGCCAAATTCCGAATCAAGGTTACGACCTATGAGTCATTAAAAAATAAATTAAGCTTTCATCAGACAATACAGATAATTCACAGCTTGCCATCTATAAGGGTAGTTGATTGAACGTTCACCATGATCTACTTGTCTTCGGTGTCCCGAGCTCCAAGCAACAGATCCCAGTGACTTGCTTTGTCTATCTTCTAGCAAACTCTCCAAATGTTTTGTTCTCTATGCAACCATAAATTCAAACATTTAATAAAATGCATAAAATATGAGCTGGAGGACCATCTTCTTCCAAAACAGTTCATTGAGTTCAAGCTTCTATCATAAGCCTCCTAACCAAGGAACATAATCATTTCAGTGTCTGCGAAGATCCATAAGCCTAAAGTCTGCACTTACTGGCACCAAACATAAATACCAAAAAAGGGAGGAAAAGAACAATTTTGGTAGAATCTAGTAAGCATCTGAGGAAACTTTGAGTTGCTACCTACAGCAAGGGGAAAAGAAAAGTAACTTTGAAATGAAATATGACAATTGAGAAAAAAAAAAGACTGAAAGGTGTCCAAAATGTAAAGGGTATGCCTAAGATCATCTTAGACCAGATAAGTAGAGCGGAAGTACAGTCAGTAGATATCACATGATAAGGCAAGTAACTGTCACCCACTTTTCAATTAACAATATAAGCCTCGTATATTTTACATATAAGAACAATATAAACCTCGTCAATCTCAATGACTCTAGTTGGCACGTGAAATGTGAAGGAAACGATAGCTTGGACTACATTTCTAGAGAAGTCAACATGCATAAATATACCTCTTTAAGTTGGTTCACTTTCATTTGCAATTCAGTTTCTTTTTTCTGCCACTGGACTTCCTCCTTGCTGTGTAAAGCATTCTATACAAATAAAAGAATGATAGATGCTAGGCATGAAATGAATAGGTTGCTTCAAATAGAATCAAACAAACAATATTACAGGAAAAAAGGAGGTAAATTCATGGAGACAATCATATTACAAAACTATTCATAATTTGGGGGAAAGAACCAAACCATACACCAATATCACGCATTGAAACCCATGAAAACAGGTATGTCTCAGTAAATCATTGAGCTACTTTGTACCATCTATGACAACACTCATTTAAGGGGAAAATGACTTATGAACTTAGAGAGTTCGGAACGTGGTACGCAAGAAAAATGAAAACCTTTTTCAGATTAAAGAAGAGTTGTACAAGAAAGCAAGCTGTTCGCCGATCAACGAGAGTGGAAAAAAATTGTACGAAAGCAGCAGATAAATAAAATGAATCTACAAGCTGATGAAGCTCTGCCCTTCAATCTCTAGAAAGATCCTTTAAGCATAGAAGAAAACTCTTTCCCACAGGAGAGAAGAAGAAGTGCCCGATTTCCAAAAAAAATCTTTACAAGTTGATATTATTAGAAGTTGAAGATATCAAAAATATCAAGCAACTGTCACGATATGTCTTTATCAATTAGTATCACAATAAGAAGAACATAGCCTATGGGAGCCAGAGACCAGAAAAGTAAGAAATATATGCTTAGAAAGACTTTATCAAACAGTAATTAGGTATTCCACAAAACGATGTTTGTTTCCTTTCGGCTAATTATATCTTGATACCCAAATAATTTAGGATTTTGTGTTCACTCAAAACCTTAACAAACTTTAATATATTGCGCTAGATGCCTTCCTTCTGATTCTCACCTGATGTACAAACAGTATAAGGAGTTTTAGAGCACTCATCCCTGACTTCCCAACTGTCTAGAGAGTTTGACGAGTAACGTAATGGCTTAAAGCTCGTATTCTTGAGTATGAGGCATTGATATCTACACGGATAGCAAGATTCTTTTGAGGTGGAGGTTGATGTTTCCAGTTTTCTAAGAAGGATAATCATATAAAACTCCAAGATCTTTTCAGGTGAGTATGATTCTCTCGATTGGTAGCTTCCCTGCGCCTCTCTTACTGGCTCCTTTAAAGGCATACACGCAGTATAAGATAACTGCAGATTGACAGGATTTTTTCCACGATATTTGGGCCTCTTCAGCACTCCTGTTTTTCCATTTCCGTACTGAGAGAAATCCTTGGCATCTTCCTTCCTAATCAAATTCTTTACTTTGAGTGCTAATCAATAATTCCTTTGCATCTAAAAGCAACGGATTCCGTCAATCTCTAATGAATTCGAGTCAGAAATTTCTTTACAAAACCATAACTAAGATAAACCTTTTTAAGCAATGCATAGCCAGGACAACCTTGAATTTTCACTTATTATTATAGTTCTTTTGTACATTATTGACTTAATTCAACCAAGAGAAAGTGTTATATGACAGTAAACTTCTTTAACTTCTCAGCTTAAGAAAATGAATTGTGCATTAATGCCCATTTGCCAATAAATTTTCTTAAGGGGGGTTTACCTCGTAAAATTCAACAATTAGATAGAAATACAAATATAAGAAAGTTAATTTGTATAACGACAGTTAAAACTTTTATGGATAAATTTGAAATTTGAGTAGTAATTGTTTACGATTAAGATATAACTAATTTAGCCATCAGTTAAGGATGAAATAGTATGAATGACTATTTCTACAATAATAACTGAGACACGGGTCATTTCTACGAGTACATAATTTTCTATGCAAAAAAAAGGGAATCGCAAACCCAAAAGTTGCAAAAATAGATCATGATTTTGTAAAATATATTTATAGCACTAACTACTAAATGTCAATCATTCATATTTAAACTGACTCCATCTTCATTAATGTCTATATCTCTGGCATCCAAAAATTAACTAACAAGTATGTGCTCCACCCATAGGGATATCAACAGGACTCCCAAATAATAAAAGTACATAAAAGTGATACAAGGCACTGCATCTCATGATTCATCAGCTGCAATTACAAGTCAAACTAAAACATTGAAGTAATGCGGCCAAAATATTCTATTTTGATCTTTTATGAGTACAAAGATTAACGCTTCCCAAATGGAGATCTAGATACTAATTCCCCATCTCGAAAGAACAATAAACTGAGAAGGGAAATGGCATGGACAGGTATGTAATAATCCCTCCAATCTAAAATAAGTGTCCAGTTCCTTTTTGGAATGATCAAAAATAACCTTCTACCTTTTATTTTGGAATGCTAGAATGACATGTGTCCACAAGTTTTTGGATGACATCTAGAGCATCAGTATCCACTAATTTCGTGTTTTAAATGGGTCAAATGAGTTTTATTAATCTACGTGCCCAATCACAGTGGAAACTTATTTTAGAAAGGAGGGAGTATTAAAAAACAATAAATGAATGCCTATCACAGCCAAGTACTTTGGAACTCATTACCAATCTACTGTAGCCAGTTTTTGGAAATATTCAAAAGCATCCATCTCATTAGAAGGTTTATGTAATAATTATAACACACCAAGAACCCACCAATTGCAATTATCTAAAGGAGGACAGGCCAAGGTCCACAAGTAAGAGCTGAATCTTTTAGAAGATGCATCACTACTTACAAAAGTTTAGGGAATGAGTACCATCCCAAATTCTCCGACTGCGATGATTCTAGATAAGGGCATGCCAAGAACAGAAATGACAGCTGAATTTCAGCATCGTTGCCTACTTATAATGTGATATTAATAATAGAGAGCGGATAATGATGTGTCAATGAATTTTAAAGAGAATGAAAAATGGTGAAATAAGCTTTCTCAAGACTCAACTTCTCAATGACGATGGAAAAAGGTTCTTGGTACACGTTTGGTACTAAAGAATCATGATTCTTTTCCAGGCTATTTACACAAATGGAAAGAAAGTCATACTAAATCCATCAAGGAATGTAATGGTCATTGTTTCATACCAAACTAGCCTTAAGAGATTTTATCTTCTTTCATAGATATCTTCCTACTGCGATAAATAATAAAACTGATTGCCTTTTCGCGTCACTTTGAAAATAGGGCTTTGAAGAACATATATCAAAAAAAAAATTAAACAATCAAGCACAAACAGATGACAAGAGATCATATGAATAACTCAATCTGCACGAAAATTCATATTGATACCAATAGATCAACATTCACATCATCGAGTGAACTTGATTACCATCATTTGCAGAGAATAGCATTCAGCCTCCAGTGATCGAACTTTCTGCAAGCATGTAAATTTGTATCTATCAGAAATCTAATATGATTCTTCCCTTCCTTATGTAACTTATCATGATACAATGATTACCTTTTGTAATTCCTCATCAACAACACAAATTCTAGATGCATAAAGCACTCGAACGTTCTTCAGCGTGCACTTTTTGTTGCATTGAGGACACTAATGTCAAGTTTAAAAGGACAAGTTAACAAGAGTTCTAACAAAGTGTACCTTTATTGGAAGACAGAAGTTGAAAGCAACAAGTAAGGGTTAGTAATACCTTCTTTGAACCTTGTTGAATCCACTTTTTAATACAAGATAAACCATATATATGTCCACAAGGAAGACAACTGCAGATAACACATAGAAAGTGCAGAAAACCTTTTAGACATAGTTATATAAACCAAAGGAGGAGATGATACTCTTCAATAGATCCCTACAGAATATTAAATGCAGATGAAAAGTAACTTCCTCATAGTCATAGCACGCATATCAACAAAATCACAACTCTTTATTTACTGACAATTAAACAAAGTATATTGCCACAGAATCTGTCAGTCTGAGACAGAAAAAGGTGAGAGCCAAGCTCAAAGTCCAAAGTATGATCTTTTTACCAAATTTCCTTTCTAACCTGAGCAGTGGTCACCAAAGCCTAAATAATTCTCAACAGTACATAAAAGTTGAATGCATGCATTTCCTCAGTCCCAAAACATCCATAAACATAAGTATATTCTTCTGCCTAACAGTCTCCGTCTGTCACCATCCATTGTCCAACAAGGTGTGCCTCTCTAATCTAACCTTAAGACCAACTTTTTGGCTATCACAACGAGTATACACTGCCTATTTATCTGAGCACACTGAAGGGTCGGCAAAGATGACACCCTTCATAGGGGGGTAGGTGAAGAAACGACCACTTTCTTAAGCAATATTACTTATGTTGCACATAGGAGTAAAATGTATGTTCTGAGTATGCCAGCAGTGGTTAAGAAGATGTACCTTCTTTTCTTTTATCCCCTATCCCAAAAACCACCAACATCTTATCATCTTTAACAAAAGCTATGTAGGATAAAGTCTTAGTAGTACGACATCAAGAGGAAAAGACCAATAGGATTTTCGAATTATTTGAATCTATCTGCAAAAAACAAAGTTTGCTTCTTCCAAACTATTTATTCGGTGAACTACTTGTCAGCTTCCTTGTATACTATTTCTTCTAAATGAACCTTCTAATCATCAAACCACGTACACACAGACACACAACAGACAATGACAACAAAGCATTTTCCATTTGAAGAAAGTCAATGCTCAAACTGTAACCTACTGTACCAAATTATTCTAGTATATTGGCAGACTCATTCACTCTACTTATATATGACAATAATTGCAAATAAATCAATCATGCCCCATCCCAACTCAAAATTTGTCTCACTTAACTATTATTGCAATATGAATCCTTTTCAGTTACTAATATCAAGCAAATATATTGATATCTTATGTTAGTTCATGTAGTCTGCTAACTTTAATACGTTGTACGAGTTCAGGCCGTGTAACGCGTTCTCTCAATTCACCTCATACTTGAGCTAATTTTACTCTGTCGATGTGTTCATCTCCGATTTCATCTTTGTTTTTCTAGTTTACGAGTTGCCAATATCACTCTGAGTTTACTAATTTATTTACAAAATTGCTTCCAAGGTGCAAATAATTATGTTAGACATCATAAGCTAACCAATATGCCACATATGACTAAAAACCCAGACGCATTATCAGATAATTGAATCAATAGATGACTACATAATATTCAGTTCAATAAAGTGACTTATGTGTATGCTTTATATAATCCATCCAGGGGTGGATGTACGTAGGAAGGAGAGGGACCCCCCTGACTTTCAAATTTTTGACACTTTTGACCCTTAAAAATTTTAAGAAATGTTATACTGACCCCTCTGAAAAATCACTCAGGCCCCCTCAAAATTTCAATTGACCCCCTTCATATAATGTGAATTTTCATAAAGGTTAGATCGATTCTTCAGCGTTTTTTCTCTGCACTGTCGGAGATGAGGGAGAAGCAAAGCCGGAGAAGCAAACATCTAGACGCCGCACTCGGCCACCACGGAAACTGCAGCACCACGCCACCACAGTCATCGGGACAGGTACCCTCTTCTCTACCCGCATTGGTTCTCCTTGTTAACCAAATCCTAAAGCCCTAAATTTCTAAATTACAACAAATTTAGGGCTTTAAAATTGAAATCCCTTTTCAAATTATGTGTAATTTCTATCAATTTTATTTGAAATATGTGTTCAAGGGTGTGAGTAGAACATACATTTAGAACATCAGGTGTTACTACTGTTAGATTTTCACTATCTCCCTCTCCCCAAAGCATTGTTATATAACTTTTTGATCCTTTCTTGATTTCATGTTAACAAATTATTAAAGAGAAAATTACGTCCTAATCCCTCTGTGTAACCTAATTTACGTCCTAACACAACAAGTTATCATATTTACCTCCTAATCTTAAGTCATAAAATAACTAACCATATAGTCCCTCTAACCCAAAATAAACACCCACCACTCTTAAATCACACACACAAAAAAACACTCCCCCCTCTCTCTTTGCTTTCTTTCTCTACCCTCTCTCCGGTCACTTCTTACTCCGGTGACCTCACTCCTCTCAAACTCCGGCGATCATCTACCCTCTTTCTCTCTCTACTTTCTCTCTTTAAAGTACTCCCCCTTTCTTCCCCAGATCATTGAGCATTTCCCACAACCTCCGACTTTGATGCTTTTGTTGACGCCGGCGAAACACCTGTTGTGTTCTTGTTTTCTTCCTCCTCCTCAGCTCTCTAAAACGAGGGGCCAAACGCAAAACGCACACACACAAACACACAGATCACTTGAAAATGTTTGCTTTGTAATGTCCACTCTCCTTCTCTTTCTCTCTATCTCTCTCTCTCTCTCTCTTCTCTTCTACACATTCATGAGTTTCTCTCTCTAAATTTCTGCATTTTTGTGGCGTAGGTGTTTGAATTGAGCTGTTGAATTCTGCTTTGTTCGCTTTTGAGGTGATTTTTTCTGATTTTTGATTTAATTTATGCTTCCTGCATTCTGATTTTGTGGTTTCTTTTAACTTGTTTTTTGTGTTGAATTTTAGTGAGCAAAATGTTTTTTGGGACGGAGCCTAATAATGCTTCCTTTGCAGTTTGCTCAAAATGACTTTTGAGTTCAACCTGGATTTACCATCTCCATCTCTCATCACGACCACACTAGTAATGGGGATAGGTTAATGGATAATGTTGATATTCCACATCAACTGAAAATTGACTTTTGGTTTAACCAACTACCTTCTTAGTCCCAAGGGGAACCTCTCCAAGCAGCCAACCAAGTCATTGGTACTTGATTCAAGCTAAATTATTGGTTTATCCATTAACTTGTGTCCGGTAGATTCGAGCTAAATTTATTTAACTGGTTAATTGTATCAAGAAGAACTCTCAGCAGATTGACTATTGCTTCTAGACTTTCTGTCAGGGCTCACAAAAAGGAAAAACTGAGTGTCTATGTGGTTATGATTATCGAGCCCAACAATTGTTCTTGTGCATTTACATAGGAAGTTTTTGCATAAAATCTTGCAATGTGGTACGTGTAAGAAATAAGCTAAATTCCCCTAATTACATGGGAGAGCGTGAGTCTTGAATTAGATATTCGATTACTTTTTTCCTCTTCTTTTTCTTCTTTTCGCCTTAAGACCTTAAAGGGGTAAATTAAAACTTGGTTGTTTGAGGAGAGATGATTTAGTAACTTCTCCAAATGTTGGTCACAGAAGTTTGGTTGTCGGAAGGAGTTGGTCGCCTTCCTAGTTGACAATTGAGAAAAATTGAGAATTTCTTAAGTGTTCAATGAACAACTGATAACAACTTAGAATTTTTTCGAGATATTTTTTGTTGTTGTTTAATAATACATTTGTGAAAATATGAGAAGTTCTTGTTGTTTGGTCGCCGAGGTTGTTCGTGTTCTTAATAGTTGAACACTGAGAACTTACTGTAAGTTCTCAGTTGTTTAGTCGCCGAAGTTGATCGTATTTTTATTAGTTTAGTTGACTACTAAGAAATTACTGATAAGTTAAGTTCTCAGTTGTTTGTTCGCGGAGTTGATCGTGTTCTTAGTAGTTTAGTTGACAACTGAGAACTTACCGATAAATTCTCAGTTGTTTGGTCGCTGGAGTTGGTGATCGCCGGAGTTGATCGTGTTCTTAGTGTAGACGACTGAGAACTAACTGATAAGTTAAGTTCTCAAATGTTTGGTCAACGGAGTTGGTGGTCGCGGAAGTTGATTATGTTCTTAGTAGTTTAGTTGACAACTGAGAACTTATTGATTTGTTCTCAGTTGTTTGATCGCTGGAGTTAATCATGTTCTTAGTGGAGATAACTGAGAACTTACTAATAAGTTAAGTTCCCAGTTGTTTGATCGCCGGATTTGGTGTTCGCCGGAGTTAATCGTGTCCATGGTAGTTTAGTTGACAACTGAGAACTTACTGATAAGTTAAGTTCTCAGTTGTTTGGTCGCCGAAGAGATCGCCGGAATTGGTGGTCGCCGGGGAGGTCGGCAGATTTGATCATGTTTTTAGTAGTTTAGTTGACAACTGAGAATTTACTGATAAGTTAAGTTTTCAGTTGTTTGGTCGCTGGCGTTAAAAAAAAAAAGTCGCCGAAGTTGATGATTGCCGGAGTTGGTGACCGGAGAAGATAAGGAGGGGTGACCTAAGGTGATGGTAGTTGAAGAGAAAGTAAATTGATAAGGAGGGTGGACTTAGGAAAATGATGGGAGGGTGAACTTAGTAAAATGAGAAGGAGAGTGTACTTATCAAGCTAGGGATTATATGTTTGATGAAATATTCCTTGTTTTATGAGGTAAAATTGGTAAGTTTGAGGGATTATATGGTAAATCCCCCATTATTAAATCAAATTAAAATCCTCTCTTTTGGATGATTTGTTGCATGTTGGTATTATTTTATACTCTTTCCGTCCCAAAATGAATGACCAAAATATTTTCCAGTGCTCTTGATCAAGAGCAAATTTGAAAAAAAAAAAAAAATCAAAAAAATTGGTCATTCATTTTGAGACAGAGGTAGTAGCACTTATTTTTTTTCCCTTCGTATCTGTGACTGTGAGCTGGATATAAGTACCATTTTTTACTTTGTTCTTTGTTTTTTACTCTTTCTAACAATCTTTAATTCCTCACATGTTGTAGAAAAGGTTGTTACAACAAACAATATGCTACCAATTCCCAACTTACACACAAAAATATTACTCCTCTCTTATAACTGAATTCTCTTTAACCTATCTTCATTTATTTAATTTATTTTGAATTTTCTAGGAACCCTCTCCTGATTCATTGCTTCCCCCTCATTATTTGTGGTTCTTATATTAAATCTAAAAAAATAAGAGTACATTTAGCTTTGTTGTTTCTTCAAGATTTTGACTTGATTAATCTGTTCTTCCAAAGGAATGTTCAAATTTTGTGAAATGAGTTATTGTGTCAATATGATATGTTAGACTTCTGGGCTCTGTAATTATTTGGGATGAGTTTGGTGGTGCAATTCTTGAAATTATGTGCTCAAGAGTGTGCATAGAAGCATAAAGGAAAGGATTTGAAATTTGATTCTATTGTTGCTTGCATATTGGTGAAATTACTTTACTAACAAACTTAAAATTTTAATTTTTTTTCTTCGAATTCAGTTTGAGAATGCGTCATCGTCCTCGAGAATTGAAGAGACATGTGACTCGGCTACTTATAGGCTTAAATCTAACAAGGCCATCGTTTTGGATGATTGAAACTTTAAACTATAATCCTCTTTAATGATTTTTTATAATTCTCAGTATCTTTCATATCATCGAGATATCACTTATGGTAAATTTGGTGATCTTGGTAAAGGATAATTTTTTAATAAAATTGAAAAGGAAAATTTTAGAAAGATGAAGAGTAGGAGAAAATATATGTGCACATTTTCCTTATTATTATCATCAAAAATTTAAACTTGTTATAATGAAAAATTAGGCTCTATTTGTCGCGAAAAATATTATTAGTATCACAGTGTGATCTAAATTTTTTGTTATGTAAAAATTGGACCCCCTTACCACAAATCCTAGATCCTCCACTGAATCCATCCATCTCTAAAAAGAACAATGTACTCCTATTTGACTATTGGAGTCAACTTAACCAACTTTCGCACAAAGAATGAAGAGTTGCTATAAAGATCCTTGTAAGCGGTTCTTTATCCACTTCAATCAGCCCAATATATTTCCCTATGAAATTACTAAATCTACTTTATCTATTAGTATGTCCTAGCGTGCACTTGCAATGCTTTCATGTAAATGCGCTAGTGAATTGGCATAAGTTTTAACTTTTAAATTTTGCATGAGGAACTAAGAAAAGATTCTAACTTAGGCTATCACTTATCGTTCTACTATAAACTAAATAAATATATGTCGGATATATATTTGGAAATTGGTCAAGTTGACTCCAAATCACAAGTCAATTCTTTTAATATTATAGCTGTACTTGCTTGTAACTTCTTATAATTGCAGTGAAATTGTAACCTTATACAAAAAAGGGCTAGTTTTTGGGGTGAGGAAGTAAGAATTTTCTTGCTGGAGAGAAGGATTTATCAAAAACCCACATTCGCTCAACATAAACTATTGAATCATCATCAAATATGTGAATGGTGATAATACAAACCTGACTTGATGGTCACCGACATTGGTCCAAGCTTCCATGCAAATTGGGCAAAATAAACCATCAATTTCACTTCTACTCCACTCCCCTCCAATTCCGCTCGAACTATCCTGACTCCCAATGTTTCCATTACACGGTGCCGGCTCACTCGTTTTCCCAATTCTATCGTCGGAATTCTGACCATCAATTGCTTGCTGGCCGGACATTGAAACGCTAAGAGATGGCGCCGACGGTATGATTTCGACTACACTGTCGTCCTGTGTCTCGCCGCCACGTTCGACGGCGACGGATTGGTCTTCCATTTTGGTTGTTTGGTAAATTTCTCTCTCTCTCTCTCTCTGCGATTAATTTGGATTTGTTTGGTTTAGGTTTTTCTTGAATTGTCAATTTGGGGCTAAAAATAAATTGGAGGGAAAATTTTGAGTGAGAAATTGAGAATGCTTTTGGCGAATTCTAAAAAATTGACACGTTAGTTAACTCTTTTTTAGCGAATTGAGAAAAAATGTTGGGAAAAATACCAAAAAAAAAAACTCATTAATACTCCATCGGCCCCACTAAAATTTATTTGTAAAAAAAAATTATCCCATTATTAAAAGTTACACTTTCTCAAAATAAAAATTTTTAAATACATATTTAATTAATGAGACTCATTTACATATTTACAACAATTGTTCACTCATTATTCTCTATCCCACTTTTCTTTTTCATCCTTCGCTTTTTATACTCACAACCTTATATCACTTACACATTTTATTAAAATTTCATTATATTTTTGCGAAATCAAAATTTTAAAAATAAATAGCAAGAGTTGAACTTTATAAACCGAGTATGAATATAAGCCCATAAGACGGGTAAGGCCCAATGGGTTTGATCGTGTGTTAAGAATTACACAATTCCTAAATACAACGTAGGGAATGGGTTTCCCTACCTACGCTCGTATTTACATCCTGACATCATATGTCGACCAAGGTTTAACGGAAGCTCATGTGACTAAAACGATTATGGAACATGTCTAGGTCGACCAAGGCCAAAGTATGTCTAGCATGTCGATCAAGACCATGTCTCTCACATTTAAGCCCACCAAGGCTATATTTAAGATGACAAAGGGAGTGGCCTTCCATACCTTTGGTCATCTCTCATGACCGACATAATAACTATGACAACCAACACCAAGCACCGAGCATTAACGCTCGGCTTCCGCCCAAAACACAGTTCTAATTCTAATCAAATATAAAAACCTAGAAATTAGGATTTGAGTAGGATTCAACACCTTATTCTCTCCTAACTTCCTATACAAGGCAGGAAACTGTTTCCAACCACTATAAATACATGGCATAAATCTCATAATTCTGGTAACACATTATTTGACTCTAAGCCTGATTCGACGTTTCTAGCATCATTAGTTTGGTTCCATTCCTGGAAAACGATCATGATACACATTGAATAAGTCTGAAAATTCGCTTCATCACATCTGATGGAAGATTGACATACTGCCAATTTAACGGTTGATCCTGAAAATCAGCCTATGGAAGAGAATATTGGCAACGCAGGGCGAACAATTCCTCAGATCAATGGTCGTCACCTTCCACCTCCTCCGCCTCTCAACGGAGGATTGCCTCCACCACCACCACTTAGCATGAATCGTTCCAGTGGACAGCCTGTGGTGGAAATTCCACATGATCATAACCGTCGTCGGGGAAGAGGTGGTCGGCCCACGGCCAGCAAGACCAGACGGAACAGAGCCCAAGGGGATGTAGGCCCATCTGTTCCACCTTTCGATCGCAAAACTCTAGACACTTTGCAACACATATTTGAAACTCAGAATGCCTTCCTCGAATTGGACCCAGATCACTCATTGGCTGAATTCATCCGGCCCACCAGAACTGGAATTTCCCACGGGGGAAAGTCGCACTGATAGACGAGGTAGTCATGGAAATAAGGAAAACCACCCCATTGACCAAAATCCACCACATCGCTACATTGCTGGTAAATACAGACAGCTAGTCGTCCAGGACGGTCAGCCACGTGACAGGGCTCCAGGACATGAGAGTGCCCATCGAAGAGGGGACCTTAGAGACCAGTTAAATCATCAAAGAGACCAGGAGGTCAATTCGGCTGATTTAAGAGTCAAGCTAAATCAGGCAAGACAAAGGACGCCTCCTCGTCGAGATCCATCTCCTCGACATAGGAGTCCTCCTCGACATAGGAGTCTTCCCCGTCAAGCGATCACTCCCAGGAGGAATAAAACCCCTCCTTGTCATTTCATACTACCAAGTGTTACGACCCTAATCTTAGGCACCATTTTAGCACATGTTGAGCACGTGGGGTTGGGGTTGTAGTATTTCATTTATGCATTTCATGCTATTTGTTAAGTTTATGTGTTTATTTTATACTTTGATAACTTTTGTGAATTATAGGAGGTTAATAAATTAATTCTAATTATTTAGGGTCTAATTGAAACAAATATGAAAGGTGTAGTGAATTGATACTTGTGGAATATTAAATAAAAAGTTTATAAGTTTTGATGTGCTTATGTATCTAAGTTGAATCCTAAGGGTGTAAGTTGTGTTAGTAGCTAAAGCCTTGAGGAGCGAAAGGGAAAATTTATTAATGTTTATCTCTTATTTTCTATTCATGAAAAATTCATTTTAACAAAACTTCAAGTGTTCCCCTGTTGCTGAAGAAAAAGAACCAAACCCTAACCTTTCTTCCAAAATTCCTAGTAAATTCAATTCCTTTTCGTTTCTTGATCCGTTTGCGTATTATCGTTCGTGGAGTCGAGGGGATCGCATCTAGCCAGAAAAAGATTTTATTATTTTCGAATTATTCCGGTAAGTTATTATGATTTCTTTCAAAAACTTGTTCATTCAATGTTTATGATTGTTATTGATGTTTTATAAATGGGTTTTGGTATTTTTGGAACTATTTTTCTTGAGTTGGAATGATCATGGAAGGATTTGAGGTGAGACTTGGTAATGGTAGTGTTGTCTAGGTTGAAATGGTGATGTAAAGTAAAAGTAATTGTTGAATTATGGGTTAGATGAATGTGCATGGTTAGTTTGCCCAATTTTCTTGACTTGGAAGGCTGTAAAATGATGTTGGTACATTATACTTGGGTTGAAATGAGTATGGGATGGTTTGGTATGGTACATTATACTTGGGTTGAAATGAGTATGGGATGGTTTGGTATGAGTTATGGTGATGTTTAGTGCCTATTTTATGACATAAGAAACAGAGGAACTAAGTTGATAACCAATTGTGTTGAACTGCTGATGTTTTCAGCTCTGTTCTGAATTCTGGAAAAAGGGCACGAGTCGTGCCCTGTGACACGAGTCGTCCCTTGAAGGTGGAAGAGTCGTGCCTGTGGGGACGACTGTATCTGAGGGGGTGTCAAGGTGGCACGAGTCGTGCCCTGGGGCACGAGTCGTGCCCTGCCCTGTCACCTCTGAACCATTTTTCAAGCAATAGAAACCTAATCTACCTATTATATAATTGAACCCTCTTTGACTATGATTAAAGTACAATACTTTAGCTATCTAATGGTGTCTTACTTGGTCAAAATGAATTTGAGGAAGGGGTTTAAATATTGTTCGAAATATGGTTGAAAGGCTTGATTTGCAACTTAACCAAAGTTATTCAAACTTGGTAATTTGATCTTGAACCTTTATAGAGGTTATTAATTGTTGTATATTGAACATGTAGGGCTTGTTGGTTATACATTGTGCCTTACTTGATTACATATCCATGGTTTGTGATTCAAATAGTGTATGAAATGTATGTTGCACTATTGTATTGGTTTAAACATGAGTATAAATACCATGTTGTTATTTTGTTATCCCTTTGATGGATTTCTTTTCAAGTAACTATTATGTGCTTGAATGTGTTTCAATCAGCTGATGTATAGGGGTATAATGGAATACGATCAATTATGTAAATTGTTCTATAATGTGATCGAATTACATTATACATGTGTATCCCTTCGCGCCAGGCTGGGGTTATAGCTTCTGTATTGAGCCAAAAGCCTTACAGATTTCTAGTATCTTATATGGTTCCCTGAAAAATGGGTCTTATAAGATGTGAATATGCCTAAGCAGTTCACAAATGAGTGGAGTTTTACTCCCAACGTTATACGACTTATTGTTCAGACGGGAAAGGTAAACCAAGGTAACGTAAGGTGTTTACCGCTTTACCAATGTGTTATATGCACCTTGTTATGTGTTGCATTTTACTTGGAATATTGTTGCATTCATAATAGCTTATTGAGATTTATTCTCACCCTTCTCCCTTTAATATTTTAGATCGCATTGAGGCAGGAGGTCCAGCCCAGCGATGACGGAAAGGAGTTTAGACGTGTCTTTTGGGTTGTCAGGGTATGTGTATGCTAGTGTTGGGAGGTTGTATTTTGGTGTAGCTCCTTTGTGGAGTTTGTATATAAACAACTTTAGTTAACTTTGCATTGTGATCTTTTGTAACTAAAACAGGTTGTCTAATTTCCACGTTTGTTATAACTTTCCTCCAAGTGGAGATGTTTTACGTTAGTTTATAATGGAAATGTTAAAGTTTGGTTTCTTTTCAAGTTAAGTTAAAGTTTTTTAAAATTCAGGTGGTTTTTAATAGTAAGGGGATCCTCCCGCTCGGGGTACGAGCTAAGGTCCCGGGTTGGGGTCCCCACACCAAGTCCACGAAATGGCAGGGCACCTTCTGGACAAGGAGACAATCATGTCAGCCACGGGTGACGAGTAGAACAAACTCGGGTTAACGGCTACGAAGATAAGAAGAGAACCCATCACAGTTCCCACTATAGCACGGGTATATATGCAAGGGAGCTTCTTCTCCTGAATAAAAGAATTGATGAAATGGAGTTGGGGAAGAAAGACGTTGAGGACAAGGACACTAGTGCCACCCGTCCCTTCTCCCAATGGATTGTTTGACCAACCTCCCAACCCGACTCTAAAATTCCCCAATTTTGAAAAGTATGGAGGAACCACAGACCCATATGATCATGTGCAAGGCTTTGAGTCAACCATGGCACTCTTGTCCAAGGCCAATGATATACTCTGCAAGGCTTTCGCTGATAGCCCTATCATGGTTTCGCAAACAGAAGAAGGGGAGTATAGACAGTTGGAGAGTAATGAGGAGAAGGTTCCTCGATCATTTTGCAACTGCAGGCAAGCGAAAATAGAGTTTGACATACTTAGCTAACATTGAGAAAGGCAAAAATGAATATACTCTAAGTAATTACAATCGATTTTGAGCTATGGCCGAACAGGTCGAGGAAAGTTTGACCGCCCAGGAGGTGATCGTTTGTTTTAACTTTGGTTTGCTATCTGGACAATTGATATATGAACTCTCGGCGAGAGAGCCGAAAATAAAGTCTAATCTGTACAATCGGGCTTACGCCATAGTTATGGCTGAAGAGAAGAGTAATAAAAGATCATAAAGAGCCAAAATGGCCCACACTGGCCCAAACCAGACTTCCAATGGAGGCAGTTATAAAGGAAAAAACAAGACGCGAGCTACAGAAAAGCTGAGGTCTTCAACCCTCTCATTAAGCCCATCATGGAGATCATCAATTGGTCGATACCTGATCCCCGACTGTTAAGTGAAAAATCAAAACAGGTCCGAGATAATTCTAAGTATTGTGCCTTCCACGTGGATCATGAACACGACACAGAGGACTACATCTCCCTGAAAAGGATGATTCAAAGGTGGGTTGATGAAGGAAAACTCGAACGTTATGATAAGTGAAAAGATTACAAGTGAGGAAGAGATAACAATGATAGAGAAGAAAGAGAGGACCGATCTCCCGGGCAAAACTCCATGTCATTAGGGAGAAGGTCGTCTCCAAAAAAATAAAAGGACCAAATACATGAGTTGAGTAAAGTATACCACATCCCTGCTTGGGTCCACAAAGAGGAAGAAGTTATTAGCTTCTCTCCCAACGAGCTAGCTGGAAGTCGAGCTGCTCGTGAACAACCATTGGTAATCAAAGGAAGAATCGATAATTGCGAATATGAGAGACTCCTCATTAATTTGGGGGCCTCGAGAGACATTTTGTACTATTCGACATTTCAAAAGATGAATCTGAAAGATAGCATGCTGGAACCATACTCTGGTAGGTTGGAAGGTTTCACCATTCACATAGTTAATGTCATGGGCACATTCGATTTATTGCTTGAAATTGGTGAATATCCCTACCGGACAGAAGCCACAGTAACATTCATGGTCATGGACCTAGCTGGCGACTACAATGCCATCATTGGCATTCCAAGTCAAGACTAACTTGGGATGGCGGCCTCTCTTCCTCACCAAAGAGTTATATTTCCAAATTCGACCGGAATTAGATGTTTTGAGGAACCCCCAAGGACTTCTTGGAACATGTAATGAAAACAAGGAAAACGGATAGAAAGATAGAAATTGACATGCCAGAAGAAAGCTTGACACTTTCAAAGTCTGTCAAGATGACTAGTATCAGCTCCATGATCCACATGATAACAGATGTCGGGGACGAGGAGGAGCTCATGGCGGTCGAATGACTACGACTACCAACACCCAATAAGGGAATAAAAAAATTAGAGCACGGGGTGGACAAGGGAACAGTGAAGTGGTTCGATGACACCAATGGGTCTGCTTCCGAGTTTTAAAAGGGAGACCAAAGAAAATGACGGGAAGGAAAGAAAGAAATTTAATTTCTCCTGAGTCAAGAAACTTAGTTGAGTTAAGAAGGAAAGGAGTTGAGTTAACAATGAATGGGAGGACAAAAATATAGACTTGATGGTCTCCACCACTAGTCCAAGGTCCCAAACAAATTGCACAAACTAAATCATCAACTTCGCCCCCTTCAACCGCCGCCGCTGCCACTTTGCCCCCTTCTCCACAACCATTATTCACCCACCGCCGGATGCATGTATTCCTCCCCATCGTCATCATCTTCTTCTCTATACGAATCCTCATCCTCCTCCTCTTCTTCGTATGGCATTAAGAGATCATCATCCTCAAACTCTTCGTCATCATCGAGTTTGATAAAGTCAGGGATGTCGTTATCAATTGGGATTGGTTCGGCCTGAGGTTGATTGTTGGCAATTTCCCTTTGTTGTTCTTCATCGAGGTCGGGTGTATTGGTTGGTTCACTAATGTCCGCCATTGATCATCAAGGTCCATAGATAGGTTTCTTTGAATTGAAAAAAAAAGGATCAATTACTGTAGGACGTTATAGCGAATCTATAAAAACCTAAACCAGATACAAAATTTCACAAAAAGTCATGATTACACATTACCATTATTTGCCGCTCTTATACCCAAATGGTATATGACTAAAATTACTTTTATATCTATATATAAATTTATTTATTTTTCAAATTTTTATCTTTTCTTAAAATCAATAATAAAATTTCATTTTTTATTAAGCAATTCGCTCATATAACTAAATATATAAGACTAAAATTACTCTTATACCTCTATTTTAGGTTTTTTGGGATTTTGATATTTGTCTCTATTTGAGTGTGGAATTTTGAATTTCGCATGAATTTTTATAAAAAATGATTTGGAATAGTAGGCCTCGTGGAATTATTCCAAAAAATAACCCTTTTTCATAAGGGCATCTCCAATTCTAAGTTTTGAAGCAACTTTTGCTTCAATTTTTTTTTCTCAAATCCACACCATCATTTTTTACTTCAAGAGCAATATTATTATCATCTTTCCCTTTATACCTCATCTTTTCACTACTCACACAATTTCACAAACATACACACAAGTTTTGTCTTTTTTATATTTCACCCTTCCATTTGTATGAGATGATAAATTTTCAAATAAATATGTTATGTGTATTTTAATCCCGTTAACCATTACAAAATGATAAAATGACAATTTAAGGCATTAACTAATAGGGGCCCTTCTACGGGAGGCTCGATACTTTTTTTTTTTTGCATATCAAGACTTTAAATGTATTTTTTCGTCAGTAGTAAGGGACTTTGGATACAATTTGTTAAAAAAAAATTGGTTAAGCCCCATGTGCCACGCACATGGTGGACGAATTGGATGAGTATGAAGTTTATTGTCCATTTTAAGGAGTTTAGTGAAATTTTCAAAATAAAAGGAAAGAAAGTTAAATTTATTTTGAAATATTTAATAATTAAATTTGGAAACAAAATAAAGTAATTTACTAGTGCCAAAATTTTGAAAAAAAAAAACTAGTTTTTCCTAAGAGACAGGAAAAATGGATTTTTAAACCGGCGCTTTAAGAACCAACTGAGAAGGGCTCGCTCATATTAGGAATACGATGACATTCATTTATGACGTTCTGAATTTTAGAGGGATTATTCGACTGCATCGTCTTTTATTCTAACATATGTATTTGATTTCTTAATTCATGAATATGATGGTTGATTAAAGTACTATCGTCAAATTTGATTGGATCTCACGGAAAGGCCATGTAGCACTGAGTTTGATCTTATAATTAAGCTATTGTATGCTTGATTTTCAAAATTTCCCACAAAATCAACGGCTTCACCGACTGCTTCGTGAGACACCAAAACCAGAAAAAATCAGAGGCCGCAATACCCTTGAGAATTATCTACTTGTTTGACCGATGAACAAGGCCAATATGTGATGGGAGTTTATTTTTAAGTGGGTATTGATTTACCAAAAATCCAAGGCAAGAGCACTGACTATTTTGTAATGGTGAAATCGTATTGAAGTCATCTTTGCCACGGGACTGAAACATTCTTCGTAGTCTATACCATACTTTTGCGAGAAGCCACGAGCTGCAAGCCTTGCTTATACCTGTCAACTGTTCCATCAGCTTTCCTCTTATTTCGATAAACCCATTTGCAAGATAAAGGTTGAACATCATCAGGTGTAGGAACTAAATCCCAAGTCTCATTCTTCAACAGAGCATTGATTTCCTCTCTCATTGCACCTCCCATTCATGGCTCCCCTTTGCTTCTTCATATGATGATGGTTCATCTTCATTAATAGGTCCAGCAAAGAAATATTCACTGACCTTTTCATAATCTTTCCCAAAGAAATAATTCTTTTACTTCTATGACCTTTGAGGAATTCGTTGGGACCTCCAAATTGGTACTTCCTCTCCTTGAGTTTCTTCATTTCTCCAACATGGCTCACCTTTTTCCATTACAAGAGACTCCCTAACTTCAGCTTGTGTTTCAAAACTCTCAGAACTATCATTCTAATGTAATTCTTCCCTTTCATGGTTTTGTGAAACTATGGATGGAATCACTATTGGCTGCACATAATATGTTGAAATTTCATCAAATATTACATCCCTTGATGTCACAACCTTGTGCGTTTCTGGATCCATACACCGCCAACCTTTTCTCCGTGGATCATAACCCACAAACACACATTTCTTGGCCTTAGAATCCATCTTTTTTCGCAGTTGATCCGGAACATGTACATAACATACTGAACCAAAAATTCTGAAATAAGAAACCGATGGTTTTACCTCATAAAGAAGCTCGTAAGGAGTCTTCATGTGAATAGCCCTGGAAGGAAGTCGGTTTATCACATGACAAGCACATTGCATTGCTTCAGCCCATAACTGTTGCGGTAAGTTCTTCCCGTGCAACTAACTTCGACATACTTCTTGTAAAAGTTCCAGCTTCCTTTCTGCAACTCCATTTTGCTGCGATGTCATTCGGCAAATGAGTTTCCTTCTTATCCCATACTCCTCACAAAAACTATGAAATGTTTTGCAAACAAATTCTCCTCCATTATCCGTTCGTAAACACTTAATTCTTCTTCAAAGCTCCTCCTCAACCCTTATCTTAAAATTCTTGAAAAGTGAGAAAGTTTCATATTTCTCTTTCATGAAAATCACCAACGCATACCTGGAGTAATCATCAATGATAACAAGCTTATAGCGGAAACCACTATAACTTGCTTCACTATATACTAGTAAATCGGAATGATGAAGCTCCAATGGTTCTTAACTTTTGATTGAAGATTTACCAAATGGTAAGCGATGTGCCTTTCCATAATGACAATCTTCACAAACAATATCACGATGAAAAGTTCCCAAATTAGGAAGCCCACCGACCATTTTATTTTCTGAAATTTCTTTTAATTTCTCATATCCCACATGACTTAATCAAGCATGCCACATCGAGACATTATCTTGTCGACTCAATTTCTTAACATAAATCTCATTATCCAACAAGACATAAAGAGATTTAACTCTCTTTCCTTCCAACCAAATCAGCATCAACACTTCTAACATTTTCAAGAACTTTTACATCTTGAGGGCCAAAGAGAACATACCTCCCATAATTTGAAATTTGAGAAACCGAAACAAGATTGTTTATCATACTGAGGACATGATAGACCCTGTTTAGTGTCACACTTCCATTGCTCGCTCCCCTTGTTCTCACTTGAACAGAACCTGCATTCTCCACAAGATGAATCGAGTTGTCCGTTGTTGCAATCGCATCATTACCCTTATACATCTCAAGATGTGGGAAAAGTGAACTATCACCCGTTAAATGGTGAGAACACCCAGAATCAATTATTCAGTCCCTCTTATAGTCTATCGCAACTAGAGCATCTTCTAAAGTACTTCCCTTGAGAGAAGCTAGTACAAGCTTCTTTTCCGATACATTCAACACCTTAGTCAAAAGATACGTATCCCAATCATTGTTTTGTTGATCTTCTTTTTTGGAAGTGCCTGAGTTCCCTCATAAACTTTCACCCTGCAAAACCTTTTGATGTGTCCAAGTTGCCTGGACCTGTAACATCTCACTTTCTCCCATCTATCATTCTTTGACTCTTCATCTTGATTTTTCTTCTCCCAATCTTTCTTCTCCCGGTCTTTCTTCTCCAATTTCTCTTCACTCGGTCACCAGAATTCTCTCCTTGCCACTTTTTCTTTTGACCATTATTTCTATGTACAGAAAACAATGCCTCGTCTTCCTCACTAGATAAAGAGATCTTTGCCATTTTCCTATCAAGAGCATCTTGGTTAGTGAGCAGATTTTCCAATTCAATAATGCTTGGTTGGTTAGCCCAACCTTGAATTGAAGTCAAGAATGGCATATACTCTTTCCTTATGCCTTGAATAAGATATCGACGCAACCTTGACTTACTAATTGACTCATTTGGGTCCAACTCCGAAACTTCTGAGCATAAATTCTTCACCTTCTAGAAATACTAAGCAATGCTCATGCTTCCTTGAGTGGTATTGGCCAACTCATTCTCCACATATTGAAGTCGTGCAGTGTTCTTCTTGGTGAAAAGTTTGTCCAGATCTTCCCATACTTCCTTCGGTGATTCCTTGCCTCGTATGTGATCAATTAAATCCTTGTGGATAGAACTTCGTAAAGTAAACAACGCCTTCCCACACTTGATCTTCCATTTTCTTCTTAACTCCGTACTTTCTACATTTTCTATTGGTATCTTAGAATTTGCTCCATCAACTATCTCCTACATATCTTGACCTTAGAGATACGCCTCCATACAAAGCCGCCAATATTGGTAATTGCTATTTGTAAGCTTCTCAGCCTTGGCGATTCAACTTGCTCCATTTATGTCCATTCTGGATGCTAACAAATGAAGTGAATCGCCAATGACTTTCGAGCTTCCTTCTTTTATACAGCTCTAATACCAACTTGAGAGACAACACACTCCCTAAGTACAGTTAGAACTTCTAACCTGTGCGCCCAGGATCGCTAAGAACTTTGGAACACTGAGAACTTTGGAACACTGATGATTCTGAAATCTAAACTTGTTATCTGATTTATTCCAACTACATAAAGCCTTATTTATAGACTCATAAGTACTCTAGAACTGATGCAGATGTATCTGTAAATAGATACATAAACTTCTAGATACATACTACTTAATGTGACTTATCAATGACTAACTTATCCATTGTTTTGGTCAAATTTATACAATTCAACTTAAAGGAATGAGATTGGGCACAATGGAATATAACACTTCAAGATTCAAAATGTGGTAGACGAGGTATTTAACGAGGAAAGCCCTTGAACAACTTGTTCGCCGGCATAAAACCTCAGAAGATGTTTTATATAATGTGATGGAAGATACGTATGCTAGTGTACATAGAGTATTCAGATGTGAGCGTGTGTGTATACATGTGTTCGCTATCTTTTTAAATAAGAAAAATGAAAAGGGATAACAACTTTAAGGATCTAGTATCTCGGGTCAGTTTATTTAGGAGATCGCTTTGATTTCTTGTTGACGTTGAAGTGTGTTGAAAAATGATTCTTCACGTGCTCGATTTGGTCTATAACGGAATCGTGCTTCCGGTATTGACTCCTGGAAAATAGATTCTGTTACAGTCCTGTAAATACGTATTTTTTGGTCAAGTTGTACTGTCAAGTTGTGAACTCAAGTTGTCATGCCAGGATGTTGATTTTCTTATCCCAAACAATTGCCCCTGAATTTTTTGAAGTAAAAAATAAAGTTTTTAATTTTGAAAATTCCACATTTAACCGCTGTCACCCACTAGGTACTTAAGTTTGAACGGGGTAGTGACGCCTGGCGGTTGCGTGGCTCTAGGTACTGGAGTCATGATAAGAGTCTTCGAACAGTCTAGACTTTCTCCATTTAAACCAGGATACTGAGCCCAGCGGTTTATCTACCACAAAGGAAGAGAGGGATCTCTGTAGGTACGGTGAGTTTCTCTTATTTTTTCTCCATCTTTTCTCTTTCATTTTTGTAAAAATGGAAGGTCAAAATGTTGTTTAGCCTGGGGGTTTCTCTTCTATGGGTTTGCTCAATAAACCTCATGAAGAGCATTGTGAGCTCACTCTGTCAGATATTACAATCTTGACGAAAGCTTTTCCAGAGGGTACAATGCTTACGAACCCTAACCCTAGTTTGGCTTCGGATTGTGTTTCTTCCGAATGGGTGTGTTTTTTAGAATATCCTTTCGCAATAAGTTTAAAATTCCCCTTTTCCCCTTTAATCACGCATTTCTTTGAGGTCGCCAAACTCGCCTACACCCAACTGATGCCTGTAGGTTGGAGAATTTTAAAGATGTTGAATATGTTGAGTGCTTTGACTGGTTTGAGGGTTGGAATGGAGGAATTAGCATGTTGCTATGACATAAGGTCACACGGGTCTTCTAGGTATGGTTTTAGGGTCAAATCTATGGTACAAGGTTTGTTGGCTGAATCTTTAGATAAAGATAAAGGCTGGAAAAACAGATTTTTTTATTTGAGGTGGAGCAGTTTGGTTGATGGTGACAAAATGGTGTATGAGTGGAGGAAGGAAAATAGTCTTGCTACTTTGTTTAACTGTTCTCTTATAGTTTTCACTTTGTTGCTGACTTTCTTTGGCTGTTTTGCAGTTCCTAAGTTGGACAAGCTGTTTCCAGGTCACCCAGACTCTTTGGAAATTGTCAAGCAAATCAGAGCCCTGCCGGAGAATATTCGAAAGTTTGTCCCACTGTCTGCCGTGTTGAGTGTTGAGAAACAAGTTGTTGAATCAATCAAGTTGCCTGAGGAGTGTAGCCACAAAATGTCTTCTGGTAAGCCTTTTCTTAATTTGACTTTGTGCTTTGTAACTTATGTTGTGCTAACATACTTATCTCTTATTTTGCAGTGACTCATTCTCAATCTGGATTTGCAGCAAGTGAGTTGGTGCCGAAGTACAAAGGCAAAGTGAAGGCTGAGGGAAGTAGTGTGCCCCAGGTGCCTAATCTGGAAGTTGGAGATAAGGTGATGGTCAAGAGGAAGTCAGTGCAAGAAGTGGTTGATGTGGAAATAGCGGTGCCAAGCGAGGATGAGCTTGAGAAGAAGGTAATATACTATCCTTTATGAATTTTACTCTTACTTCCAGTGTTGACTAAAGCAGTCTGTTTCTTATGATAGGTTGTGGCTGCGGCTGGCTTGATGGCAAGTGAGATCAAGTTATGGAAGGACAAGGCTGAGTCTTCATTCAAGGCCAGGATGGAGGCGAAAGAGAATCTCAAGGTTGCTGTGGATATGCTAAAAAAGTAGAATGAAGAAATTGAAGCAAAAGACAGCGAGCTAACACAGTAGGTGGTTAAAGTGGCTGAATCAAGCAGGAAGCACAGCAAGGAGGTGGAGATCATTCGCAATGACCTGATGGTTGAAGCTGCCAAATCCGTTTTTGATGCTAGGATCGAGATGATCAAAGAATATCAAGCTGGCAAGCACATTGAATGGGACCTGGATGAAGAGTACGCAGCTTTGAGGAAGATTGCTGGTGAGGAAACTGATGAGGTAAACTCCAAGGTTCAAGATGCGGAGAAGGCTGAGCAAGTTGGTGAGTCTCGTGAAGAAGAGAAGAATGAAGAGGGTAAGGATGTGCAGGTCTGAAAACTATCTTAATTTGCCTGGGTATTTGAAAACAATTTTAAATTTATGTTTTGCTGCTTTTTAAATATTAATTGAGGCGGTGTTCTCAAAAACAATTTATGGTTTGTAAATTGATATTTTTGCCGAGGGGTTTGTCCTTGTTTAGATAATGGATTTTCTTAGGATGTAAAGATTATGCATGTCTGTTTGGACATGTTTTAGGTGCACTTGATGTTTCCCCATGTCTTGTGATAACATGGTGGAAATTTTTGACGTTTTGATCGTAAGCAATAGGATCAGATTTTTGGGTATTTTGATTGTAAAAACAGTTGGATTTCTAGGTGTAACATGTTGATGTTACAACCTAGAAATATTTTGGGAATGTAATAGGATAGGAATATGTAGCAAGTGGAAGCTACGAAATGGAATGAATGAATAGATGTTTTTCATCTTCAAACCTTGTGTTCATTTGATAACATGATAATGTTACAACCTGTTGTTTCAAACTTGAGTTCATAATTTTAATTAAGTGCAAGAAGGTAATCAATATGTACATGACACATAGGCCTACCTACAACTTAATTAAAACATGAAAAACGTGCACCCAGACGAAGGTGTAAATAACCTTAATAACTTAAGAAAGATGCAAAGATTTTAAACCTTAGAAAGGTGTGTACCTTACGTCTTGATTGTAACCTTGAAATTTTTGTGTGAATCTGATTCATCATGCGGCAACTTGAAGACTAATTGCAAAATGTTTTAACAACATGGTCTTTCAGCAACTTGAAACATTACCTAGTTTATCCTGAGTTTCTTTACAACTTGATTTGAGCATGTTGGTCATGTCATCATGAGTATAAACCTTAAGTGGCCTTGCAAAATAGGAACATGTTAGGGGCGGGTGTTAGCTTGGCTAACACCCCTCTGATGCTTAAGTCAGTAAGGGTTTAAAAAAGTATAAATCGAAATGAAATAACATAAATTGAAATAAAGTAAAGTAGATTATACCTGAATTTCGGAATTGAATGGACAAGCTATAACTTACATGAAGTACAACTTGAGATGGATCTCATTCCAACTTCTTGGGATCCTCGTGCCATCTAAGGTTGATAGGCTATATGCCCCCTTTCCAGCTTCTGCATCAACCAGATAGGGGCCTTCCCACTTGGCTGCAAGCTTACCCACATTTAATTTCCTTGTGCTCTGAAAAACTTTCCTCAGGAGCATGTCTCCAACTTGAAATCTCCTAATACGGACATTCTTGTTGTAAGACTTAGCAATTCTTTCCTGGTAGGCTGCCATCCTGATCTTTGCCAAGTCTCTTAGTTCGTCAATGGTATCCAGGTCTTCGGCAAGAACTAGCTGGTTGTCCTCTGGAGTTGTTAGACCATATCTAGCTGTTGGGATTGCGAACTCTACAGGGATAACAACTTCAGCACCGAACGCCAAGGAGTAAGGTGTTTGTCCCGTTGCAGTATTTGGAGTAGTTCTGTCCGCCCAAAGAACTAAGGGTAGCTCTTCGTCCCATCTTCCTTTCTTTTGACCAAGACGTTTCTTTAGGTTGTTTATTATCAACTTGTTACTGGACTCAGCTTGACCGTTGGCTTGAGGATGGACTGGTGTAGCCATTATCAACTTGATCCCCCACCTTGTGCAGAAATCTTGTGTCTTCTTGCTGATGAATTGAGATTCATTGTCACATATAATCTCGGATGGAACTCCAAACCTGCTAATAATGTTCCTTTCCAGGAATGATATTACTTCTTTGTCTCTAATTTAAAGCTTCAGCTTCAATCCATTTTTAAAAATAATCTGTTAATGCCAGCATGAATACTTTACCTCTGGGTGCTTTTGGTAGCTTGCCAACTATATCCATCCCCCACTGCATAAAGGGCCAGGGTGATAGAATAGGATGTAGTGGTTCAGTAGGTTGATGTAAGATGTTACTGTGTCTTTGTCATGCATCACACTTCTGGACATACTTGAGTGCATCTTAACGCATAGTTGGCCAATAGTATCCTGTTCTCAATGCTTTAGATGATAGTGACTTGCCCCCAGCATGGTTGCCACATTTACCATCATGTAGTTCCCTTAGGACTTCTTCAGCTTGCTCTGGTTCCAAGCATCTCATGTATATTCCTGAAAAATACTTTCTAAACAGAACATTATCTATTAGAATAAATCTTGATACCTTTATTCTGAATGACCTAGGATTTTTCACATCTGTTGGCACAGTCCCATCCCACAAGAATTTAATTATGGGCAATGTCCAAGTTGCGGAATTACTGATAGGGCCGATTATTGGATCAGGATGATCATCAACTTGACACAGTTCAGGCTGATTTATGGCTAGATACATGACATGAATGATTGGGATGGTATTGTTCAGCATGCTTTTGCAACTTGAAACCCAGGTTGGCTAATGCATCTGCTTCAGCATTCTCTTCTCGTGAAATCTGTTCAAAAGTGAAATCTGCAAACCGTCCAGCTAATATCTTAACATGTTGAAGATAACTTGTCATTCTGGCTTGCTTAGCTGTATAAGATCCATTAAAGTGGTTAACCAGCAATAAGGAATTACTAAACACATTAATATGCTTAATATTTAAACCCAAAGCAGTATTCAAACCCATGATGAGGGCTTCGTACTCAGCATCGTTATTCGTCGCCTTGAACTCACAAGCTACAGCTTGAGGGATTAAGTCTCCTTGAGGTGATTTCAGGACTATTCCTAGGCCTGTACCCCTGGTATTTGAAGCTCCATCTGTATACAACGTCTAATACCTAGGAGAGCCAATGCCTTCAAGTTGTTGGACTTCTAGTTCAACCTCAGGCTGTAAATTGGGACTGAAATCTGCCATAAAATTTGCCAAAGCTTGTGACTTGATTGCAGTCCTAGCTTCATACTGTATGTCATAAGTACTCAGTTGGCCATCCTACCCGACATCTCAGGTTTTCTCATCATATTCTTGATATGATAGTTAGTCTTGACAGTAATAACACGAGTCTCGAAATAATGGCGTAATTTAGTAGAAGCAGTAATTAAAGCAAGTATTAATTTTTCAAGATGGGAGTACCTGGTTTTCGCATCAAGTAGAGATTTACTTACACAGTAGACAGGATGTTGCATGCCATATTGTTCTCTGGCCAAGACTGCATTAACATAATTTTCAGATACCGCCGGATATAAGAATAAAGGTTCTCCTTGTTCTGGTTTGGACAACAATGGTGGAGATGTGAGGTACTCTTTAAGTTGGATGAAGGCTGCTTCATGTTCGTCCGTCCACTGGAACAACTTGTTCTTCCTGAGTACATCGTAGAACAACCTACATCTGTCAAATGACTTAAAGATAAACTGTTAAGAGTTGCGATCACACTTTGTAAGTTTACGCACGTCCTTAATAGTTCTGGGTGACTCCAAGTTGGTGATAGCCTTGATCCATTCAGGACTTACTTATATGCCCCTCTTTCTTTAATTGCTATGCTTGCCTAGGGGTGCTCGTTGCCTTCATTGACACCTTGTAACATTCCTTTGCCGTTTCCTGGTCCTCCTTTACCTTGACAACTCCCAGCCGCGTTGGCGGCTTGATCTGGCTGATGATAGGTTGACGGGATCGCCTTCATGTTATGAATCCAGGGCCTCCCTAGAATGATATTGTAAGATGACTGGAATTCTATGACACATAACTTCTCCATAGAATTTACCCCTTCAACATAGACTGGCAACTTGATCTCTCCATAAGTATGCTTGGTTTCTCCACTGAATCCAACTAGAACCGATGAATTTCTAGTAACATGTTCGAGGGGAATCTCCATATTTGCCAGGCTATCAGTTGTTACTTTATTGACAGTGCTTTCGTTGTCAATTAAAATACGCTTCACCAAGCAGTTGGCGACTTGTAAAGTCAAACAAGAGCATCATGGTGAGGATCCAAGACGTCTCCCTTATCATCTTCATCAAATGTTATTTCATGACCACTAATTTTTGGTGAGGTTCTGGTTGGCAAGTTCAACCTGTCCTCCTTTGAGTCTGAAGCATGTCGCTTGGCTGTTGCGTAGTGTACCACAGATCCGCTGATCATGTTGACCACTTTGGTTGGAACTGGAGAAGGTGGTGGATTCTCAGCTTGTTGTTCCTGGTTGTCAGCTCACCCACGTCATCTGCCTAGTAGATCTTTGAGAAGTCCCTTAGATAGAAGATGGCTGATTTCTTTTCTTAGGGCAATGCAGTTTTCAGTAGTGTACCCAAAATCTTCGTGATAAGCACACCATTTAGATTTGTCCTTCCAGACAGATGACTTGTTAGATTTCTTGGGCCATCTTGCTTTCTCACCCAGGTTGTCCATAGCGTGTATTACTCCTGCAATGGCAACAGAAAAGCCCCTATTTGATCTAGAGTGGTCAATTTTAGGGTAGGGTTTGCCCCTATTTGATCTAGAGTGAGATGTTTTTATCTTGCCACCATGATGCTCAGGAGTGGCGCTCTTCTTGCTCGCTTTCTCCTGCATCAATTTGTCTTCTTCCAACCTGGTGAATTTTATTGCCCTTGTTCTGACTTCTTCCAGTTTCCTGCAAGGAGTCATTACTAATTCTTCATAGTAAGGGGAATCCTTCTTAAGTCCCATCCTGAAGGCTTCAGTTGCTGTGGACATGTCCAGGTTGGGGTTGTCAACAACTTCCTTGTTGAACCTGCTTAGGTTGTTCTTCAATGATTCATCAGGTTGTTGAACTATCCTGTAGAGATCACTAGTTAATTTCTCAAAGACTCGATTACAAGAAAATTGGTTAGTAAACATATTAATAAGTTGAGCATAAGATCCAATGGAGCCTAAAGGTTGGTTGATGAGCCATCTCAAGGCTGAGCCCGTCAAGGTGGAATCGAAGCCCTTGCAAAGGCAAGCTTCTTTGAATTGCAGAGGAATATGAACCACATCCATCTTCTCTTGGTACAAGGCAATATGCTCCACAAGGCAATATGCTCCAACGGATCAATCGTCCCATCATATTGCTTCATGTGAGGAACATTGAACTTCTTCGGTATCACCATGTTGGCAATAGCTGGGGCAAAGCGGGATTCATTGTAACACGTTGAGAAGCTTGATGATATGGCAACGCTACTCCAGGTACGTTCAACACCATTTCTCTTAATTCCTGCAGCTGCCTATTCACCGAGTTTCCTGCATCATGGTTAGCAGCAGCATAATAAGCATTAAAATCAAAATGGGCATTAACACTCGTTGTTGGTCCTTGAGTAGGAGTCACAAATGCTACTGAGGTTGTCTGAATGGCTTCAGGATTGGTCACTACACTATCCATAGTGGCGTTAGTCATTGGTATGAATCTCACATTATCGATCATCGGCCCGGTGTCCACATCAAAGCCAAGCCTCCTTGGTACGAACGGAGTGAACATGATGGATCCTGCGTTAGGATTCACAGCCTGAAAAACACTAGGTGATGCATTCTGACGCATTCCAGATGATCCGAACGGAGGAGCTGAGACTTCACGTTGTAACCTGGAGACATTGTTCATCGACATCGTGGAGTTATCAGTCTGTAGAATTATTTGTTGCCTCAGCTCGCCCATCATGCTGGCCAAGTTGGTGGCGATATCCAATGGGACTTCCTGCGCAGCTCCAGACGAAGCTTGCACCCCAGAGGTGATAGGGATTGACTCAACACGTGTACTTGTTCCGACTGAAATCATAGCAGAGGATGTCCCGGTAGACATCTCGAATCTTTATGGTGATTAAAAATCAAAGTTCCCACAGACGGCACCAAATTATTTTGGTCAAATTTATACAATTCAACTTCAAGGAATGAGATTGGGCACAAAGGAATATAACACTTCAAGATTCAACATGTGGTAGACAAGGTATTTAAGAAGGAAAGCCCTTGAACAACTTATTCGCCGGCATAAAACCTCGAAAGATGTTGTTTTATATAATGTGATGGAAGATACGTATGCTAGCGTACAAAGAGTGTTCAGCGGTGAGCGTGCGTGTATACATGTGTTCGCTATCTTTTTAAATAAGAAAAATGAAAAGGGATAACAACTTTAAGGATCCCTAGTATCTCGGGTCAGTTTGTTGAGGATCGCTTTGATTTCTTGTTGACGTTGAAGTGTGCTGAAAATTGATTTTTCACGTGCTCGATTTGGTTTATAACGGCTTCGTGCTTCCGGTATTGACTCCTGGAAAATAGATTTCGTTACAGTCTTGTAAATACGTGTTTTTCGATCAAGTTGTACTGTCAAGTTGCGAGCTCAAGATGTCATGCCAGGATGTTGATTTTCTTATCCCAAACATCCATATTCATCAACTGAACAAAACCTTTCAACTATAACTCCATATTCATTAACCTTACCTTGTAAACTGAATTTAGCACAAGAACTTCAACAGAGAACGAGTTTGAGGAATAATGTAAAAACTTTATCATTTTAGGAAATAGAAATGATATATGGGATGCTCAAAATGACAAAAATATAAATGGTATACGAGATAGAAAGAGTATATATTTTTAATAAAAATGTACGAATCTCCTTTCATCAGAAAAGAACCCTTTTGAAGAACGTGGAACCGGTACAGCAAATACATCGCTACAACGCTCCATCGGTATCAAAAACAAACAACACTATATAAATGCTCAAGTACATAATAATGTAGAATATTTAGAACGAATATAATCAAACGTCATATAAAAGCTCCACCAAACAATGTAAAAACTTCTTTTTTTATTTACATTTGTAGTGCACTTCTACATTGTGAAGAACTCTTTTTATATATCATTGTCTGAATTTCAGTTGCAACAATGCTGAAGACAAGGGTGGCCGTAGCGGTTCGAAATCTCAAAGACAATTATTTTTTCCATTGCATGGAACAAATTTGATCCATTAACAATTAATCTCAAATTACATGATCACCAAGTAAAATAAAAGAAAATTAGATTCGTTGTATTTCATCAATTCCATTCTTTGAGTTGATGTCCACTTAAATGTTCCAACCTAAAATGAAAGATTTTGCCAACTTACTTGAACTTCAAACTTGGAAAGATTCTTCATTCGGCGCAATAAAATAACACGATCATTGTCCAAACCCGGAATCCAATACTAGTCCCAGAACTCAACTCAACCTCTTAGCATACATATTGTGAAGTTCAAGAACCACCATATGCTTCTTTTTCACGGCTATCTCACTAATGGGGAGGGGACTATAACCGAGGATTAAAACGATTTTATAAGTTTGTAACGTTAGGCTAGGTAGTGAATAAGTCAACTCGATAATGGTTAAAAAAAGGTGTAGATACATATTTCTATTTTAGTTTTATTTTAACATAGTAATAAAACTACTCCAAAACAGATAAATATAAACATTAGATTAGATTAAAAGATAAAAATTACCTACCCCACAAACTTAAATCACATAATCCCCAATGTACATCAGTAGAAAGAACAAGGGTTAGGAAGGCCTCCATACCATACATTCACTGGGCGGGGCCTGGAGGCAATGGTGTCAAAGGCTGGCTAGAATAGCCAGCCTGCTGTTGCATGAACTGGGAAAACTGGGCAAGCTTCTGCTGTTGTTCCTGCTGGAATGTGCGTTGTTCCTGGGAAAACTGGGCGAACTTCTGCTGTAGTTCCTGGTTGAACGTGCGCTGTTCCTGCTGAACGGAAGAAATGTATGAGACTGATAATGAAAAAAAAAATGCCAAATGAAGTTAGGTTTTCGTATTCATATCTTTCTTAAAGCGTTAATACACAAAGGGTGATTTTGTAGATAGAAACTTCATGAGCGTGTCTAAAGACGAGGGGAGTAATAAACCCACCCCCTACCTGGCGTAGAGAATCAGGAGATAACATCTTTATATAAGGCACACATAATAAATGCAGACACTTAAAATCCTATCACATGATCTCATTAGTATTATTTATCTAATATACTCCCTCCGTCCCATAACAACTAACCCACTTCGCCATTTTGGGCGTCCCATTGGTATGTCACACTTCCTTTTTAGGACATGCTTTATAATTATTACACTCGCTATGGCCCACTTGTCATACTATTCATGTATTTTTTAGCGGTTTTTACCATCCTACTATATATGTGCATTCGATTTCACCTTACCCCCTAAAGACATCAAAAAAAAAGTTAGCTTTTTAATAAAACTTAACAAAACAAACGAGAATTTTCCAGAAACTAACAATATCCAAAAAAGTTAGATTCCCCATCACACCAACCCACAACTCGGATCGTCCATAACCATGTCAAATCCGCCCCCAAGCACCACCAACATTTACCCAGCGAGAACAACACCCTCTCCTCCAATCAACTCCCTTCGTTCGGCCAGCCCAATATCTAACTTTTTCGGATGTCGTTAGTTTTTGACAAATTCCCATTAGTGTTATTAAGTCAAGTTGGTCTTACGTAAAACGCGTTTTTCAAAATGATTTGGAAAAACGGGTTTCTTGTAAGTGCGAATTCCCATCACTGTCACTTTATAATATTAGCACTGGCACTTTGGAAAAATGTGTTTTAAAGAGTGCCAATGTGAGTGTTTATAAGTGTCGGTGTATATGCCTTAAAGAGTGCCCGTGTGTGCGTTAAAGAGTGTCAGTTATAGCGCTAAAGAGTGTCAGGGGTAGTCTGCGCGTTTTAAAAGAAGATTCACTTATTTACAAAAACGCCACCACGCATTTTCAAACACATTTTTTCAAAATCATAGGAAAAAAAAATTACAAGATTTTGGCTATTAAGTTTTATTAACAAAACCTATATTTTTTTATGTCGTAAGGAGGTTAGGTGAATTGAATGCGTAAATATAGTGGGATGGTTAAAATTGCTAAAAAAAAATACATTGATGGCTAAAAGTGGAGCTTCATTATAGTACAGTGAGTCAAAAGGTGATAGACCTTTATTTTGAGACGAACATAAATGAAAAGTGTGACAATCATTACGGGAGGGAGAGGATCACATCAACAAATTATGCTTTAGTATGAAATCTTACCTTCTTAAACAAGGCCATCTCGGCTTCAAGGCGAAGAATTTTCTGCAAACAACAAATTCTACTCACTCAGAAAGCTACATAAATTATTTGTAAGTATGAACCCTCATAAAACAGTTATGACCTCATTTGATTCTTCATCAGCAACAACAACACGGGATGCATAAATTACTCTAACATCCTTTGGTTTGCATTTTTGGTTGCATTGAGGACACTAAGAGCCAATCAGGAAAAAAAAAATGAGGCAGGAACAGAAAATAGCTGTTCAATTATGTCGTAAAAGGGTACTAAATTGGAACAGTACCTTTGCTGAACCCTTACGGAGTTCTAGCCATCTCCTGATACAAGATAGGCCATACAAATGTCCACAACTAAGGCAGCTGCAGTCCTCAAACCACATAAGACAATAAAGAATTATATAAGCAAACGCGATTTTTACATGGTAGTCTAAATATATTTCTCAAATGAAATCCACCAGCAAAAGTCATTCTTATTAACCCGAGCACTTGTAATTTGAGAATAAGGGACATAAAACTATACTTTTACTGCAAAACCACGCCCATGAAAATGTAACAAATTCATATGAATGGCAAACTAGCAACAGCCTTAGTGTATGCTGAGATGACTGACAGTTCTGGAGCATATCACAACATCAACTATTGACCAGCACCCAACTGTTGTCTGTTTCATCATGGTTTATGTGGCCAAAAATTTTGAACAACAAGAAATTAGTCAAACAATTATACAGTAGTTGTGTATCGAACTAAGCAAAGTACTTTAAAAACATATGCAAGCAGGATGACCGAGTGATACACCGGTTAGGAGGACTGAAGAGTGGAAAAGTGATAAAATGGCGAGGGGTAGGGAAAGGCCCAAGCAAACTTGGATCAGGGTGATTGAAAATAATATGACTTAAATTGGATTTGACGAAAATATGGCATTGAAAAGGCCCGGAGGGCAAAAATTCATATGGGTGGTGGGGTTAATTTACAGTATTTAATATACATGTGAATATATATATATATTTTTCTTTTAATTATCACTTTTTTTCTTCTCTTCTTTTCCTCTTCTAAACTTTATTCATATTTCTTCTTTTAACTAGCTTTTATTCTTTCACCTTTTCTTTCACGATGACAGATATGAGGATTAATATTAGACGGTCTCAAATTATTGAGAAAGTTACGTCATAGTCCCTCGGTATCACTTAATCTACGTCCTAGTCCACAAAAGATTTTATCTACCCTATAGTCTCTTAGCACTTTAAATGAAATAACTATACCCCCTCCCCACCTTGTGACAAACACAAGACACACACTCTCACACTTTTTCTCTCTAAGTTTCTCACCTACTCCATCTCTCCCGTCATCCCACTTCTGGTGAACCCCTCCCCTCCGGCCACCCCCTCCGGGCGAACTCCTCCCTCACTTCCGGCAACCTCTCCCGTTCGGCAAACCCCTCCACCAACCCCGGCCACACAAAACACACACTTCCACTCTTTGTCTCTACCTTCCCCATTCTCACATCCGGTCACCCCTTCCCTCCCTCCGTCTCCGGTAAGCTTCCTGTCTCTCTCTCTACTTTCTCTACCTTCACCTCCGGCCATCCCTCCCACCGGCGAACCACAACGCTAGCAAACTCTCTCTCTCTCTCTCTCTCTATCTTCCACATCTCTCCTTTGGCCAGATCTATCTCCTCTTGCCAGATTTAGATCCCCACTCCTGTCCAATCTTTAGAAGTTGCTGCCTAACCAAATGAAAGTTGTGACAAGTACAATTGAGTAACACACCGTTGCTTCAATCATAAATTAATGTCAAATTTCCTATTGCTTTGAGGCAGTAACTTTACAATGAGATCTCATTAATTGGTTCCATATTGACTCATGGTACATCAAGGAAGTTACCTATGCACTCACATGTTTCTTATTTGTGTTTTTTAGT
This sequence comes from Adenophora triphylla var. japonica, assembly GCA_022495995.1. Lineage (NCBI taxonomy): Eukaryota > Viridiplantae > Streptophyta > Magnoliopsida > Asterales > Campanulaceae > Adenophora > Adenophora triphylla. The sequence continues at coordinate 93,607 of JAFEMH010001679.1, forward strand.
TTATTTTTCCTCAACCAAGTACCCTTTATTTACACCCAAGTTGCTTTTCTTAGAAAAAAGGGGAATTAGCTAACAAGTTTTATATTTTTATTAGAATAATTAAATTAATATTTTATAGGTACTTTCTTTCTTTGATTTTGTAATTGAAAAATGTTTCACTTTAAAAAGTTCAGTGTTAAAAAGTGCTTCATTCTAAACTTTTTTTAAAAAAAACAATGTAGCAAATGTGCTTTATATATATATTTTGGGACGGGCGGAGAAAGTATATTAAAAGTACATATATGTTTTGGGACGGAGGTAATACTACTTTCGTTGTTGATAAGTATTTCTTAGTTGTTTGGATGACAACCGAGAACTTACTGATAAGTTCTCAGTTGTTTGGTCGTTGGAGAGTTTGTACGAGTTGATCGTGTTCTTAGTAGTTTTGTTGACAACATAGAACTTAACTTACTGATAAGTTCTCAGTTGTTTGGTTGCTGGAGTTAGTGGTCGTCGGAGTTGATCGTGTTCTTAGTGGTTTAGTTGATAAGTACTCGGTTGTTTGGTCGCCGGAGTTGGTGATCGTCATAGTTGATCGTATTCATATTAGTTTAGTTGACAACTGAGAATTTACTAATAAGTTGTTTGGTCTGAGAGGTCACCGGAGAGTAGGTGGTCGCCGGAGTTGATTGTGTTCTTGGTAGTTTAGTCGCAACCGAGAACATATTATTTTGGGGCTTGTTGTTGTACTAAACTTCTACTCCCCGTTCCAAAATGAATGACCAATTCTTATTTTCTCTTGATCAAGAACAAGATTGAATACTATCTTTATATTTGATATTTAGTTTTGATTCTGGAAAAAGGGGGGAAAAAATGCTATTCAACACTCAATACAACATACAATAAGGTTTGAACCAAAATCAAATCTCCCTGAACTTCAATTCAAATTGAAATCATACTCCACTAATTGTCATTCAATTCAATTCATAAAAAATAAGCGTAATGTAGTTAATCATACCAGACTTGATGGTCTCCAGCACTAGTCCAAGGTCCCATACAAATCGGACAGATCAATCCATCATCTTCATCCCCTTCACCCGCCACCGCCGCCACTTTGCCCTCTTGTCCACAACCGTTGGGTTCACCTACAACCTCAACTGAATTCACCGAAACCCTAGGTGACATCACCGCAGGATCCATGTATTCCTCCTCATCTTCATCTTCATCTTCTTCTTCTTCTTCGCTATATGAGTCTTCCTCTTCCTCCTCCTCCTCCTCTACCTCTTCTTCGTCTTCTTCATCGGAGTCATCATCCACATAATCTTCATCGTCGTCGTCGTCAGGTTCAGCCTGAGGTTGATTGTTGGTGATTTCCCTTTGTTGTTGTTCTTCTTCGAAATGGGGTGGATTGTTTCGTTCGCTGCTGTCCGCCATTGATGATGATCAAAGATAGATAGGTTTTGATATGAAATGAAATGAAATGAAAAGTCGAGGTCGATGTTTCAAAGTTGAAAATTGTTATATAGTAGGCCGTAAATTTATGAGCCAGGACCCAAAAACCCAATTTTTAAATCATTAACCCATTTAAATTCATTTGAGATAAAAATTTCAAATAAGCCCACATTTAACGGGGAGTGAGCGTCTGTTAATTTCCTAAAAACTCGCCGTAATCTCCCATAATCACAAAATCAAAAAATCAAAATCTCATAGGAGCCGGCAATTGATTGGAAGGAAAATTCAGCGACGTTGGGGACGTGAATCGTCCGACTCAACTCCTTCTCGCTCCTCTTCCTTTATCGTACACAAAACCCTCGACGGCCCTTGAAATCCACCAATCACCTTGAAAACATCAATCATCGGGTCATTCGGCGAGGATCTGTTCTGGTCAGCGGTCGGCGCTCCGGTGAAATCACCTTCTTCTGTATAATGCTCATTTACCTCTTCCATATTCAAATTGAGTTCAGTTCCTTCACTCCAGTTCGATTTACTTGAATTGATCAACAATGGAGGATGCCAATTTGGGTTCAAATGATCGACCCACCAAGCCGGCTCTTGAATTCGATCTTAATGAAGACCCTCCGTCGCCGAATGAACCGCCGGGAAGTGACTGGCGGATGATTTGTGAGTCGTGTGGGAAGTTGGGAAGTGGGGATATGATGGTGTGTTGTGTGTGTGGGGGTGGGTTTCATCTCACGTGTTAAGGAAAGGCAAGTTGAGTGGAAGTGCTTCAAGTGTTTTTGAAAAATAGTTATTTAATTTTATTTTATTTTTGAATTGAATTTGTTTGTTTGAAATAGATGTTGAATTTTGTAATTATTTGTTAATGTGGTTAAGGACCTGTTCCAGGTCCTATAACTCTTGCTATAGGACCTGTTCTAGTGTGATTTTAATTTCTAGGTTACTTGCTTCATATTGTTTGTAGTTGATAATGTGGCAAATAATCTATTATACTCCTTCCGTCCCATCCGAAGCGTCACTTTTTACCCAAAAGGGTGTCCCATTTAAAGCGTCACCCATTCCTAAAAAGGAAATATTTTATTAATATTATATTATCCATCCACTATTCCCTCCACTAATTCTCTCTCCTCTACACTCACAACACTTTTAAAATTCACTATTTTCTCCACTAATTCTCTCTCCTATTTTCAAATTACACTCACAACATTTTTTCTTCCCACACTTTTCCTTAATTTGCGTGCCACCCCTAAAATGGCGACGCTTCTACCGGGACGGAGGGAGTATGTCCTATAACCATTGCTATAGGAGCTGAAATAGTGTTCTTTTAATTTCGAGGTCACTTACTTTATTTTGGTTGTGAATTTGTTTGTTTGAAATAGATGTTAAATTTTGTTATTATTTGTTAATGTGGTAAAGGACCTGTTCCATGTCCTATAACTCTTATAAAATGAATATTTTTTTACTCAGAATTTTTGATTTTTTTGATGAATAATTGATGTTCGTTCCGTCTCAATTTTATTTACTTTTCATCACTTTCTTTGTTACTCATCTCGACCCGTCTTTGTAAATCAAGTTGCAGGTCCTATATCACTTGCTATATGATCATTCAAAGCTATAAGCCCTTTAATTGGTCCTATAGCAATTGTTATAGGATCTGTCAATATCATATACATAGCTATAAGACCTTTGAATGGTCCTATAGCAATTGGTATAGGACCTGTCAATATAGCATAGGTATATGATTTTTTGAGGTCCTATATCACTTGATATAAGACCATTCAAAGGTCTTATAGCTTCGTATATGATGTTGTTAAGTCCTATACCAGTTGCTATAGGACCATTCAAAGGTCTTAATGTGTTGGTATAAGATTGTGTGAGGTCCTATATCAACTGGTATAGGACCTGGCAACATCATATACAAAGCTATAAGCCCTTTAATTGAATGGTCCTATAGCAATTGGTATAGGACCTGTAAATTAGAGTTTTGACTTTGAATGGTCCTATAGCAATTGGTATATGACCTGTCAATATCATATACAAAGCTATAAGCCCTTTAATTGGTCCTATAGCAACTGGTATAGGACCTGGCAACATCAAATACACAGCTAAAAGAACTTTAAATAGTCCTATAACAAATGATATAGGACTTGGCAACATCATATACAAAGCTTTAAGACCTTTTAATGGTCCTATAGCAAGTGATATAGACACTTGATTTATTGTTTTTTGTGAATAACAATGTGGCAAATGGCATGGGACCTGGCAACATCATATACACAGATATAAGGTCTTTAATTGGTCCTATAAAGCAATCGGGTATATGACACAGCAACATCAAATACACATATATAAGCCCTTTGAATGGTCTTATAACAACCGATATAGGACCTAGCAACATCAAATACACGAGATATAAGACCTTTGAATGGTCCTATAGCAAGCTGGTATAGGACACGGCAACATCAAATACACAACTAAAAGAACTTTAAATGGTCCTATAGCAAGCGGTATAGGACTTGGCAACATCAAATACACATTAAAAAAACTTTAAATGGTTCTATAACAAATGATATAGGACTTGGCAACATCATATACAAAGCTTTTAGACCTTTTAATAGTCCTATAGCAAGTGATATAGGACATGCTCTATCATCAAATAAAAATATACAAGAAGCAAAATATCAAATAAAAAGATTCCTATAAAGATTCAATGTCTAAATACCTTTCAAGCTCGAATGGCTACAAAGAACTGGTAATGTCTAAAAATTAGACTAAAAATCTCTTACTCTGATGAACCAATTTTTTTTCGAAACCCGTAAGCATTAACCTAACATTTTTAGATTTAGAAAAACCGAGCAACGTAAACCGACTTCTAAAACTTATTTATGAAGTATCATTCTAAAGCTACGCATGTGATCCGGGCCAATGAACCAAAAAAATATTCAAGCACCGCAAACGGCTTGAATGGCCAAGCTTTTTGTCACTCCAAGACATGGGTCTCCAAAGTTAGGCATTGATCTTTGAAGGCCCAGAACATCCTTGCTTCCCAATGCAGGACCTAGGCGTGAACGAAAACACTAATATATTTCAGATCTAATAAAAAAATCGGATCTAGGGAACTCTCCAAATTCCCTAACCGTCGGACACAGAGCCAAGACGATCATTACCAGTTCTTTGTAGCAATTGAGAAAGGGGAACGAGGGATGGATTTCTACTTTAAATGGATGGAATGAGGAAATAGAACAAGGGTTGTGAAGTCGGGGAAGGGGGTGAGAGGGGGCGGGATGGTGGCGATTTGGGTGGGGACTGCCATGGATGAAGGTGGAACCAGAGTAGAAAGACAGATCCGGCAGCGGGGTGTGTGACTGTAGGGGGGAGGGTGGATCTGAAGCAAGAAGGGATGGAGTGGGTTGAAGAAAACAGAGAAGGAACAGGATTTCATTTGTCATTTTCCAATGGGAACAATAATGGCCAGACGGAACGGAAGTTAACAGCCTTTAACTTAATTTTGACAGTTATTTATCAAATTGGGGTTTAAAGGGATTTTGATTTGGAATATAAAAGAGGGTTGTCTTTTTAAATTTGAGCTGGGTTTTAAAGGGATATGATTTGAGATATGTGGGTAAAGAGGAATTTTTCCAAGAAATTATAAGAGAAATTTACTATATTTATACAAACCAGACATTGTTCTTTATCTATCATCGTGATTGTTCTTCCTTCTTGGTTCTTGGCCTTGCTTTCATTTTCTTGGTTATTCCAATCTATCAAGCATTCAATTAAATGGAAATTTAAAAATGTAATACTAATTTTAATTTTTAGAATTTCATTGAGAGAGTTAGATTGACATTAATAATATTTGGTTAAAGTTTATTTGTATTGACAATTAAAATTCAAATGAGACTATCTAACCGGGATTGGTAGAGTTCGGTTGGCGGCGCGTACGTAAAATTAAAATATTATTAAAATTACTATAGATTAAACGAAAAATTATGAGGTGTGTTTTTGAGAGAATTGTTATATAAACCCATAAAATTGTTCAGTAAACCCGTAACATTAAATACACCCCCAAATATTAAAGCAAACCCCTCCCTTTTCCTTTATACCCCTTATCTCATTTATCCCTTATCCCTCACCCACCCACGCCCATTAACCCAAACACATTTACTCTCTCACTCACCCACACCCACCCACCAACACTGATTTTTAGAGAGAGAGAGAGAGAGAAAAAAAAGGTTTTTTGATTTTTGAGAGAGAATGAAAAGAAGAAGAAGAAGAACTGATTTTTAGAGAGAAAGAGAAATTCAGATTTTGTAGAGAGAAAGAGGAGAAGAAGAAGAAAAAGAAGAAGAGTTTTAACTCAATCTTAACTTATATCATGATGTCAAACTTTGGAGTTTTACATACTGTACTACTGAATATCATTCAGCACTGAACTCTGAAGAGAATTGTTATATAGACCCGTAAAATTGTTGAGTAAACCCGTAAGTTCTAAACTTCAATTATACCATCAAATGAAATGACTCTACTACCCCTAAATCCATACACCCATTACCCAATGTTATATACACCCGTAACATTCAAACCAAAATATACCTGCATTGTTATACACACCCGTAACATTAACTCAAATATATCCCTTCATCAATTTTCACCTTCCCCACCTTCTCCCATTTTTCTCCATTACATCTCACCCTCTTCATTTTATTTTTACATCAAAAAATTACTACCTCCCTTTCCTCCTACTATCATTTCTCAAAAAAATTACATACATATTTGTTCAAGATATTCAGCAGGATCCTGGATAAAATGGCTATACAATCGAATGTAAATGTAAGTTTTTTTCACTTTCTAACCATATAAATGTGTTAAACTTTTGTTTTTGTTTTCGTTGCAAAATTCCGGCCAGTAGTGGCCGAAATTCAACTCAGGTTCGGCCACACCCGGTCGAAAATTTGAAAAAGTTCGGCCCTAGTTTGCCGATTCTGGGTTGTTTTTCGGCCACACCTAGCCGAATTTTTAAATGTTTCGGTCACACCCTGTCGAATTTTTAAAATATTTCGGCCACAGTCGTCCGAATTTTCTAAAATATTTCGGCCACACCCTGCCGAACCTTTTTAAAAAATTCGGCCACCATTGGTCGAACTTTTGTTTTTCTTCGTACCCCTTCCTTATTGTTTTATTGAATTGTTGCAGTATTCACTTGGTGACAACAACTAATACCCGGTTGATTTTGAAAGTGTTCTGCGAGACTGCATCACAGAATTCACAATGCCTTTGTATTTTAGAGACCGTCAAATAATGTTTGAATGGGCGCGTCAAAAGGAGGAAGAGCATGGATTTATCATCGTCATCGGTCGGTTAGATAACGGAAGCCGTAATTTCGCTTCTCGAATGACGCTTGTTTGTGGACGTTGGGGGACATACAAGGAAAAGTTAGTCTCTCTTTCCTCTCAAAAATCTATCAACAATGAAATTTTGGAAAAAAAAAAGAAAAATAGAGAAAGCGAAACAAAAAAAATGCAATTGTAAGTTTTAGTTGAACGCCAAACAAGTCACTGTTGATGGTCAATGTCAGTTAAAAGTGGTATGTGGCGTTCACAATCATCCGATTTGTCAATCCATGTTGGGTCACTCTTATGTCGTAGATTACAGAAACAAGAGCAGGAGTACATGATAGAAATGTCACATGCAAATAGCCGATCAAATGATATTTTATATGGATTAAAAGAGAAATTTCCGAAAAACAAGTCATTAATACGTACTATTTATAATGCGCGCATGAAGAGCAGGGCAACTGAGCATGCGAGTCGTTTTCAAATCCAACAGCTAATGTATAAATTGAATGATCATGATTATCACTTCGAATATCGACAATGAGAGCATACAAATGTCATTAAGGAGATATTCTTTGCTCATCCGAAAAGCATTGAATTGTTGAAAGCATTTCCATACGCCTTATTCATGGATTGTACTTACAAGACAAATAGGTACAACTTACGTTTGCTTGAGATTGTGGGCTTGACATCAACAAAAATGACCTTAATTGCTGATGTATACTTAGAGGATGAGAAAGAAGCAAACTACACGTGAGTAGGGCTGTTACACGAACCGAGCCGGCTTGAGCTCGGCTCGGGCTCGACTCGAAAAAAGCTCGAGTTCGAGTGGGCTCGAGGTGAACTCGAGCTCGAGCTCGAATCGATTTTCAAGCTCGTCATTTTTTCGAGCCGGCTCGTGTTCGGCTCGTATGTTCGACGAGCTCTGTTCGAGATCGAATTTCAGATTTTTTTCAAAAAATAAGTCGAAGCTCGAGCTCGGCTCGTTAAAAGCTCGTTTGATTTCAGATTTTTTTCAAAAAATAAGTCGAAGCTCGAGCTCGGCTCGTTAAAACTCGAGTTCGAGCAGCTCGCGAAAAGCTCGCGAGCCAGCTCGCGAAAAGCTCGAAACTTGATTCGAGCCGAGGTCGAACAGGCATTCTGGGCTCGAGCTCGAGCTCGATAATTTTTATTCGAGCTCGAGCTCGAAACTTCAAAGCTTGGCTCGGCTCGGCTCGTTTACAGCCCTACATGTGAGCATGCGAAGTGTTGAAATCTCTGATGGATGAATCATGTCTTTCTAATGTTATCATGACCGATAGGGAGCTTGCTTTGATGAATGCAATCCGTGAGATGTTCCCAACAACAACGCATTTGCTCTGTCGATGGCATATCAACCGAAATATTCTAGCAAAATGCAAGAAAATGTTTGATATGCAAGAAATTTGGGAGGCGTTTATTATTCATTGGAATGTAATGGTCAAAGTTGATAAAGAGACATCGTTTAATGACTTTGGACGTCTTCTTGTAAACATCTGCTTAATTGCAAATAAAATATAAAAAAATCAAACTCAATACTTCTAAGCATTAATTGGTGAGTCATATCATATTGTAAAAGTTCGGACATGAGTGGTTGAAAATAGTCAAAAAATTCGATCGGGGTGGCTGAAAAATGTGAAAAAATCGGCCGGGTGGCTGAAACTAATTAAAAAGTTCGGCCAGGTGTGACTGACTTTTTTAGCAAAATTCGGCCACTACTGGCCGAACAGATCCATAAATTCGGTCGGTACCGGCCGAACCCCTAAAACCCAGAATTTGTAATGAAATTTAACCCAAAAATTCTCAAATTGAAACATAAATCGAACAAATTAAAGCATAGGAAGTAATTTTCGAACGAATTGAACAAAAATTACCTTGTTTTCCAATGTTTGACATCTTGATTGAAGTTAAAATTGACTTAAAACCTTTCTCTCTCCAAAATCTGAATTTCTCTCTCTCTAAAAATCAGTTCTTTCTTCTTCTTTTCTTTTTCTCTCAATTCAATTTTCTCTCTTTCTTTCTCTAAAAATCAGTGTTGGTGGTGGGTGGGTCTTCTTCTTTTCTCTCCAAAATCTGAAATTCTCTCTCTGTCTCTCTAAAAATCAGTTCTTTTTTCTTCTTTTATTTCCCTCTCAATATGATTTTCTCTATTTCTCTCTCTAAAAATCAGTGTTGGTGGTGGGTGGGGTGGGTGTGAGTGAGTGAGAGGAGTAAGGGGGTTTTTGTTTTTTTTAAGTGATAAGTGCTGAAATCTGATTTCAGTTCTGAAAATGGCTGAATGATTAAGAGGCAGCAACTGAAAACTGAATTCTGAATTGGATAAGTTGTTTGATTTTGTATCTGAATTCATTATCTGAAACAGTTAAAAAAAAAAAACCGTAAATGCATTATGAAACAGTAAACAGTTTAAAAAAAATTTATCCAAAATCAAATATGAAACAGTGGCTTTCAGAGGCTTTCAGAGGCAATTCAGCAACATTTTAACCACTTAAAATTAAGAGGACTTTAAGAGCCTAACAAGCCTTATTTCAAAAAAATAAACAAACACACTTATTTCTCTAATCCTCTTAATGAATTCTCCCTCCGTCCCAGGAATTTATAGACTTTTGGGTTTTGCACGGAAATTAAGGAGGAATTATTATATTAAAAGTGTTGTGAGTGTGAAAATAAAATAGGAGAGAGAATGAGTGGAGAGAATAGTAAATTATAATGGTGATGTGAGTATTAAAATAATGTAGGAGAGAGAATGAGTGGAGAGAATAGTAAAGATTCCTTTTCATTTTAGGAAAGTATATATTATTGTGGGAAGCCCAAAAAGGAAAGTTTATATATTATCATGGGATAGAGGGTAGTAAGTGTTAAGAGGCAAATAAGGCTTAAAATAAAAAAACAAACGTCCCCTAAATATGTTTGGGGTTTAATGGGTGTGGTGAGTGGGAGATAAGGAATAAATGAAATAAAAATAAGGGGTATAAAGGAAAATGTAGGGATTTATTTTAATTTTTTTGAGGAGGATTTAATGTTACTTAGTTTACTCAATAAATTTAGGAAAAATTCCTCTTTACCCACATATCTCAAATCATATCCCTTTAAAACTCAGCTCAAATTTAAAAAGACAACCCTCTTTTATATTCCAAATCAAAATCCCTTTAAACCCCAATTTGATAAATAACTGCCAAAATTAAGTTAACGGCTGTTAACTTCCGTTCCGTCTGGCCATTATTGTTCCCATTGGAAAATGACAAATGAAATCCTGTTCCTTCTCTGTTTTCTTCAACCCACTCCATCCCTTCTTGCTTCAGATCCACCCTCCCCCCTACAGTCACACACCCCGCTGCCGGATCTGTCTTTCTACTCTGGTTCCACCTTCATCCATGGCAGTCCCCACCCAAATCGCCACCATCCCGCCCCCTCTCACCCCCTTCCCCGACTTCACAACCCTTGTTCTATTTCCTCATTCCATCCATTTAAAGTAGCAATTCATCCCTCTTTCCCCTTTCTCAATGGCTACAAAGAACTGGTAATGATCGTCTTGGCTGTGTGTCCGACGGTTAGGGAATTTGGAGAGTTCCCTAGATCCCATTTTTTTTTTATTTGATCTGAAATATATTAGTGTTTTCGTTCACGCCTAGGTCTGCATTGGGAAGCAAGGATGTTCAGTTCCAGTATCAACAGCTAACTTTGGAGACCCATGTCTTGGAGTGACAAAAAGCTTGGCCATTCAAGCTGTTTGCAGTGCTTGAATATTTTTTTTACAGTTCATTGGCCTGGATCCTGTGCAGTTTAGAATGATACTTCATAAATAAGTTTTAGAAGTCAGTTTACAGTGCTCTGATTTTTCTAAATCTAAAAATGTTAGGTTAATGCTTCTGGGTTTCGAAAAAAAAAATTGGTTCATCAGAGTAAGAGATTTTTAGTCTAATTTTTAGACATTACCAGTTCTTTGTAGCCATTCGAGCTTGAAAGGTATTTAGACTTTGAATCTTTATAGGAATCTTTTTATTTGATATTTTGCTTCTTGTATATTTTTATTTGATAATAGAGCATGTCCTATATCACTTGCTATAGGACTATTAAAAGGTCTAAAAGCTTTGTATATGATGTTGTCAAGTCCTATAGCACTTGTTATAGAACCATTTAAAGTTTTTTTAGCTGTGTATTTGATGTTGCCAAGTCCTATACCAGTTGCTATAGGACCATTTAAAGTTCTTTTAGTTGTGTATTTGATGTTGCCAGGTCCTATACCAGTTGCTATAGGACCATTCAAAGGTCTTATATCTGTGTATTTGATGTTGCTAGGTCCTATATCAGTTGTTATAAGACCATTCAAAGGGCTTATATATGTGTATTTGATGTTGCCAGGTCATATACCAGTTGCTATAGGACCAATTAAAGACCTTATATCTCGCGTATATGATGTTGCCAGGTCCCATACCATTTGCCACATTGTTATTCACAAAAAACAATAAATCAAGTGTCTATATCACTTGCTATAGGACCATTAAAAGGTCTTAAAGCTTTGTATATGATGTTGCCAAGTCCTATAGCATTTGTTATAGGACTATTTAAAGTTCTTTTAGCTGTGTATTTGATGTTGCCAGGTCCTATACCAGTTGCTATAGGACCAATTAAAGGGCTTATAGCTTTGTATATGATATTGACAGGTCATATACCAATTGCTATAGGACCATTCAAAGTCAAAACTCTGATTTACAGGTCCTATACCAATTGCTATAGGACCATTCAATTAAAGGGCTTATAGCTTTGTATATGATGTTGCCAGGTCCTATACCAGTTGATATAGGACCTCACACAATCTTATACCAACGCATTAAGACCTTTGAATGGTCCTATAAAGAATCGGTATAGGACTTAACAACATCATATACGAAGCTATAAGACCTTTGAATGGTCTTATATCAAGTGATATAGGACCTCAAAAAATCATATACCTATGCTATATTGACAGGTCCTATACCAATTGCTATAGGACCATTCAAAGGTCTTATAGCTATGTATATGATATTGACAGATCCTATAACAATTGCTATAGGACCAATTAAAGGGTTTATAGCTTTGAATGATCATATAGCAAGTGATATAGGACCTGCAACTTGATTTACAAAGACGGGTCGAGATGAGTAACAAAGAAAGTGATGAAAAGTAAATAAAATTGAGACGAAACGAACATCAATTATTCATCAAAAAAATCAAAAATTCTGAGTAAAAAATATTCATTTTATAAGAGTTATAGGACATGGAACAGGTCCTTTACCACATTAACAAATAATAACAAAATTTAACATCTATTTCAAACAAACAAATTCACAACCAAAATAAAGTAAGTGACCTCGAAATTAAAAGAACACTATTTCAGCTCCTATAGCAATGGTTATAGGACATATAATAGATTATTTGCCACATTATCAAATACAAACAATATGAAGCAAGTAACCTAGAAATTAAAATCACACTAGAACAGGTCCTATAGCAAGAGTTATAGGACCTGGAACAGGTCCTTAACCACATTAACAAATAATTACAAAATTCAACATCTATTTCAAACAAACAAATTCAATTCAAAAATAAAATAAAATTAAATAACTATTTTTCAAAAACACTTGAAGCACTTCCACTCAACTTGCCTTTCCTTAACACGTGAGATGAAACCCACCCCCACACACACAACACACCATCATATCCCCACTTCCCAACTTCCCACACGACTCACAAATCATCCGCCAGTCACTTCCCGGCGGTTCATTCGGCGACGGAGGGTCTTCATTAAGATCGAATTCAAGATCCGGCTTGGTGGGTCGATCATTTGAACCCAATTTGGCATCCTCCATTGTTGATCAATTCAAGTAAATCGAACTGGAGTGAAGGAACTGAACTCAATTTGAATACGGAAGAGGTAAATGAGCATTATACAGAAGAAGGTGATTTCACCGGAGCGCCGACCGCTGACCAGAACAGATCCTCGCCGAATGACCCGATGATTGATGTTTTCAAGGTGATTGGTGGATTTCAAGGGCCGTCGAGGGTTTTGTGTACGATAAAGGAAGAGGAGCGAGAAGGAGTTGAGTCGGACGATTCACGTCCCCAACGTCGCCGGATTTTCCTTCCAATCAATTGCCGGCTCCTATGAGATTTTGATTTTTTGATTTTGTGATTATGGGAGATTACGGCGAGTTTTTAGAAAATTAACAGATGCTCACTCCCCGTTAAATGTGGGTTTATTTGGGATTTTTATCTCAAATGGGTTTAAATGGGTTAATGATTTGAAAATTGGGTTTTTGGGTCCTTGGCTCTAATTTCTTAGCAAATGTACATTTTTATATATTTTTAGATATAAATAATGTTTATTTTACAATTTATGTGTCAATATAAACCTCAAATATTCACCGAAAATCATACCTATTCGGCCGTTGCCAATGGAAAAAATCACAAGGCAAACACTCTTTACGACACTTGGCCAAGGCCAACCGAAAAGACATGAAGACGTTTGGCGAAGGCCAAACGAACACCCTTGAGAACGCTTGGTTATGATCAAACGAACGGTGTTTATATACGATTTTTTTTATGAGCCAAGGACCCAAAAACCCAATTTTCAAATCATTAACCCATTTAAACCCATTTGAGATAAAAATCCCAAATAAACCCTCATTTAACGGGGAGTGAGCGTCTGTTAATTTCCTAAAAACTCGCCGTAATCTCCCATAATCACAAAATCAAAAAATCAAAACCTCATAGGAGCCGGCAATTGATTGGAAGGAAAATCCGGCGACGTTGGGGACGTGAATCGTCCGACTCAACTCCTTCTCGCTCCTCTTCCTTTATCGTACACAAAACCCTCGAAGGCCCTTGAAATCCACCAATCACCTTGAAAACATCAATCATCGGGTCATTCGGCGAGGATCTGTTCTGGTCAGCGGTCGGCGCTCCGGTGAAATCACCTTCTTCTGTATAATGCTCATTTACCTCTTCCGTATTCAAATTGAGTTCAGTTCCTTCACTCCAGTTCGATTTACTTGAATTGATCAACAATGGAGGATGCCAATTTGGGTTCAAATGATCGACCCACCAAGCCGGCTCTTGAATTCGATCTTAATGAAGACCCTCCGTCGCCGAATGAACCGCCGGGAAGTGACTGGCGGATGATTTGTGAGTCGCAGGTGGGAAGTTGGGAAGTGGGGATATGATGGTGTGTTGTGTGTGTGGGGGTGGGTTTCATCTCACGTGTTAAGGAAAGGCAAGTTGAGTGGAAGTGCTTCAAGTGTTTTTGAAAAATAGTTATTTAATTTTATTTTATTTTTGAATTGAATTTGTTTGTTTGAAATAGATGTTGAATTTTGTAATTATTTGTTAATGTGGTTAAGGACCTGTTCCAAGTCCTATAACTCTTGCTATAGGACCTGTTCTAGTGTGATTTTAATTTCTAGGTTACTTGCTTCATATTGTTTGTATTTGATAATGTGGCAAATAATCTATTATATGTCCTATAACCATTGCTATAGGAGCTGAAATAGTGTTCTTTTAATTTCGAGGTCACTTACTTTATTTTGGTTGTGAATTTGTTTGTTTGAAATAGATGTTAAATTTTGTTATTATTTGTTAATGTGGTAAAGGACCTGTTCCATGTCCTATAACTCTTATAAAATGAATATTTTTTTACTCAGAATTTTTGATTTTTTTGATGAATAATTGATGTTCGTTCCGTCTCAATTTTATTTACTTTTCATCACTTTCTTTGTTACTCATCTCGACCCGTCTTTGTAAATCAAGTTGCAGGTCCTATATCACTTGCTATATGATCATTCAAAGCTATAAGCCCTTTAATTGGTCCTATAGCAATTGTTATAGGATCTGTCAATATCATATACATAGCTATAAGACCTTTGAATGGTCCTATAGCAATTGGTATAGGACCTGTCAATATAGCATAGGTATATGATTTTTTGAGGTCCTATATCACTTGATATAAGACCATTCAAAGGTCTTATAGCTTCGTATATGATGTTGTTAAGTCCTATACCAGTTGCTATAGGACCATTCAAAGGTCTTAATGCGTTGGTATAAGATTGTGTGAGGTCCTATATCAACTGGTATAGGACCTGGCAACATCATATACAAAGCTATAAGCCCTTTAATTGAATGGTCCTATAGCAATTGGTATAGGACCTGTAAATCAGAGTTTTGACTTTGAATGGTCCTATAGCAATTGGTATATGACCTGTCAATATCATATACAAAGCTATAAGCCCTTTAATTGGTCCTATAGCAACTGGTATAGGACCTGGCAACATCAAATACACAGCTAAAAGAACTTTAAATAGTCCTATAACAAATGCTATAGGACTTGGCAACATCATATACAAAGCTTTAAGACCTTTTAATGGTCCTATAGCAAGTGATATAGACACTTGATTTATTGTTTTTTGTGAATAACAATGTGGCAAATGGTATGGGACCTGGCAACATCATATACACAGATATAAGGTCTTTAATTGGTCCTATAGCAACTGGTATATGACCTGGCAACATCAAATACACATATATAAGCCCTTTGAATGGTCTTATAACAACTGATATAGGACCTAGCAACATCAAATACACAGATATAAGACCTTTGAATGGTCCTATAGCAACTGGTATAGGACCTGGCAACATCAAATACACAACTAAAAGAACTTTAAATGGTCCTATAGCAACTGGTATAGGACTTGGCAACATCAAATACACAGCTAAAAAAACTTTAAATGGTTCTATAACAAGTGCTATAGGACTTGGCAACATCATATACAAAGCTTTTAGACCTTTTAATAGTCCTATAGCAAGTGATATAGGACATGCTCTATTATCAAATAAAAATATACAAGAAGCAAAATATCAAATAAAAAGATTCCTATAAAGATTCAAAGTCTAAATACCTTTCAAGCTCGAATGGCTACAAAGAACTGGTAATGTCTAAAAATTAGACTAAAAATCTCTTACTCTGATGAACCAATTTTTTTTTCGAAACCCAGAAGCATTAACCTAACATTTTTAGATTTAGAAAAATCAGAGCACTGTAAACTGACTTCTAAAACTTATTTATGAAGTATCATTCTAAACTGCACAGGATCCAGGCCAATGAACTGTAAAAAAAATATTCAAGCACTGCAAACAGCTTGAATGGCCAAGCTTTTTGTCACTCCAAGACATGGGTCTCCAAAGTTAGCTGTTGATACTGGAACTGAACATCCTTGCTTCCCAATGCAGACCTAGGCGTGAACGAAAACACTAATATATTTCAGATCAAATAAAAAAAAAATGGGATCTAGGGAACTCTCCAAATTCCCTAACCGTCGGACACACACCCAAGACGATCATTACCAGTTCTTTGTAGCCATTGAGAAAGGGGAAAGAGGGATGAATTGCTACTTTAAATGGATGGAATGAGGAAATAGAACAAGGGTTGTGAAGTCGGGGAAGGGGGTGAGAGGGGGCGGGATGGTGGCGATTTGGGTGGGGACTGCCATGGATGAAGGTGGAACCAGAGTAGAAAGACAGATCCGGCAGCGGGGTGTGTGACTGTAGGGGGGAGGGTGGATCTGAAGCAAGAAGGGATGGAGTGGGTTGAAGAAAACAGAGAAGGAACAGGATTTCATTTGTCATTTTCCAATGGGAACAATAATGGCCAGACGGAACGGAAGTTAACAGCCGTTAACTTAATTTTGGCAGTTATTTATCAAATTGGGGTTTAAAGGGATTTTGATTTGGAATATAAAAGAGGGTTGTCTTTTTAAATTTGAGCTGGGTTTTAAAGGGATATGATTTGAGATATGTGGGTAAAGAGGAATTTTTCCTTTTTTTATTTACTTTTTCCTTTTAACTATTGACGAATATAAATCTACCATTTGTGTTTAAATATGGCAGCGAAGGGCGCCTGTCGCTTCTAGTAGGAAAACAAGACTTGTGAACATGAACAAACAGAAGTTAAAGCTCAAGTTAAATGCTCACAAGGTAAAATGAAAGAGAATAAGATTCATAAATAAACAGTCTTCAGTTATATACATTACTAAAGAGTTGTACAACAGGATTGTGCCTCTAGACCTACACAACATTTTTTTTTTATTCTTCAGTATATGGGGGGGGGGGACTAAACAAAAAAAGGAGCAACATAAACTAGGAGCTGACGGGCTTTTCCAGAATCCCGGATGAAATGTCCACGAGCTTATTAAAAGTGCCATGAATGATGCCAATCTGCACAGAAAACAGAATACAAGTAGAGTCAATAACTCACGAAGAGGGCCAAAAAATATGTAACCAAAATTCCTCCTGGACACTAGGACGCGAGAAGGATCTAATGCATTCCCACCCCTTCACCTAAGCCATAAAACTGTTCCCACCAGAGACCCATTATATACCCCTTTCTGGATAGAATCATCTATAAAATCCGGTTTTGTATTCATCATTTCCTACATCATTCTACAGGCAACTTTCTTTGTTGTCCAGTTAAATGTTCCGACCTATAATGGAATGTTTTGCTAACTTGAATTTCAAACTAAGTGGAATTCTCAATTTGCCCCGTGTCAATGTGCACATACATGAGTTGAACATGCAGATCATATCTATGTAGATCAAACTAACATAGACAATGATAATTAGTTGTGTCTACATGATAAAGGACATCAATTTAGAACAGTGGCGGAGCCACGTGTATAGAAACAGGGGCAGCTGCCCCCCTTTAATATAAAATGTCAAATATTTCCCTTGAAATTATAGAAAGTGTGATATTTTGTCGCTAAAGTGATCAATTTTATCAATTTTACCCCGTTTCTAATAGGAAAAAAAATAAATTGTACTACATAATAATTTAGCCCCCATTTATACCAAATTTATATTCCACCTTGTAATTTCCCCCGTTTCATTAAAATCTTGACTCCGCCACTGGTTCAGATGGTTATTTGAATGTAGAACCCTATTAATGTAATGGGTCCCAAGTCGTTTGGAGAAGTATCTAGTTGAGTAAGTCTAAGACAACAGAAGTGCTTCAAATTTATATGGTGACGTGTCGGGAATAACTAACCACAGAGGAGGAGGATGAGGCAGACTTAAAGGAACGAAATGTTATTGTAAGACGGGCACCTAGCTCGTACTAAATTGACAAGGGGTTCAACTCAACAAAAATAAGCACATGATAAATGAGCAATTCAAATAAGCAAGCAAATAGAGGAGTACATAAGTATGAGTAAAAACTACATCAATCATTAAAAAAGGAACTAGAGATACCTCCCTTAAAACGGGCTAAGGCACTCTAGTCAAATACATTGTACTGCCTCCCTTAAAACGGGCTAAGGCATTTAAGCAAGAAAAAAGATGGAACTTGTTCATTACCACATGACATAAAAAGAAAAACAATCAGGATTGGTCGGCATCCTAAAAAGGTCCTCTTGCTCAACCTCGGCTCCAGGGATGACTAGTTGGTCGACGTTGGCTTCTGGCTCTTCTTCTTCCTCTGAGGCCTCCTCCTTGTCTTGGATTTTCTCCATGAGAACGTGAATATTGTTGGGGTCGACGGGAGGAATGGTCCAGGTAGGACGGTCATCACGAGCATCCTGAGCAGCTATGACCTTCAAGGCATTTTCAGAGTAAGCCATCAAGGGATGGCTAAACCGAGCCAGGTTGTCATAGGCATTTTGGCTAATAAGGCGAGCAAGCATGCCCAGGTCGGCATTGACTGTTGGGTCAACCTTAGCTCTTCTGGCTAAGTGTAAATAGCCATTTGAGTAAATGGTGGCCATCTTATCGACCAACGCCTTCTTGAAATCCGAGCTGGCCTTATACCGGGCAATGGCCTCAGCCTCCTTAGAGGGGATGCTTTCTTCCAACTGCTTAAGCCGGGCATCAGCTTCCTCGGCTCTCTTCTTTAGGCCCTCATTTTCGGATTTCAGATGCTCAACCTCCTCCTGGCCGACTTTAATGGCATCCTTGGCCTTAACTAGCTCATCCTTGGCCGCCTTCTCCAACCGTTCAGCATCAGACTTGGTCCTTTTTTGCTCGGTGACCTCGACCCTCAAGGTTTTGAGGAGCTCCACGGCTTTGGCCAAGCCGACCTTGTCTTTCTCAACCTACTTCTCCAGCTTCTGCTCCAGCTCGTCGGCTGCTTTGCTCCTAATGGACTTGTAGCAGGAGACCGTGGCAAGCTGCATAAATGACAACAATTCATCAATACAAATACAATGGCAAACAGAGGAATGGAAAAGACGATTAACCATACCTCACACAGGAGGAGTCCCTTCCTATTAGCCAGGGGTTCACGGTTGGGCTTAGACTCCAAGAGACGGTCAAGAAGGTCCTCGTCCATAGCATGATGGAGAACATGCTGACCAAGCCTTAACTTTGGGCTCTTAAGGACAAGGACATCTAGGCACTTGAGAGTTGGGGATTCGCAAAAGTCATCGGCCATATGCTCGGCCTCGTCATAAGTCATGACGTGATGAGCAGGAGCCTCAGACGAGGAAGGACCAGCTGTTGTTTTCTTGGGAACATGCTCTTCAAGGATGGCCTCCTCAATCCTCCTCCTCTTTTGGCCGACCAAGCTCTCCTCGGTCCCGACATCTTCAGTAGCATCCTACAGGCCGGCTTGGACTAAGGCGTCTCTAGCTTCCTGGGATAGGCCAATATCTAAGGGAACCTCGGCCTCAGCGCCTTACCCAGCTTGTCCCTCCTCGGATCCTCCCTCAGCTCCCCCAGCTGGCTTCAAAGGCAAAGCTCCAGCTTCTTTAGTAGAAAGAATAGCTTGACGGGCAGCCGCATCAGCACGACGTTTGGTTTTCCTCGAGGATTTGGAGGTCCTCCTTTTTAGCTTCATGAGCTCCTGGGGGTCAAGAATTTCCTCTTCCATCTTTTTCTCTTATTCGGGGGTGAGATCTATAAGCAAGGAAACAATAAGACATTAAGACGAGCATGAAAACATAAAAATGTTGCACAAAGTTTAACAGATAAGAGAAAGAGAATTATAGCCGATCACACCATCCTCGGCTAAACACTTGTTCTTATTCCCCCGTACAATGAGAACTATTGACACTAACCCGTCTAGAGGGCCGGGCATTATGCCCGCTTGAACATAGTAGCGGCAGTCGGCTTCCAGACTTGACCAACAGAAGGTTCCTACCTCGACAAACCTTTCCAACCTCTCAACTAGCCGGTCACTCCATTCCGGCCTCCACACCTCCTTCGACACCGATGGGGCCCTAGTAGGAGCGGCAAACTCCCATCCCTGCCTACTCTCAACCCTTATCACATGATTGTTCCAGACTGATACCTTGCTTGACACGGGAAATTTAATCTTTGGTCGATTAAGGTCACTCCTCACCACTATCACGTGGGTCTCCTCCTTATAACTAACTTGGAAAAATTTATGAAAAGCCGATTGACATGGTTCAAAGCTCAGGCTACGACACAAGACTATGAAGCCAGTCAACTGAAATTGCTTATAGAAAAAGGAGACGCAATTCAGGTTATAGAATAAGTCAATCATGGCGTCCTCATCATCCAGAGGCAAGGCCGGAGTATAAGAAAGATGGTACTCATCCTTAGATACCCCATAGTTTTGGTGCAAGTCTTGGATCATTGGATCATAAGAATGATGGTACTCATCCTTTGATACCCCATAGTTTTGGTGCAAGTCTTGGATCATTGGATCACCACTTAGCTTGCCTACCCCTGGTCGTGCCCGACGTAGAGGGACCAGCATGGGGACGGGCAACAGGTTCTCTCCTTCCACCAGACATATCTGCAGAAGAAACAAGGGTATCAGTACTAGACATGGACATAAATAACGATGAGGACGAGGAGGTATCCTCTCCCCTCGTCTCATCCATGAAAGTCGAGGAAGGACCCTCACCTAACATTGGCCGCTTCAAATGCCCGACTTTCAGATAATTCAAGCTTATGTGGTTAAGGATCTTGGTCCATCTGTTGATCAACACCACGTTGGGACTATTGACATCAAGTCGATCAATCCTATATCGACTAGGGTATGCGAAATTCGTCCTAGGTTTTTGGTGCCTTGTCAAAATCTCTCCGATTTCATCCAAACCCACCATCAACCAAGGACCATCAACCCTATTGTAAATGCGGTTTTTGATATGGTAGCAGTACACGGCATTTGGGTTACCTCCAAGTTCGAGTCATGATAAACACGAGGAAAGCTCCACACACAACAACGACGGATTCTAAAACCCTAACAAAACTCAAATTCAAAATGTAGAAAAAGGGGTTTAGGGAAGAAATTGTACATATTTTGGAAGTGAAACGGAATAACAAATTGACTAAAATCTCTAAGAAATCAAGTTGGATGCAAGAACACTCCAAGAAAATTGAATCTTATATGCTCTTTCTCAAACACAATGGTGATAAAAGAATAAAAATGAAGAGGATTTTGCCTTTTATACCCGAATCCAACCGGGTACGGGTCAAGAAAAACGTGTTGCACGATCCCCCACTACCCGAATTAAATGTTGTGGCGTGTACCCAAGGAGAATGTCGCGTCAATGATAAGCGTTCCCATCAATGTCCAAATCCGCCGATTAAAATGATTAGACGCCTCGAATTCCAAGAAAAATCCTTCGTATATGTAAGTCGAGGACGAGATACACTTTCTCCTCGACAAAGTCGAGCTAGAAAGTCGAGGGCCACTGAACAGTGTAAACCGAGTACGACCCCGGGCCCATAAGACGGGTAAGGCCCAATGGGTTTGATCCTATTTTAAGAATTACACAACTCCTAAATACGACGTAGGAAAAGGGCCTCCCTACCTATGCTCGTATTTACATCCCGACATAACCATATGTCGAACAAGGTTTAACGGAAGCTCCTGTGACTACGACGATCATGGAACGTGTCTAGGTCGACCAATGCCAAAGTATGCCTAACATGCCGACCATATGTCTCCCACATTTAAGCCCACCAAGGCTATATTTAAGATGACAAAGGGAGTGAGTTTTCCTACCTTTGGTCGTCTCCCATGACCGACATAATGACTATGACGACCAACACCAAGCACCGAGCATGAACGCTCGGCTTCTGCCCAGAACATAATTTTAATCCTAGTCAAATATGTAAACATAGGAATTAGGATCTGAGTAGGATTCAATTCCTTATTCTCTCCTAACTTCCTATCCAATGCAGGAAACTGTTTTCAACCACTATAAATACATGACATAAATCCCATAATTCTGGTAACACATTCTTTGACTCTAAACTCATGTCAATTTATTTGCTCTCATATACACATATACTTACACTCATGCCGGAAGGTATTTGTCTGTGTGAAGCCCTAGCCTAGTTTATTGATTTGTTCATTTTTTTCAGGCTATTCAAGTCACCAATAATATATGAACCACTAGATTTAGACTGATACGACGTTTTTGACATCATCGAGAGTATTTATGAATTTTATCTATTAAAAATCAACATTTTCAAAATAAACCGAAGTACTAAAGATGGTCTAAACAATTTCTTGATTCCTAAATTTTGCTTCAAAAGTCAAGTACTAGAACTCCCGAGAGTAGTAAATAAGTCTACTATCCTATATAATGGTCAACTAATTTTTTTTGGGTGATAATTTTTGTTCTCTAAAGTACATAAATGATGGAGAAAACAATGCATTACGATATCAATCAAACCCCACATAACATCAATTCAGACGCAAATTACCCTTTATTTCTTATTTTTTTTTACATGCTGATAAAACTAATCCAAAAAAGGGATAAATAGATACATCCGAGACGAAACAAATTGTGGGTCCACATAATATCGATTTAATCCTGACCGTCCATCCACCAACAAGAAGACGTAGCCAATTGTAGACTGTCGTAGGAGGAAGAAGAAGCAATCTTGAGGAATGTTTCTCAATCCGTCCGAGGCTGGCTAGAGCCTAGAACTGCCAGCCTGTTGCTGTTGCCGCTGCATGAATTGAGCAGCTGGTGTTGCTGTGCCTGCATGAATTGGTCAAGCTTCAGCTGCATTTCCTGCTCAAACTGCCGCCACCGGTCATCGAACCTCTCATCGAACCTCTGGGTCAGTTCATGGAACCTCTGTGGGGACAAGGGAAAAATGTTAACTTTCTATGCTTTTAAGTTGGGCCCACTATGGAGGAGAGTATCCACCAAAGGATAAAAATGTACTCCCTCCGTCCCATTGTTTTGTCACTAAACAAAGCTCTAGGATTAAGAAAGTATAATAAATATTTTGCCTAACTTATTATTTTACTTATATACCCTTGCTTTAATTATCTATTGTGAAGGTAAAAGGTTGTAAAATTCGTAATTCGATAGGGATGTAATGGGAAAGTGAGTCATTAATGTGTATTGGGTTCTGCAGGTGGCAAAAAAAAAATGAGACGGACGAAAAAGGAAATGAGGCCAATATAAATGGACGGAGGGAGTAAGTTTTATATGCCAAAAATGGAAAGCTTAGTGTGGGGACAATGTAAAGAAAGACGTGCAAGTATAATCTAAAGAATTAAGACAAGTGGACTGATTCCTTGCCAGTCTAGACACCGGCGATTCGCCTAAAATTTAAAAATTAGATAATTTTATTTACCAAATGGAAGAAGTCATAAGAGCAACTTACTTTTCCTTGTAAACTCTATTCAAAATGAAAGAAGCAAAAGTGATGACTGTAGAGTCAGCTAAGTCCAGACCCAGACAGATTTCAAACAATAGTCAAAGTTCATTCACAACTATTAACAACTATTACTCTATTAGTACTTCTTCCGTCCTATAATAAATGTTGCATTTGACTTATCAAACGGTTTTAAGAAATGTGCTCAACCTGCTTGCACATCACTTGTACAATAACAACAAAGTCTTAGTCCCAAAATGATTTGGGGTATACTAACATGAATGTGCTCTATCTTCTTGCACATCACTTGTACAATGGTAAAGTTGCATAAGAATTGTTTCCTAATTTGGAAACGTGACATTTATTTTGGAAAGAACGAAAAAGAAAAGTGTGACATTTATTACAATACGGAGGGAGTAACTAATTAAGGAAGTATCACATCAACAAATTATGCGCTCTAGTATGCAAACTTACAGTCTCCTCAAGCAAGGCACACTTGGCTTCAAGAAACTGAATTTTCTGCAAATAACAAATTCACTCACTCAGCAGGCTACATGAGTTATTCCTAAGTAAGAAATACTCCATAAAGCAGTTATGACCTCTTTTGATTCTTCATCAGCAACAACAACACGGGATGCATAGAGTACTCTAACATCCTTTGGTTTGCATTTTTGGTTGCATTGAGGACACTAAGAGCCAATCAGGAAAAAATGAGGCAGGAACAGAAAATAGCTGTTCAATTATGTCGTAAAAGGGTACTAAATTGGAACAGTACCTTTGCTGAACCCTTACGGCGTTCTAGCCATCTCCTGATACAAGATAGGCCATACAAATGTCCACAACTAAGGCAGCTGCAGTCCTCAAACCACATAAGAAGATCAAGAATTATATAAGCAAACGCGATTTTTACATGGTAGTCTAAATATATTTCTCAAATGAAATCCACCAGCAAAAAAGTCATTCTTATTAACCCGAGCACTTGTAATTTGAAAATAAGGGACATAAAACTATACTTTTACTGCAAAACCACGCCCATGAAAATGTAACAAATTCATATGAATGGCAAACTAGCAACAGCCTTAGTGTATGCTGAGATGACTGACAGTTCTGGAGCATATCATAACATCAACTATTGACCAGCACCCAACTGTTGTCTGTTTCAACATGGTTTATGTGGCCAAAAATTTTG
Source organism: Adenophora triphylla var. japonica (assembly GCA_022495995.1). Taxonomy (NCBI): domain Eukaryota; kingdom Viridiplantae; phylum Streptophyta; class Magnoliopsida; order Asterales; family Campanulaceae; genus Adenophora; species Adenophora triphylla. The sequence goes on from JAFEMH010001679.1 coordinate 118,198, forward strand.
AACAAGAAGAAATTAGTCAAACAATTATACAGTAGTTGTGTATCGAACTAAGCAAAGTACTTTAAAAACAAATGCAAGCAGGATGACAGAGTGATGCACCGGTTAAAAGGGCCGAAGAGTGGAGAAGTGATAAGATGGTGAAGGGCAGGGGAAGGCACAAGCAAACTTGGATCAGGGTGATTGAATTGAAAATAATATGACTTAAATTGGATAGGACGAAAATATGGCATTGAAAAGGCCCGGATGGGCAAAAATTCATGTGGGTGATTGGGGTTGATTTACAGTATTTATTATACATGTGAATATATATACATTTTTTTAATTATCACTTTTTCTCTTCTCTTCTTTTCCTCTTCTAAACCTTAAGTCATATTTCTTCTTTTAACTTGCTTTTATTCTTTCACCTTTTCTTTCACGATGACAAATATGAGGATTGATATTAGCCGACCTCAAATTATTGAGAAAATTACGTCATAGCCCCTCGGCATCACTTAATCTACGTCCTAGTCCACAAAAGATTTTATCTACCCTATAGTCCCTTGGCACTTTAAATGAAATAACTATACCCCCTCCCCACCCTGTGACCAACACAAGACACACACTCTCTCACACTTTTTCTCTCTAAGTTTCTCCCTTACTCCATCTCTCCCGCCATCCCACTTTTGGTGAACCTCTCCCCTCCGGCCACCCCCTCCGGCTAACCCCTCCCTCACTTCCGGCAACCTCTCCCGTCCGGCGAACCCCTCCCCCAACCCCGGCCACACAAAACACACACTTCCACTCTTTCTCTCTACCTTTCCCATTCTCACCTCCGGACACCCCTTCCCTCCCCGCCTCCGGCCACGCCTTACCCCGCTTCCGGCGTCCGACTTCCCTCCCTCCGTCTCCGGTAAGCTTCCTGTCTCTCTCTCTCTACTTTCTCTACTTCACCTCCGGCCATCCCTCCCACCGGCGAACCACAGCACCAGCAAACTCTCTCTCTCTCTATCTTCCACATCTCTCCTTTGGCCAGATCTATCTCCTCTAGCCAGATTTAGATCTCCACTCCTGTCCAATCTTTAGAAGTTGCTGCCTAACCAAATGAAAGTTGTGACCAGTACAATTGAGTAACACACCGTTGCTTCAATCTTAAATTAATGTCAAATTTCCTATTGCTTTGAGGCAGTAACTTTACAATGAGATCTCATTAATTGGTTCCATATTGACTCATGGTACATCAAGGAAGTTACCTATGCACTCACATGTTTCTTATTTGTGTTTTTTAGTTTATTTTTCCTCAACCAAGTACCCTTTATTTACACCCAAGTTGCTTTTCTTAGAAAAAAGGGGAATTAGCTAACAAGTTTTACATTTTTATTAGAATAATTACATTAACATTTTATAAGTACTTTCTTTCTTTGATTTTGTAATTGAAATTAAAAAGTGCTTCATTTCTAAACTTTTTTTTAAAAAACAATGTAGCAAATGTGCTTTATATATATATTTTGGGACGGGCGGAGAAAGTATATTAAAAGTACATACTCCCTCCGTCCCACCCGAATTTGGACAAAGTTACTTTACACGAAGATTAAGAAATAACAATAAGATAATAAAAATGTGTGGTAGAAAATGAAGAGAGAGAATGAGTGGAGTTAATAGTGGTTGGTTGAATAAATTGTATGGTGGAGAATGAGTGGAGTTAATGAGTGAGTGGGGTATGCCCATTTTTTTATTATTATAAACTTTCCTTTTTGGGTTGTCCAAATTCGGATGGGACGCCCAAAAAGGAAATTTGTCCAAATTCGGGTGGGACGGAGGGAGTATATGTTTTGGGACGGAGGTAATACTACTTTCGTTGTTGATAAGAATTTCTTAGTTGTTTGGATGACAACCAAGAACTTACTGATAAGTTCTCAGTTGTTTGGTCGTTAGAGAGGTCGTATGAGTTGATCGTGTTCTTAGTAGTTTTGTTGACAACATAGAACTTAACTTACTGATAAGTTCTCAATTGTTTGGTTGCTGAAGTTGGTGGTCGTCGGAATTGATCGTGTTCTTAATGGTTTAGTTGATTAGTACTCGATTGTTTGGTCGCCGGAGTTGGTGGTCGTCATAGTTGATCGTATTCATAGTAGTTTAGTTGACAACTGATAATTTACTGATAATAAGTTGTTTGGTCTGAGAGGTCACCGGAGTTGGTGGTCGCCAGAGTTGATTGTGTTCTTAGTAGTTTAATCGACAACTGAGAACATATTATTTTGGGGCTTGTTGTTGTACTAAACTTCTACTCCCCGTTCCAAAATGAATGACCAATTCTTATTTTCTCTTGATCAAAAACAAGATTGAATACTATCTTTATATTTGATATTTAGTTTTGATTCTGGAAAAAGGGAAAAAAAATCTGCTATTCAACACTCAATACAACATACAATAAGGTTTGAACCAAAATCAAATCTCCCTGAACTTCAATTCAAATTGAAATCATACTCCACTAATTGTCATTCAATTCAAATCATAAAAAATAAGCATAATGTAGTTAATCATACCAGACTTGATGGTCTCCAGCACTAGTCCAAGGTTCCATACAAATCGGACAGATCAATCCATCAACTTCACCCCCTTCACCCGCCACCGCCGCCACTTTGCCCCCTTGTCCACAACCGTTGGGTTCACCTACAACCTCAACTGAATTCACCGAAACCCTAGGTGACATCACCGCAGGATCCATGTATTCCTCCTCATCTTCAGCTTCTTCTTCTTCTTCGCTATATGAGTCTTCCTCCTCCTCCTCCTCTACCTCTTCTTCGTCCTCTTCATCTGAGTCATCATCCACATAATCTTCATCGTCGTCGTCGTCAGGTTCGGCCTGAGGTTGATTGTTGGTGATTTCCCTTTGTTGTTCTTCTTCTTCGAAATGGGGTGGATTGTTTCGTTCGCTGCTGTCCGCCATTGATGATGATCAAAGATAGGTTTTGATATGAAATGAAATGAAAAGAAAAGTCGAGGTCGATGTTTCAAAGTTGAGAATTGCAGTAACATTAAATCCGCCTCCAAAAAATAAAAAAAAAACGGCCCACTTCCTCTGTCACCTCGTGCAAGATTTAAACCTAATTTAAGAAATAACATTTTGTAAATTTCAAAAACACTCTTTGATAACATAAAGACATAAATGCCCTTTTTTTTTTTTTTTTCATGCACGCTCACTAAGCACTAACAAATAAATAAAGAAAGGTTGTCAAATCTGAACTTCTGAATCTATTCCAAATCCATTCCAACCCCACTCGATAGATCCGATCCTAGAAAATTGGGGATCCGAACTGGTATTCATTTGGGGCCTTTCTTTTTTTTTTATTTGCCACTATACAATATTAAAAAGTAATTGAAAGAACTGATATTTTTGAGATTATAATAATTGAAAAATAAGTTGATATAGGAGTATAGTGTTAACTTTAAAAAATAAAGTTTTTAATGATATTTGTAAAAAAATCAAAATATTGCAATCATGCTCACTTTATTATGAAATGATGAATCTATTTTTTTGTTACTGCAAGTTAATTTAATTATCATAATGAAAATTCAAATCTTATAATAACAACGAATTGTTCTCATAATTTACACATTTACAACTCTTATAAAGTTAATTATAAGACCACTTTGTCTCTTATAATTAACTTATAAGACAAGTTTTTCAAAAAAAAATCAAAAATTTCAATAATAACAACGAATTACTCTCATATTAGTAACGAATTACTCTTATAATTGACTTATAAGACAATTAACTTATAAGACTTTTTAAAAAGTCTTATAAGTAACATATAAGACTTTTTAATAAGTCTTATAAGTAACATATAAGACTTTTTAAAAAGTCTTATAAGTTAGTTATAAGACCTATTTAAACATTGTAAATTGTGTTGTAAAAAAGTCTTATAAGTAGTAACTTATAAGACTTTTTAATAAGTCTTATAAGTAACATATAAGACTTTTTAAAAAGCCTTATAAATTAGTTATAAGACATATTTGAACATTGAAAATTGTGTTGTAAAAAAGTCTTATAAGACTTTTTAATAAGTCTTATAAGTAACATATAAGACTTTTTAATAAGTCTTATAAGTAACATATAAGACTTTTTAAAAAGTCTTATGAGTTAGTTATAAGACCTATTTGAACATTGGGAACTGTGTTGTAAAAAAATTTTATAAATAGTAACTTATAATATTTTTTTAATAAGTCTTTTTACTTATAAGACTTATTAAAAAAGTCTTATAAGTTTCTTATAAGACTTATTAATAAGTCTTATATGTAACTTATAAGATTTTTTAAAAAGGTCTTTAAATAAGTTACGTATAAAACTTTTTAAAAAGTCTTATAAGAAACTAGATATGCCCGTGTCCAAGGCCACGGTTTCTCTTTTTTTTTTTTTTTTTTTATTTTAAAAAAAATTATACTCCCTCCGTTCCAATAAAAGCTTCACTAATTATCCAAAAGGGCGTCCCGTTAGAAGTTTCACCTTTCTTTTTTTGGCAAAGAATCTTTACCATTTCCTCCACTCATTCTCTCTCCTAATTAACTATCACACTCACAACACTTTTCAAATTTACTATTTCCTCCACTAATTCTCTCTCCTATTTTCAAATTACACTCACAACATATTATTTTTCCACCCATTTTCATAATATGCGTGTCGGGACAAAAGGATGAAGCAATTGTTGGGACGGAGGGAGTACTATAGATGACACGCACTAAAAAACAATCCAAGAAACTTCTCAGTTTCCCTAACATATCTTCTTCTTTCCCCCTCTTCCTTTTTTTATTTTTATTTATTTATTTCCATTTCTTCATTGAATTTTCTTTTCTTTTCTCTCTCTCTCTCCTCCTTTATTATCCAATTCCATTTCTATCTTCCCTCTACAGCCATGTCCAGATAGTCTTTAGTCCTTCTCAATCGGATTTGATTCTGAAACTCCAGTCCTCAACGCACCTACTTTCCAAGGTATGAAGCTTTTTATCCTTTTTGGTTTTGAATTTGCTTCAATTGATTTGTTTTTGTATTTTTTTGTTATTGAATTTCATTTTTCTTTTGTTGTGTTTTAGGTGTAACGCCATGACTCCACCGCTGGTTGAAAGGACCGGCGTTGAATCAACAACGGCGGCAGATGCGGCTAGATCTCTGCCGACGCCATTCCTGGAACGAAGATGGATCTACCTTCATCGTTTGGAATCCTACCGAATTCGCTAAGGATTTGCTTCCCAAGGACACGCTAAGAATTTCAATATTTTTTTTTAAGGGTAAAATGGGAAAGAGACAAAATAATGAGGGTAAAATAGGAATTTCACCCCCCAAAACTGTTCATAGAACTGTTCATGGGGGGCCTTCATTTATACTATAGATTTATAAGACTTTTTTTATACGCAACATATAAGACCTGCTTTGAACAAAATATAACATAATTTTCATAGAATTAGTGTTGTACATCAAAAATCAATTTATAAGAACTAATATGATTACAAATTCTAAATCCAAGCTCTGATTGATAAAAAATGACAATTGTGTAGATTTATTCGTCGGAGTTGTAGATCTACTTGCCGAAATTGTAGATGTGGAAATGCTTAATAAGAGGTTCCACAGCAAACCATGTAAAGTTAATCACAAAAGCTCGTACCACTAAACCAAGGGATAACAGCATTGAATATGATATGATGTATGCACTCTATTAACTAAACTAGGACCCCTTTCGTACCATATCCAACCTAATTCTCATCCAACTAACAGGGATTTCTAAATGCAAATGCAAAATACGGAGTATTAATTATTTTGGCTTAAAACATCCTTCGCATTAGGGTCTTGCATCTTTCAGCAACGCAATCAAAGATTCCTTCAATTGCTTCAGCGTCTCTAACAAATATCATCCTGTTTCTCAACATTTAACTCGAACATAAAAAATGACGATTGTGTAGATTTGTTTGCCAAATGAAGGTGACATAGGACCTGGCCTTGATGAGACGATGAAGGGGCTCGCCGGAAAAGATGAAAGGGCTCGCCGGAGAAGATGAAGGGCTCGCCGGAGAAGATGAAGGGCTCACCGGATCTGAACGAAGAAGGGAAAGAAGATGAGGCAAACTAGATCTAGTTTGCGTCGACGAGCTGCCGTTGCCGTTGATGTGTCAGATTGCGCCGGTGGGTTGAGAGAGGAGAGAGGAGAGAGAGAGAGAGTGATTGAGTGTGTGTGTGTGTGTGTGTGTTTTTGAACGTGTGTTTGAATGAGGGAGGGGGAGGGGCTAGGTGGGTTTTGTATGAGGGCTGGGGGTAGTTTCGACATTTAGGAATTTTATTTGACTGGTCAACGTAAGTGAGGGGTGTCCTTGGAATTTCAATCTTAATTGAACTCTCTATTTGAGATTTCGAAATAGCCGCTCCTTAAAATGGAGAAAAATCTGAACATGGGGGCCCTTAAGGAATTTTTCCAAAAAAAAAATCTACAGAATTGTTATTTACCTCCGCAAAATTACTGAATACCCCCGCAATACTAAATCTACCTGACATTAACATTAGTCACACCACCCTTCTCCCTACTTAACCCCTTTCTTCTTCATCAGCCCACCTCTCCCCTCCCGTCCCGTACCCCCTGGCCCCTCGCCGTCGTTCCCAGCTACCATTTCCCAAATCACACAATTAATGCTTCACTCTCAATCCCCAAACCCCAATTTCAACACAATAGTTCACAATTCCATTTGAGCTTCTTCATTACAAATCGGAACGAATTGAGAGAGGTTGAACTTGGAGGAGAGGGTATTGGAGGAGGAAATGTTGAATTGGGAGATTTGGAGGGAGGAGACGGAGAATGAAGGTCGGTGGGGACGGTAAAGGACCCAGAGAACGCATCCAGCAATGGCGGCAAAGAGGATGATGAAGATGAGTACGAGTGTGGTCCAGAGAAAGCATTTACAGCAGTAGCTACGGCGACTACGGCGGGGCTGTGGACGGTAGGCGGGACGAGCGTGGTTGTAGAGTTGAGCCTTAGTGGCGGGGAAGGAAGGATTGCCGCTGACGGTAGAAGGAACAGTGGCGGTTTTGGCAAAAGGGTAGACTCTGTCCGCCATGGCTAATTTAATTCAGAGCACCTTTAATTAAGACAGTGTTTGAGTTCTAGGGTTCAGGGAGTTGGAAGATGAAGTGATTCCGACAAAGAAGCGACGGAGTAAGATGGCGGCGATGAATGAGCAAAGGAGACACGAATGAAAAAGAAGGGGTAAAATAGGGAGAGCGGTGGTGTGACTAGTGTTGAATGTCGGGCAGACTTAGTATTGCGGGGGTATTCAGTAATGTTGCGGGGGTAAATAACAATTCTCAAAAACTTATCCCTTTCACTTTATATCACTTATTTCATGAGAATTGTTATTCACCCCGTAATTTTACTTAATACCCCCGCATTATTATTTTCAAAAAAATGTCATTAATTGAAATGACTATATTATTCTTTCTTCATATTATTTACCTGTCTACTAAATACACCCCCTCATTAAATTTTGTAAACCAACTTTGGCACCATCCACCACTGCCACCAAAACCACCGCCACCGGCACTGAAACCACCAAATTTGCCGCCACCGCCATTCATCACCATGCAAACACTGAATCCTCAACATTATCATCTTCACCCCACCACCAACAACAGGTAAAATCAAAACAAAACCCAGATTAAAGTCATTCATAACCCAATATCAAAACACCAATTCTAAAATTTCTGAGATTTGGCCCAGATTAAAGACACTTAAAAACCAAAACATTTTACCAAGATTTAAGACATTCAAAAAAAAAAAAAAACCCCACATTTATGAACCATGAAATTCCAAACGACCATTTCACCGACAAATTTCAAAAAAATAAAATAAAAATCCCAAATCTCCATGTTCTTACAATAAAAATCCGAATTTTTATTATAAATTTGTTGTTATAAATTTCAAAAAAATAAAATAAAAACCCCAAACCTACTTCCATGGCTCCCACGGCAGAGTTAGTCGTCCCCAAATCGATTCCAACCACTTTCTCAGCCACTACTCTAAGCGGCCGGCACCTTAATTGTTCACCCTTCTTCAAAAACGTCGATTTATGGTTGGAAAAGGAGACGGAATTATTGAGTCCTCTACCGAAAAAGACAGTTTTGGGGGATTTTTTGGGATGAAGCGAACGAGGTTCCGCCTAGGGCGTTAATTTGAGCGGTGGAAGAAGCCATTGTGAAATTGTTTATGGCTTAGAAAAAGTGAGACGAAACACACAAGTGTTGTCCTTAGTGTCGGCAACACTAACAACAACACACACCAATTCGAAAACAACAAATAATAGAAATAAATCTAATTTGCAGCGGAAGTAAATAAAGATACACAAGAATTAAATTTTTATCAAGTTATATAAATATATAACTTGATGGGTGCCAGGAGGGCAAGACCTTTCTATATATATAATGAATTAAATACAAGGTCGAAAAGTTTCCTTAATGATAAATAATCATTAATTGAAGGAACAATAAATATAGAACTCTCTCTGAATACTAACACTCAAAACCTCAAGAAAATACAAAGTTATATAAGAAACTCTCGAGTGTTGGACAAAGTGTTTCCAACACTGAATGGCGACACTTGAAAAGCAGAATTCTTTCTTGTGCAGATTTGTGTCTTCTGAATTGGATGATTTCAAATGATGATCGACTGCACTTTATATAGGCCTCCAAAACTTGGAGCCTACTCAAAATGATCAGCTAACAACCTTGAAGTTGTTTCCTCATTTTTAGCTCCTACTCGCCTCATTTGTAGAAGACTTGGTCTTCATGGCTTCTCATGCTTGTACACCTCTGATGTAGATACCTTGTACTCGATGTAGATACCTTGTACTCTATCCTAATCTCCCCCTGAATAGCTAACCAATAGCTCTTTTACTTGGTCATCAATTTTACATATAAACATGTGTTTATATGTAACTTTTCTTCATTACTTTGAAGTTCACGCCTGGGCATCTTCTGTTGACCTATTCAAGCTCACAAATAGCAGACTAACAACTGATATATAAACATTAATTTACACGTTATTATTTGTGAAAAATACAGTAACTATTCTGGTATTGCCAAATTTCAAATGGCAACACCTGTGGCAACACTGATTTGTGACACAATGGACAACACATGTTCTAACATTTACAATCTCACCCTTAGTTACTGATTTCTTCAAAAAATACAACGTGATGTACCTGCAAACCAGTTAGTCAAACTACAACGAAAAATTAAAAAAATGCCACATCCTCATTAGTGACAACATCAACCTTCATGCAATGTTAAAATATTTTCCAACCAAAGTATCACACTCACACGAGTGGCAACATCAACCTTCAGGCAAATATGGCCATATAATTTCGAATATATCTCCCCCATACTATTTAAACTCCCCCTTAATTACGAAATTAATAACTAAACAAAATAATTATTAATAACTTCAAACAACCACCCAAATGTTTAGCCAAAACAACCAACAAAGTTTTGAAGAAAATTCCAGCCGAAACAAAGAAAAAAAACAGAATTAAAATTGTTTAAACACCACAAACCAAATTAAAACAAATAAAATTGTTTTTGAAACAAACCACCACTCAAACAAACTTTCAGACCATTCTTTCAAACTTCTGCATTTTTATCACCTCCTTCATCTCCCTCAGTGCCACTAGGCCCAGCTCCATCAGCTCCATCACGATCATGCCTTGGACTTGATTGATCTCCCCCTATTTTGGAAGAAATCAATTCCACCATATTCATCATGTCTGACCGCATATCCAACCACCCCTGCATAACTGAATCGATGTGCTTCACCTGCCTATTGAAAAAATTTAGTACCATAGCAGCATCGATCATAACTGGAGCAGTGTTGCCTGGAGTGTTGCCAATCTCATGGGCAACACTTGGGGCGACACTGGTAGCAGGGCAGCAGTAGGAGGAGGTGTTGTAACCAAAACCCAGGGAAAATCTCTGTGCCTATCTCCTTCAGTAAAGTGCTTGCTAATTTTATAGAAAACAGGCCTTTCAGAGATGTTGTTCGCATTCCATGGTTTAAGGTTTTGAAACACAAGGACATTATAAATGAGGAAAGGAAAAATGAAAGAGGATGTTTTCTTCTTTTTGCCCCATGCAGCTAGGTGAGCAAAAACCAATCTTCCAAAATTAACTCTCTGTTTCTTACCCAATTTGTACAATAACATTGCTTGCTCAAAGGTAACCGTGTTCTCATTTGCCATGGGTAACCAATTTATAATGCAAATCTTATGAAGAACACTAAACAGAGATGAAAGATGGGTTGCTTTGAAATGGTCACTCCAAACAGAAACTCTCCCACTAGTCAGAAAGCTAGCTAGGGTATTAGGTTCGACATCTAAACACTCATCTTCAATACTAGGGAGGCCAAAGGATTTGTTGATAATGGAGGGATTTAAATCATAAATTTTACCCCTCACAAAGATCTTTCCATAATGAGGTGTGCTCCTGTCATCTATGTCCTCCCTAAGATGAGCAAAAAAGATCCTAACTACACTTTTGACATAAACTGAAACCATAGTAACAGTAGGCAAAAAAATTCTATCCTCAAGAAATTGGTACACCCCTAGACTCTTGAATTGATTCACATTAATGTTTCTTTCATTCAAAATTATTTTATCCGAGTCTTCAACCCACTTATCCAAATTTGATTCACAATATAATTCGTCGGAAAGAAATGGACGTTCATAATATCCAAATGATTCATAATCTGATTTTGACTCGTGAGAATGAGTAGGGGTTGTTACCTCAGGCCATGAAATGGGAGAATATGATGGAGAGCTTGACTGTGGCTTGAACTTGGCTGCTAGTGTTGTTTCAGGTGTTGCCATTGGATTGGCAACACTTGGGGCAACACTCTTTTGAATTTTCTGTCTCTTTGCCACCCTGAACTGAGCTTGTGCTAGGGTTTCTTCATCCTCAAGCCATGCTTCTTCATCATCATCTGAAGTGGACGAAGGCTCCTTGGTTTCATTAAAAATTGACTTTTCTTTTCTTAGTTTTCTTTTGAGGAGCAAATGTGAGCTCAACCGAGGGAGTAGCTTTAGGTAGGCTCATGGGAGTTGAAATTGGAAGGGGGTTGTAGACAATGATGTCCAAACTAGGAGAGGTTGAGGGTGTTGCAGAGATTGTCGCAGAGATGTCTCCATTGGAATGGCGACATTTGAAGCAACACTCGAGGGAGATAGAGGCGAAATTTCCATGGGGGACGAGATTTGGGAGGATTTTGATGGGCTCGCCATGGTGAATTTTGGGACGATGAAGAACAGAGGAGAGAGAGAGGGTTTAACAAGAGAGAGAGAGAGAGAGGGACACCTAAAGAGAGAGAGACAGAGGGATGCCTAGAGAGAGACGATGAGGGTTTAGGAGGGTGAGGGATTTAAGGGGTGAATAGTGAGAAATTTAAGTTGATTTGACAAATTCAACTTAAATTAAACACCCTTATCCCAACAAACACAACACTGTTATCCGTCATTTTAAAAAAAAATTATTATTATTGTTTTTTATTTTTTATTTTTTTAAATTTTTTAATATATAATAACTAAAAATAATTTTAGAAATATCCATAATATTTTGTTTTCCAAAATTCAAAAGTAAATGAACTTTAAAAAATAGATATTTCGAAATTACATTTAGTTAGAGAAAAATTAAATATTTTTGCTAAAAACCATTTAAATTTCACAAACTCTAAATATATGAAAATAGACTTTGGAAATTCAAAATGTAATTAACAAAAATGAAAATAAGGAAAAAAAACTAATGTAGCATCTACTAATGTGTTGCTAGTAATGTTGTGCAACACAAAAGACAGCATTTTAGACAAAATCTCCTTGATATTTTTCAACATATATAACTTATCATTCCTTAGGCAATTTTAAGCAAATTTTACACTTTCTTTATTTACAAGAAAGCATCGTAGTAGCGAGTTCCGTGCCTTGAGTTTTTTATTAAAGTGTAAAGCTATATGTAGTAAGTTTTATACCTTTAAAGTAGGGTACACTGTAGTAACGAGCTCCAAGTCCCTAATACTTAGTATAAAACAACTACATTATACTCCCGTTTTGGCAAGGAAGTATCGTCGCAGCGAACGCCGTGCCCCGAGTTACTTTGGGAGTATTTTAGCAAGTTTTTCCTGTTGGGTTTTGGGGTTACAAACGCAGCAGAAGAACTTAGAAATAACAATCAAAATCCTAGCTCTTAGATCCGTCTAGCATGAAGAGATTAGAAAAATATATGAGATAGATTTTACATACATTGAATGCGATTTGTTTGTTCGAAACGAATCTTCAAAAGCAAATTCTCAAAACGAATCTCAAAACCGTTGATGAAGGTTTTGATCTTCTCCTTGTTCTAGGCCTTGTGATGAATCAACGATTGAAGTCTTCAAGATTTTGGTAATAACTTAATCACCCTCTATCGGTAATCCACACGCGAACGGACCAAGAACGCTTCTTGATTGATTGCTAGATGATCTCCGATTATTGAAACGACTTTCAATAATCAATGACTAATAGTGTTTTTGATCTTTGATTCTCAATCTAGATCTCAATTTTAGTGTTTCATAAACCCCAAAATTTCATGTGTTTTTGGCTGACTAAAGGATTGTATTTATATCAAATATAATTCCCTAACAATTAGGAAAGAATCCTTGTCAAAAACCAAAATCAAATCTGCCAAGGAAAACGTGTACGAATAGATTTTGGCTGCTGGCACGAGTCATGCTCAAGAGCACGAGTCGTGCCTAGTGGCAAAGTCTGTCGCGCTACACACCGAGCCAGAAAACCAGTTTTGCAGATCAAAGGGCACGAGTCGTGCCTAAGGGCACGAGTCGTGAGCACGACTCGTCCCGTAGGGCACGAGTCGTCCCTTAATGATCGCTCTCTGATACAGTCGTCTCTTCACAAGGCACGACTTGGGCCAAAGCGAGACGAGTCGTCCCCTGAGCCCAGATTTCACCCTTTTAGCCATTTTCAATCCGTTCTTTTGTGTGTGATCCTTTAGGAATTATATTTTATGTTGGTAGTGAGTTGAAACATCAACTTCACAAGACATAAGTGACTTCTAGCAAATCATTATTTCCACCCAATTAAATATAACATCAAAGCTTGATTCCTTGATAATCAAATGTCACAATCCCTTTGTCCACGATGTCCTATTCACTACAAGAAAACTGTCATTTAGCGACGGATTTTAGCGACGGACACAATTCCGTCGCTAATAGCGACGGATTAGCGAGGGAATAGTGAGGGATAAAAAATAAAAAAATAAAGCTGAAAACGATAACTTTACCGACGAATTTAACGACGGACAATATTTCCTCACTATTTCGTCGTAAAAGTGGCGCCAAAAAATTGCGCCACTTTTTGCCGACAGTTTACCGACGGATTAACGAGGGATTGCGATTTTTTTTGCCGACAGATGTATTTCGTCGCTAACGAATTAAAAAATAAAAAACTATTATTTTATTTTCATTTAGCGACGGATTAACGACGGAATTTTGAAAATAATATAACGATGGATAACTTCCGTCGCTATATAAAGTAAAAAATAAATAAATATTATTTCTTATTCATTACCGACGGATTAGCGAGGGAATAACGAGGGATTGGAAAATTTTTTACCAACGGATGCATTTCGTCGCTATATAATTAAAAAAATATAAAAAATTATTTCAATTTCATTTAGCGACGGAATAACGATGGATTACCGACAGATTTTATTTTTTAATATATACAGTTTAATGCATGTTTATTAATACATAATTGTTAAGTTTACCTCAAATGTAAATGAAGTAAGGCCAAATATGATAAAATTATATAAAAAAAATATTTTTAAATAAAAATTCTTAACTTTTTTTTTAAAAAAATCACTACTAACAAACATCTCAAATATATTACTAAACCATAAAAAAATTAAAAAAATTAAAAAAAATATTAAAAAAAATATATGCTATTGTCCATCCCTCTTTTTTTCTTTTATATACTTATTTTTTTAAAATTAAATCTTAACTTTTTTTATGTAACATTTTAAAAATAAATCACTACTTAACATTTAAAAAAAAATCACTACTTAACAACTTCTCAAGTAATTTTTTTTATCCAAATTTTTTTTAAAGAAATCAAAAAAAGTATATGCTATTGTTCGTCTCTCTTTTTTATTTTATAAACTTTCATTTAAAAAAAATGAAACATAACTTTTTTATTATTTAATTGTAATTTATATTTTTAAAATGAATATATATCTTTTGAAGAGTGAATATCAAATATTAATTTTATAAAGTATAAAATTAAAGGATTTTACCTGTCCCTAATTTCTTATTATACTTTCATTTGTTTATTTTTTTTCTAACTTTTTTTATATAAATTTTTGAAAAAAACTTCAATACTAAAAATGTCCAAAATATTTATTTATATTCATAAAAAATAAAAAAAAATATACATTTATAAATAAAGATTAAAGAATTTTACCCGTCCCTGATTTCTTTATTATACATTTATTTATTTATTTTACCCTATACCCTATATACTATACCCTATACCCTATACCTTATATACTATACACTATATCATATACCCTATACCCTATATCCTATGCCCTATACTCTATGCCCTATACTCTATACCCTATACCCTATGCCTTATACCCTATGCCCTATGCCCTATCCCTATACCCTATACCCTATACCCTATACCATATACCCTATACCCTATACTCTATACCCTATACCCTATACCCTATATCCTATACCCTATACCCTATGAGGGTATATCAGGTTTAGGGTTTAGGGTATATGAGGTTTAGGGTATGAGGGTATATTAATAAGTATTATTAATATTTTAAAAGTATAATTATTTTTTTAAATTTATTTTTGAACTGAGATAAATATTTTAGACTTTTTTTTTGGTAAGGAAGTTTTTTTAAAAAATTTATATAAAATAAGTTAGAAATTAACTAAATAAATGAGGGACAGACAATATCCTTTACTATGAGTATTTTTTTTTAATTTTTTTTTAATAGAGATAAATGTTTTAGACTTTTTTTTTAGTAAGAAAGCTTTTTTCAAAAAAATTATTTTAAAAAAATTATTTAAAAAAAAATGATATTAGACATACTACTTTAACTAAAATTTTGGGTAAATCAAATAAAAGCATATAAATATTTTAGATAAATTTTTGTAAATTTCAGTAATAAAAAAAAATCTAAAATATTTTTTCCTAGTTAATAAAAAATAATAAAAATTACTAATTATTATTATTAGTACTATTATTAATATTATTACTGTTTATATAATTAATATTAATATTAATTAATTAATCAATTATATAATTAATAATTAATTAATAAATATTATTGATAATAAATATTATTATTATTGATATTAGGCATAATATTATTTTATAGTTTAAATTATTATTATTATTAATTATTTTTATTAATTATTATAATAATGAAGAAATACAAGTATTCACATGAATCATTATCCAAGTATTTACATGAATTAGCCCAAGCAACATCTCACCATTAAATACATCACATATAATTGAATCCAATGGCCCAAATTCATTCAAAAAACAAACAAACACACTTTCTTTTGATTGGCTCTTAATGTTCACATGGATTATTGATAAATCAATTCAGACCATTGATCATACTCAAATCCAATGGTCCCAATTCACCCACTTTAAAACCCTACCCACTTTTCTTATTTCTCTCTCTAGTTAACACACCGCCTCCCTCATCATCCCTCTCTTATTCTTCAACATCACCGGCGATTATTCTTCAACATCACCGGCGATTACTCCCCAACCCGCCACTTTCAACATCACCGACGATTACATCCCTCTCTTATTCTTCAACATCACCGGCGATTATCCCTCATCATCCCTCTCTGATGTCAAGGTGAAAGGCGCCATTCATAAGGGTATGCCTCACAAGTTCTATCACTTTCACCCCCTCTCACTTTCACCCCATCATTCCTCCCCAACCCGCCACTTGCAACCCCTATCCGTCTCCCGACAACCATTCCACTCCCAGCACCCTTTTCCCACTTCCCCTTCACCGTCTCCGGCGATGGCAACGGTGGCTCCGACGAATTCGAGACTTGAATTTAGTTGCAAAATCAGTTCAATTAGGTAGGGGTAATAATGTTGGTTGATTTGATTAATTTGATTTCGCTCAAGAAGTCATCAAGTTGATGCCGGTGTTGGCTCGAGAGCTGAATCAAGATGGTTTTAGTCCCTTGCATATTGCAGCTGCAAAAGGGTATGTGGAGATTGCTAAGGAGCTTCTTCATATTGACGAGAATCTTTGCTTGATTGAGGGAATGGATAATAAAATACCCCTTCATTGTGCTGTGATCAAAGGACGAGTTGAGGTTGTCAAGGAATTGATTGCGGTTAACATGGATTTGTATTTTTTAATTTGATTTGTATTTTATTTTGGTGGATCATATCAAGCAGGTGAACAAGGAGGGTATTCTTAATTTGATTTGTATTTTATTTTGAGAATGTAATTGTAAAATTGATGTATCTTGATATTTTGCAATGAATATTATTTTTTCATTTATATACAAATATATATATATATATATATATATATATATATATATATATATATATATATATATATATATCTATATTTAATAAAAAATATCAAATTAGCGACGAAAATATCCGTCGGTAATTTGGTATATCAAAAATAAAAAATATTGAAAAAAGAAAATTTAAAAAAATTAATAAAATTGTGAAAATATGTAATAAATTTTAGCGACGGATTTTAAACAATAATGACAGATTATTCCATCGCAAAATATCATAAATTCGTCGTCCCATCCATGTTATTAGCGACGGTTTGGAATCAATTAGCGAGGGATTGGTCCCTCACTAAATTACCGACGGACATAAAATTTCGTCGTTAAACATTAGCGACGAGTGTTTTAGCGAGGGAAAAAATTCGTCGGTAATCTGTCGGTAAATCGTTTTAGCGACGAAAATTTGACTTTTAGCAACGGATTTTTCCGTCGCTAAAACCTGTTTTTCTTGTAGTGATTAAACATGAGTCATAATCTACGTCAACTCATTCCGTTCAATGCTTCCTCGATTTCAAATATGTTGATAATCCAAATGCCTTTGATCTCTATCAAATCACTTGAGTGTGGCCACACATTTCATCAACATCATTCATCGAGGGGCCCAAGCAAACATCTCTCTCAACGAGAGGGACAAATCCCATCTTGACTTATCATTCTTCCCTACAAGGATCCAATCATGCTAACATAGCCCTTATTGCTATCCGATTAAAGATAGTGTTAGACCATATCAAACACGATCTTCATCATGTGGAAGACGATGATAATCTCAGGTACAAAGGATTCAATAACACGACTATCATGAGATTTATTCATGACACATATGACTATTGATCATGTCATAAATCTCATCGGTAGGTCATGTTCAATACTTGTTCTCTAGCAAATATCCATAAGTGTAATGTGCATCACATGTAAATAATCATCTCCATGATTATTCATTACCAACTTATACTAGTTGTTCACAACAATCAGGGACGCAGTTCAATATAATAAACATGCAAACATATAATGAACCAAATAATACTTTCTCTATAATAAATGATAAAGACGATTACATAGCGGTTTAGATAATAAGTCAAACATAACTAAACGCTTAGGGCACTACACCAACAATCTCCCACTTGCACTAGGCTCCATCTATGTATCGTATACCCATGGATCTCACATGACCATCATGCTTTACTTATGCTAGGGGCTTTGTAAACGGATCCCCAATGTTATCATCGGTTGATACTTTGCATATCTTAACGTCTCCCCGATCAATGAACTCTCGAATGAGATGGAAACGTCTAAGTATATGTTTGGATCGTTGATGTGACCTTGGTCCCTTTGCTTGCGCAATGGCACCATTGCTGTCACAATAAAGTTCTACCAGATTAGTGATACTTGGAACAACTTCCAAATTACTAATGAACTTCTTGATCCAAACTGCCTCCTTAGCTGCATCGGATGCCGCTATATATTCGGCCTCAGTAGTAGAATCGGCAATAGTACTCTGCTTGGAACTCTTCCAACATATCGCACCTCCGTTAAGCATAAACACAAATCCCGACTGCGATCGAAAATCATCCTTGTCGGTTTGGAAGCTAGCATCTGTGTAACCTCTTACAACAAGATCTTCTTTCACCCCTCCAAATACCAAGAACGCATCCTTAGTCCTTCTTAAGTACTTAAGGATCGTCTTGACTGCCATCCAATGGTTCTCACCAGGATCAGATTGGTATCGACTCGTCATGCTCAAAGCATACGAGACGTCGGGTCTAGTACAAATCATGGCGTACATGATAGATCCAATAGCCGAAGCGTATGGAACTTCATTCATCCTCTTTCGCTCATCAGTTGTCTTAGGACACTGCATCTTGCTAAGAGTAACACCATGACCCATTGGCAAGTTGCCTCTCTTAGAATTTTCCATTTTGAATCTTCTAAGAACCTTGTCAATGTAGGTACTTTGACTCAAACCAATTATCCTCTTAGATCTATCTCTATAGATCTTGATACCAAGAATGTAAGCGGCTTTGTCCATATCTTTCATTGAGAAACATTTCCCTAACCAAGACTTGACAGTCTGAAGCGCAGGAATGTCATTTCCAATGAGTAAGATATCATCGACATACAATAAGAGAAATAATACTACGCTCCCACTGAAGTTCATGTATATACAAGGTTCAACTTCGTTCTTGACAAAATCAAACTCTTTGATTTTCTCATCAAAACGAAGATTCCAACTCCTAGAAGCTTGCTTCAATCCATAAATGGATCTCTGCAACTTGCACACCTTGTTAGAATTTCTTGGATCGACAAAACCTTCGGGTTGTGTCATATACACATCCTCAAGCAGTTTTCCATTAAGGAAAGCGATTTTGACATCCATTTGCCATATCTCATAGTCATAATAATCAGCTATGGCAATCAAAATTCTAACAGACTTAAGCATGGCAACAGGCGAGAAGGTTTCATCATAGTCTACACCATGAGTTGCCTATATCCCTTTGCTACAAGCCTAGCCTTGTAAGTATGTATCTTCCCATCCATGTCAGTCTTCTTCTTGAATACCCAATTGCACCCTATGGTTTTTACACCTTTGGGTGGCTCAATCAAGTTCCAAACTTGATTATTCGACATGGATTGCAATTCAGATTTCATGGCTTCTAACCATTTATCCGAATCGGGATCGGACATCGCCTCTTGATAGGAAGTAGGTTCGTCATTCTCAATGACTTCCACTTCATTACTTTTCGACACGAGAAACCCATATCTCTCGGGTGCGGATCGTAACCTATCCGATCTACGATGGACTTGTGGATCTTGAACTGGTTCCACATCTACTTGTGGACTTGGTTTAGTCTCTACTATCGGTTTCATGTTATTTTCGGGTTCTTGAACTTCTTCAAGATCAACTTTACTCCCACTAGATGCTTTATTGAGAAACTGTTTCTCAAGAAAAGTACTATATTGAGCAACAAACACTTTGTTCTCAACGCGGTTGTAAAAGTAATACCCTTTGGTTTCCTTAGGGTAACCAACGAAAATAACCTTGTCAGATTTAGGTGCTAACTTATCAGAGACAAATCTCTTCACATAAGCTTCACAACCCCAAATTTTCATGAAAGACAAACTAGGTTTTCTTCCATGCCACATCCCATGTGGGGTTTTAGGAGCGAATTTAGTAGGGACTCTGTTCAGTGTGAACGCAGCAGTCTCTAATGCATGTCCCCAAAAGGATATAGGAAGGTCTACTTGACTCATCATCGAACGAACCATATCTAATAGGGTTCTATTCCTCCTCTCGAAAACACCATTCCATTGTGGCGTTCCGGATGGAGTCAACTCTGAAACAATTCCACAGTTTTTGAGATGATTGTCAAATTCTTGGCTCAAATACTCACCACCACGATCGGATCGAAGTGCTTTAATTATTTTGCCAAGTTGATTTTGTATTTCATTTTGAAATGTTCTAAACATCTCAAACGATTCACTTTTGGACTTCATCAGATAGACATAGCCATATCTAGATAAGTCATCGGTGAATGTAATGAAATATCGAAATCCTCCCCTAGCAATGTTGCTCATTGGTCCGCATACATCAGTATGTATTAGGCCCAATAAGTCACTAGCCCTTTCACTACTCTTAGTGTAGGGTGGTTTGGTCATTTTACCCAATAAACAAGATTCGCATATCTCATATGATTCATAATCATGTGAGTCTAACATTCCATCTTTGTGGAGTTTAGAGATGCGTTTCTCGTTTATATGACCAAGCCGGCAATGCCACATGAATGAGTTGTTCATGTCATTCGGTTTAGACTTCTTGTCCACATGATAAACATTTTCAACACTATTTTATCTCTCATCAACATCAAGAACATAAAGGCCATTAA
Source organism: Adenophora triphylla var. japonica (assembly GCA_022495995.1). NCBI lineage: Eukaryota > Viridiplantae > Streptophyta > Magnoliopsida > Asterales > Campanulaceae > Adenophora > Adenophora triphylla. The sequence continues at coordinate 138,710 of JAFEMH010001679.1, forward strand.
ATGAATTTGCAATACCATAAAGCATATCATTTAAATAAATATAAAAATTCTTATTCTTAATAAGAAAATTATACCCTTCATTATCCAAACAAGAAACAAAAATAATATTCCTACTCAAATCCGGAACATAGTAACAATTGTTCAAAACAAGTACTAAGTCACTAGGTAAAGTTACAACGTATGTCCCTACGGCTAATGCAGCAACTCTTGCTCCATTCCCAACACGTAGGTCAACTTCACCTTGCTTGAGTAGCTTCCTATTCCTTAGTCCCTGCACATTTAAACAAATGTGAGATCCACATACGGTATCTAATACCCATGAACTAGAAATATAAAGGAAAATATCTATCATATAGATACCTGAATCAGAAGCAATCGCATTGCCCTTCTTCGCCTTTAGGCCTTTCTTGTAAGCCTTGCAGTTGCACTTCCAATGACCAACCTCTTGGCAATGGTAGCAAACCGCATCCTTTTGAGACACTTTGGGAGCCTCTCTGGCAACGACAACTTTTGCCTTAGGTTTAGCAACACTTGCTTTACCTTTGCCATATTTCTTGAAACCTTTGACTTTGTTAACCATTAACACAGTATCGTTTCGGGGTTTCTTGATATTCTTCTCTGCGGTCTTAAGCATCGCATGCAATTTCGAGAGATTCTTATCCATGCCAGTCATGTGATAGTGCATAATAAAATTGCTATAACTTTCAGGCAATGAATTTAATATCAAATTCGTAGCGAGTTCCAAACTCATCGGATTACCAAGCCTTTCGAGACGCTCAATGTGACCCTTCATCTTAAGGACATGAGCACCAACTGATTGCCCCTCTTGCATCTTGCAAGAAGTTATGGCCTTTACCACATCATACCTTTCATTTCTTGCTTGCACTTGGAACATTTCCTTTAAGCCCTCCATAAGATCAAATGCTGTCTCCATGTGCTCAAGGTCCTTATGAAGAGCCTTTGACATGGTGGCTAGCATAAGGCATGCAATATCTGTAGAATCATCAGTATGTTTCTTATGTGCATCCCTATCTGCCCTAGAAGCATTTGCATCAGGTTGAGGTGGAAGGGGTTCATTGAGAACATACAGTTTCTTCTCTTGCCTTAGAACAATTCTAAGGCTTCTGATCCAATCAGAATAATTTGTACCACTCTCTTCAAGCTTGTCCTTCTCAAGAACTGATCGCAGTGACAGGGTTGGTTATTGTGATAAGCCATTCTACAATAAAATATGCAAACAATATAAGCATATATCAATATCAACACATTTATCATCTAAGAGCAAATAATGTATTTCATAAATACTCTCACTAAATTATACACCTTCAAATACAAACATGTATCATATAATCATAGTAGGCTAAGATCCATATTTCACTTGATTTTGGTTTAACTGAGTCAATGCCCGAAATCAAGCTATTTAGGTAGAAACATCAATCATATCACTATATGACTCTTAGATCTTTTATGAGATTTCCTTAGACATCAAATGTCAAAAACATGTTTTAAATCTCATCTATGCCTTGGGTCAAATCTCATTTGAAAGCACCAATTAAGTCAAAACCTTTTTCAAACGTATGAGACATGGAACGATGCACCTAACTGAGTCAAAAATACATCAATCATTATCTCATCTTGATCACAAATTAAGATATAAGATGCACCCAACTGAGTCGAAACTACATCAAATACCCTAAAGTATCACATGTGTTCTAATCAAGGAATGTCATAAGACTTAAATATTTAGAAGGTTTTCATATTGTAACAAACATCGCATGGTTGTAACATAAATCTCATGTGTACATAATTATGAACATAGGGCTTCACAAAATTTCATACAAACAATTTGATTCAATTTTGAGAAATTACAAATTTAATTTAATCATATTAAAAAAATCATCAACCTATGTGATAAACTAATCATATTAATCCATCATAAATCATAACCATGGCATATCATATATACTTGTTTTTTCATAAAAATAAAACACATAAAATCTAGATCTATTTCATATAGCATGGATAGCAATTAATCAAATTAAATCTAGCATGCAAATTTCAATCCTAATCATGGCAAGACAGGGCTCTGATACCACTGTTGGGTTTTGGGGTTACAAATGCAGTGGAAGAACTTAAAAATAACAATCAAAACCCTAGCCATTAGATCCGTCTAGCATGAAGAGATTAGAAAAATATATGAGATAGATTTTTCATACCTTGAATGCGATTTGTTTGTTCGAAACTAATCTTCAAAAGCAAATTCTCAAAACGAATCTCAAAACCGTTGATGAAGGTTTTGATCTTCTCCTTGTTCTAGGCCTTGTGATGAATCAACGATTGAAGTCTTCAAGCTTTTGGTGATAACTTAATCACCCTCTATCGGTAATCCACACGCGAACGGACCAAGAACGCTTCTTGATTGATTGCTAGACGATCTCCGATTATTGAAACGACTTTCAATAATCAATGGCTAATAGTGTTTTTGATCTTTGATTCTCAATCTAGATCTCAATTTTAGTGTTTCATAAACCCCAAAATTTCATGTATTTTTGGCTGACTAAAGGATTGTATTTATATCAAATATAAATTCCTAACAATTAGGAAAGAATCCTTGTCAAAAACCAAAACCAAATCTGCCAAGGAAAACGTGTACGAACAGATTTTGGCCGCTGGCACGAGTCGTGCTCAAGAGCACAAGTCGTGCCTAGTGGCAAAGTCTGTCGCGCTACACACCGAGCCAGAAAACCAGTTTTGCAGATCAAAGGACACGAGTCGTGCCTAAGGGCACGAGTCGTGAGCACGACTCATCCCGTAGGGCACGAGTCGTCCCTTAATGATCACTCTCTGATACAGTCGTCCCTTCACAAGGCACGACTTGGGCCAAAGCGGGAAGAGTCGTCCCCTGAGCCCAGATTTCACCCTTTTAGCCATTTTTAATCCGTTCTTTTGTGTGTGACCCTTTAGGAATTATATTTTATGTTGGTAGTGAGTTGAAACATCAACCTCACAAGACATAAGTGACTTCTAGCAAATCATTATGTCCACCCAATTAAATATAACATCAAAGCTTGATTCCTTGATAATCAAATATCACAATCCCTTTGTCCACGATGTCCTATTGAACACGAGTCATGGTCTACGTCAACTCATTTTGTTCAATGCTTTCTCGATTCCGAATATGTTGATAATTCAAATGCCTTTGATCTTTATCAAATCACTTGAGTGTGGCCACACATTTCATCAACATCATTCATCGAAGGGCCCAAGTAAACATCTCTCTCAATGAGAGGGACAAATCCCATCTTGACTTATCATTCTTCCCTACAAGGATCCAATCATGCTAACATAGCCCTTATTGCTATCCGATTAAAGATAGTGTTAGACTATATCAAACACGATCTTCATCATGTGAAAGATGATGATAATCTCAGGTACAAAGGATTCAATAACACGACTATCATGAGATTTATTCATGACATATATGACTATTGACCATGTCATAAATCTCATCGGTAGGTCATGTCCAATACTTGTTCTCTAGCAAGTATCCATAAGTGTAATGTGCATCACATGCAAATAATCATCTCCATGATTATCCATTACCAACTTATACTAGTTGTTCACAACAACTAGGGACGCAGTTCAATATAATAAACATGCAAACATATAATGAATCAAATAATACTTTCTCTATAATAAATGATAAAGACGATTACATAGCGGTTTAGATAATAAGTTAAACATAACTAAACGCCTAGGGCACTACACCAACATTGCCTTTTTAAATATCAACAACAACATAAGTGACTTTGTCACTTTAAGCACAAAGGGGTATTTTATCAAAATGTTAAACTTAAGTATATACACATACTAGAACAAAAAGGTTAGTAAATGCCTCCCATTGGGATTAAACTATACTCCCTCCGTCCCACCAAAACTGAGACCAAATTTCTGGGCACGCGGATTATGGAAAAGTAAGAGAGAGAAAAAGTGAAAGAAAATGTTGTGAGTATGAAGAATTAAATAGGAGAGAGAATGAGTGGGAGGAATAGTTAGGAGAGAGAATGTTATGAGTGTAAAAGTGAAATAGGAGAGAGAATGAGTGGGGTAAATAGTGAAGATTTCTTTGCCATTTTGGACAGTATCAGTTTGGTTGGGACGAACCAAAAAGGAAATAAGTATCAGTTTTGGTAGGACAGAGGGAGTATATATATATATATATATATATATATATATATATATATATATATATATATATATATATATATATATATATATTATTTTAAATAATATACAAAAAATACACAGTGTTACTGTCAGTGTTGGCAACACAGACGGCAACACTTGAAACAACAGATTTATAGAAAACACAAACCAAGAGATTTTTTCAAACTTGAAAATCTCTCATGGTCCAGGGCTTTGGTCAAAATATCAGCAAGTTGATGTTTAGTATCAATATGATCTATTTGGATCAAGTCCTTTTCTACTAAATCTCTCAAAAAGTGATGGCGGATATCTATATGTTTAGTGCGTGAGTGTTGTACAGGGTCTTTGGAAATGCTTATGGCACTCAAATTGTCACAATACATGGTCAAGATATTACTATCAAGACCATAGTCGTCAAGCATATGTTTTAATCATATTAACTGCGAACAACAACTTCCGGCTGTTACATACTCAGAATCAGCAGTCGAGAGAGAGACACAGTTTTGCTTGCGACTGTACCACGACACAAGATTATTCCCCAAGAAAAAATAACCCCCACTAGTGCTCTTTCTATCATCTATATCCCCTGTCCAATCAGAGTCACTAAAACCAACCAAGTTGATATTAGTGTCTTTGGTGAACCAGATTCCTAATTCACTAGTCCCGGACACATACTTAATGATTTTCTTGACAGCATTTAGGTGAGAAATTTTAGGATCAGACTGATATCTAGCACACACACCTACACTGAATATAATATCGGGATGACTGGCAGTAAGATAAAGGAGACTACCTATCATGGATCTATACAGAGTTGGGTCAACATCCTCCCCTGCCTGATCTTTGGCAACCTTAAGGGATGATCTCATAGGTATTTTTGAGCTCTTTGCACTCTCCAATCCGAATCTTTTCACCAGACTTTTTGCATACTTGCTATGAGAGATAAAGATTTCATCATCTGACTGTTTTACCTGCAATCCTAAGAAATAATTAAGTTCACCTATCATGCTCATCTCGAAAGTTGATGTCATAGCCTCCACAAAAGTTTACAAATAATTTTTAGATGTGGATCCATAAACAATGTCATCAACATAGATTTGAGCTATGAAAAGTTCTTTATTTTCTCTTAGAATAAATAATGTCCTATCGGCTTCGCCTCTAACAAATTCATATTCAAGAAGAAAACTTGTTAGACGCTCATATTATGCACGAGGAGCTTGTTTCAAGCCATATAAGGCTTTATCAAGTCTGTATACATGGTCTGGGTGGAATGGGTCTTCAAACCCTTTAGGTTGCTCAACATAAATTTCTTTATCTAAGTACCAATTCAAGAAAGCCGCTTTAACATCCATTTGGTGTAATGTGGTTTTAAGGTAGCAAGCTATAGCAAGAAGAAGTCTTATTGACTCAATTCTAGCCACATATGCAAAGGTCTCGTCAAAATCGATTCCTTCCACTTGTGTATAGCCTTGAGCCACAAGACGAGCTTCATTTCGAACAATGTTACACAATTCATCAGATTTGTTTTTGTAAATCCATTTAGTTCCAATTATATTAGTATGTAAAGGATGTGGAACTAAACACCAAACCTCGTTCCAGGTAAATTGTTCAAGCTCTTCTCGCATAGCTTGTATCCAAAAATTATCATTTAAAGCCTCAATCACATTTTTAGGCTCAAGAGTAGAAACAAAACATGAGTGTTTTACCTTAGAGTATGTGGAGGACATACACACATACCTTACCATATCTCTATAGTCAACTGGCTTCTTATTTCTTGTTCGAACCCCTTCATTAACATTATCAATTACTTGAGTAATGGGATGATAATTCCTAATTCGTGCTAGGGGATCTCTCCTGCCTTGATGGTACACCAATCCATCTTCTTCTTCTGAGTCACTACTTTCAGCATTTCCAGCCACTGTTCTATTCTCCTGTGTTGCCTCATGTGTTGCCGTTTCAGGGGCAACACTCGGGGCAACACTTGAATCTGTGGCTGTACTGGTTGAACCAGTTTCTGTTCCAGCCCTTTGTTCAACTTCTTCCAGCAAAGTCAGAGGTATATCTTCGGCTGGTTCTCCTGTGGCACTCAAGTAATCATTAAATTCAATATTTACCGATTCTTGAATCACTTTTAACCTCAAATTATAGACACGATAAGCATGACTATTTTGAGAGTAGCCAAGAAAGATAGATTTGTCACTCTTAGAATCTAGTTTTCCTAAGTATTCCCGGTCATTTAAAATATAGCATAAACACCCAAAAAACGTGAAAATAGTGAACGGTAGGTTTCTTACCATTTAAAATTTCATAGGGTGTCATAGTTGTATCGGGTCTTAAGAAAACTCTATTCGTAGTGTGACATAATGTGTTTAATGCTTCGGCCCAAAACCCTTTAGAAATATTTCTAGCAATTAGCATAACACGGGCCATCTCTAACAAAATCCTATTTTTCCTTTCAGCAACACCATTTTGTTGTGGTGTTTTGGGTGATGAAAATTCATGGTGTATCCCCTTCTTACTACAAAATGTAGAGAAGGAGATGTTTTCAAACTCTCTACCATGATCTGACCTTATACGAAAAATAGGTGAACAAAACATGTTTTTGATTTTGGAAAATAAGTGTTTAAATTTATCAAACGTTTCAGATTTTTCTCTTAAAAAATAGATCCAAGTAAACCTAGAAAAATCATCCACAATGACATAAGAATACCTCTTACCTCCCAGGCTATCAACCTCAATTGGACCCATCAAGTCCATGTGCAAAAGTTGAAAACAATGTGTTGTTCCAAAGTGTTGCTCTTGGTGTTGGGCAACACGTTGGGTAACACAGATTTGTTTACTTTTAAGGCAATTTCCACACACAGATTTATTTTTAAAATTTAATTTGGGAATTCCTTTAATAGCATCAAACCTAAAAAGATTCTCCAAATTTCTATAATGGAGATGTCCCAATTTTTTATGCCACAAAAGTCTGTCATCAACCTTGGTTGAATTGCATACTTGTTGTTCACCAACAACATAGCAATTGTCACTTGATCTGGTTCCTGTCATAACACAAGTGTTAGTATGATAAAAAACTTCACAAGTATTCTTTTTAAATTTTACCTTTAAGTTGTCATCACACAATTGGCTAATGCTAATCAAATTAGCCACCAAGCCATTAATGTGCAAGACATTCTTTAAGGCAGGGAATTCGGCAACATCAAGTGTTTCTTTCCCTAGTATCTTGCTCTTTCCTCCACCTCCATAAGACACGTATCCTCCTTGAATAGGTTCATATTCTTTCAAGAATATTTTTGTTTCCGTCATATGGCGAGAACAACCATTATCAAAGTACTATGAACCTAAAATATTAGTTCTCAAAGCAGTATAAACAACACTGCATTTCACATTTGCTTTGGGTAACCAAACCTTTTTTGCAATTCTGAAATTTTGTCCTCCTGTGTTGTCTCGAGTGTTTTCCTGAGATTTTGACGACACTTGAGGCAACACTTGTAAACTGGACTTTTTCTTTTGAAGAATAAAACAATCTGATTTTTTGTGTCCAGGTTTGTGACAGTATTCAACCTCAAAGGTATGATAAAAAAATATTACTAGAAGAACTACCTTTTTTCTTAACATGTCCTTTTACAAAACTAGTCTTAGTTTCAACATCAAATAAGGTAGAAGTAAATTTTTCTATTGGAAGGACATTAGGAATAAACTTCAATGCCCAAACATCAATTAATTTGATGCACGGACACAAGAGAGTCTTTACATATTCATAAAAAATAGAAAGTCTCCCTAGAAATGGATTAGCAAGATTCAAAGTCATGACAAAAGGATCAAAACACTTAGTATATCAAGTGCTAGGCTCTGATACCAATTGAAATTGTCTATGGCTTAGCAAAAGTGAGACGAAACTCACAAGTGTTGTTGTGAGCACCCCAACCCGGGACCTAACGCGTATCCCGAGCTTGAGGAGCTCAAACTAGGAAAACCCATCTTAAATTTTTAAAACTTTTATTTCACTTTAAAAGAAAACCAATTCTCAAACTTTCAAAATAAAGTCAACTGATAATATCTCCACTCGGAGGAATTTCAACGAATAATTCAATAAACCATAACCTGATCAATTACATTGAAAACCCTGATTAACATTGTTTAACAAAAGAGTTTTCCATATAACTTATAAAAGAGTAATACTTAAATAGGACTCCCGACAACCCCCTCATATACCTATCCTGACAAGTCCCAAAAGCAAGAGTTCAAACTCTTTCCCCGGCCTCACTGGTTCAGGTCACCTGTCTCAGCACAATCTAAAACAGTAAAAGGGAAGGGGTGAGAATAAATCTCAATAAGCAATTATGAATGCAGCAAGATGCCAAACAATATGCAACACATAGCATGGTTACACATAACACATTATGAAAGCGGTAAACACCTTACGTTACCTCATTTTATCTTTCCCGTCTGAACAATAAGTCGTACAACGTGGGAGTAAAACTCCTCTCTTTGGTGAATTGCCCCCATGCACCTTCACCGCTTATAGGACTCATACTCCAGAGATCCATATAAGAAAATAGGATACTTATATGACCCTTATTTATAGTATCATATAATATCAGCGCTAACTGTAAAGCTTTTGGCTTAATACAGAAGCATTCCACCTAATCACCAAATCGCAATGACTGTAAGGCTTTTGGCTCAATACAGCTGCTAGCACATCCCACTCTGTGGCCACAGAGGGGCCGGTCACAGGTATAATGAACCTTCAATCACTTATAGAACAAATCAATAATTGATTGAATTCCATTATACCCCCGAATCACATATCCACGTTCAAGCACATAATAGATACTTGAAATAAATCCACAAAAGGGATAATAATATAACAACATGGTAAATTATACTCATGTTAAATCAATACCATAGTGTAACATTCATTTAATACACTATGCATAATCCATCAATGAATATGAATTCAAGTAAGGTATCTATATAGCCAAATAATCCACACTTGGGATGCAGCATAACAATGTACCAATTAATTCCTACTCGGGATACAATAATATCAACATGCCAGATAATCCATAATTGGGATACATTATATCAATATGCCAAATAAACCACACGGGAAATACAGTACAACGATGTAACACATATACATTCCTAACCAACACAATAGTGTAATTATAGTCTCTACACTATTCAACGAATCACCAAGGTTATGGGAGCAAGTAAGGCCACCCTGAATCATAAACCATTTCTACGAAGTCATTACTCAACCTTTAAGGATCTTAATAAAAGTTCAAGACCTACTTCCCAAGTTTGAACCACTTTAGTGAAGTTAAGAATAAAGCTTATCCACCATTTTCTGAACAATGTCTAACTACTCCCACAATTCTATTTGACCAAATAAGACGTCATGGCCTAGCCAAGGCATTCTACCTTAACCTAGGTTAAAAAGGATTAATTCATATCCGAAGTAGATTAGGTTTCACTACTTTGAAAGGATTAGGAACCATAATTAGTGGTTGTGGGTAAAATTCAGCAAGAAAGGAAACTGGGGAAATTCTGATGACATGGGCGACCGCCCAAGAGCCTATGGGCGACCTCCCAAGAGGGAAAGAAATGAAGGCTAAGGTCTGGACCCATGTGTGATGATGTGTCGCCATTTCGCGGGAAAAAATTCGATTTTTCGCGTTTCTTTGAAAAAACCAAATAAAACCCGGGAAAAAGAACGGAGTCGCCACGCCATTTTTGTTTTAAGGGCCAAAACTTTGAAAAATGCCCGAGATCAGAGATTTGGGTTCGGAGGTCATGTTACACGCCGGGAAGGACGTTAGTGTGCACCCGGAATACCTCGTAAAACGAGTCTTCCAAGCTGAAAATCATTTGTGAGTGTGTGTGTGTGTGTATTTTGGCCAAATTAATTTGAAACTCAGAAAAGTAAAAATTGGGATATCTTTTTAAGACTTTAAACTGATCCCATGATTTTTTTAAAGATTTTTGGATTGAGATTTGGTACTCAAAAGACCTTTTGAAGTTGAGAGTCACTTCTGCCAGAATGAAAAAGGCAGTGGACCTTTGATTTTGAAATGGATTCAAGGGTCTTAAAAATTCATAATCTGGATAAACTCAGAGAATGAAATTTGTTCTAGACACCTTAAATAAGATTTTTCCGAAGAAATTTTCCAATTTGGAGAAGATTTGAGGGGTCAAAACCTTCTGGAAATCTCAGATATGCAATCTGGATTTCCAGAAGCTGATGAACTAGCCTCTAAAAGAAAATTTGAAAAGAGGAGTTTTACTCACCCAAAAAATAAAGTAAAAATATGTCTGGAAATCTATGGATGTTGGCTACAAAAAGTGTTTTGTAGTCAACACCAAATTCCAAGTTTATCTGTGTCCAAGAATTAATACAATGGACTGGGATCTTGGAAAATTGCTACTGGACAGCAACTTCTTAAGAAAGAAAATATGATTTAAAGGGGGGTTTTGCATCCATGCTTGTCCCCATTTCCCTAGGTTTTGGTTAGTGATCACTTTACATTTTAGTGGTGAATCAACTATACCAAACCATCCTTGGGGTACATTAGAACTAAGCACTTCATTTGCTTGGGAAGGGGATTTTTATCCTTTGAAAATGAGATTTGATGCTTGAAAATGGTTTTTAGGGTTTTGAAAATGCATTTGCAAGAAAATAAGAACACATTGAAGAAGATGTTGATCCTTGTAGAAGATCATCCATGGAGATGAACTTCCATGGTGATCTTCTTGGATCTAAGGCAAGAAGAAGAATGAACTACATTTTGTAGTTTGAAAATGCATGCATGGATGAAAGATTTAGGGTAAGAAGAGGGAGGTTATACCTATCTTCTTTGTATTTTGGGGCTTTGGCTTGAATGTATGAGTGTTTGAGACTTTGAATGTAAGAGTGTTTGGGTTTGATTTGAGTGAGTGAAAGTTGGAAAGATTCAAGAGAAAAAGGTGACAATTCTTATAGAATTCTCACTGTTTTCTCGAGTATATTCGCCAAAATACTGTGAATTATGCTCTTGTTCCTCCTCATTTTTGTGACTGGAGGGCTCAATTTATAGCCCTCTGAAAATTGCAATCTCATCCGCGCGGATAGGACCTGCAGCGTGCACCGTTCATTAAATGCCGCTCCGTGCTTTGGACAAGAGGAATAATCTTTTTTAAAATTCAAATTAACCAAATGATTATGTTTCCGGCCATTTCTTTTTTGGTTTTTCTTATTTCTTTTGCTTTTTTGATTCTTTTCCTTGGTTTATCTTTTTTTGGTAATCCCCATTTTGCCCTCACTTTGTTAGAAAAGTTAGGAATGTTAGGAATTGTTAGAAATGTTATAACTTTCGTTAATTTTCTAACGAAAATTCTAACAAGCTCAAATTGGAGCACTTACAGTAGCCCCTCGGCGACGGCGCTTTCGAAGGAAGCGGGGTCGTCGATAAGAGTAAGGCTCCATATTTGGCAGGATGATCGAGTGATCGGGTGGCTGAACCTATTAATAGGCTACCTACGTGTCCCGAATGGGAATCAAGCTGCCGTAGTTCGGGTCTTTGACCCCTGGGATGATGGCGTTTTAGGTGCCTCGAACCTTGAAAGCGAGCCCTGCGCAATGGGTCTTTGGAGAGAAACTCGCTGGGATAAGAGATGACCATTTTTGGTCCGATGGCTATCCGCTCCGCCGGGGATAGGAATGACCATTTTCAGTCTGACGGCTATCCGCTCTGCTGGGGATGATTGCGATTTATCGCTTTCCTAGTGATAGCGTCTTAGGTGCCTCGAACCTTGATGATGGCGTTTTAGGTGCCTCGAACCTTGGAGATGGCATTTTAGGTGCCTCGAACCTTGATGATGGCATTTTAGGTGCCTCGGACTTTGATGATGGCGTTTTAGGTGCCTCAAACCTGGATGATGATGGCTTTTTAGGTGCCTCGAACCTTGATGATGGCGTTTTAGGTGCCTCGAACCTTGATGATGGCGTTTTAGGTGCCTTGAACCTGGATGATGATGGCTTTTTAGGTGCCTCGAACCTTGATGTGAAATGCCCTTTCGGTGGACTTTGTCTGCTGCCGAAGGAGAGGGTGACCGTTTTAGTCGAGGGGCTGGACCTAATGACAGGCTACCTACGTATCCCTAGTGGGAATCAAGCCCTTTCGTAGTTCGAGACCTTCTTGAGATGCTGTTGGCTTTTGGGATTCCGTTAACTTTGCTGGGGATTTTGTTAGCCTTTGCTGGGGAAAATCAGACATTTACGTTTGATCACGGAATTTTGATGAAAGATACGGATTCCGTTATCTTTCTCGGGAGATCGGTCTTACGTTTGACCGCCGGGGTAATTTTGATGAAAGATACGGGATTCCGTTATCTTTCTCGGGAGATCGGTCTTACGTTTGATCACGGGTAATTTTGATGAAAGATACGGGATTCCGTTATCTTTCTCGGGAGATCGGTCTTACGTTTGATCGCCGGGGATGATTTTGATGAAAGATACGGGATTCCGTTATCTTTCTCGAGAGATCGGTCTTACGTTTCGATCGCCGGGGTAATTTTGATGAAAGATACGGATTTCGTTATCTTTCTCGGGAGATCGGTCTTACGTTTCGACTCGGGGGTAATTTTGATGAAAGATACGGATTCCGTTATCTTTCTCGGGAGATCGGTCTTACGCTTTGATCGCCGGTAATTTTGATGAAAGATACGGGATTCCGTTATCTTTCTGGGAGATCGGTCTTACGTTTGATCGCCGGGATGATTTTGATGAAAGATACGGGATTCCATTATCTTTCTCGGGAGATCGGTCTTACGCTTCGATCGCCGGGGTAATTTTGATGAAAGATACGGGATTTCGTTATCTTTCTGGGAGATCGGTCTTACGCTTCGATCGCCGGGGTAATTTTGATGAAAGATACGGGATTCCGTTATCTTTCTCGGGAGATCGGTCTTACGTTTGATCACCGGATGATTTTGATGAAAGATACGGGATTCCGTTATCTTTCTCGGGAGATCGGTCTTACGTTTGATCAGGGGATGATTTTGATGAAAGATACGGGATTCCGTTATCTTTCTCTGGGAGATCGGTCTTACGTTTGACCGCCGGGGTTAATTTTGATGAAAGATACGGGATTCCGTTATCTTTCTCGGGAGATCGGCCTTACGTTTGATCACCGGGGTAATTTTGATGAAAGATACGGATTCCGTTATCTTTCTCTCTGGGAGATCGGCCTTACGCTTCGACCGCCGGGTAATTTTGATGAAAGATACGGGATTCCGTTATCTTTCTCGGGAGATCGATCTTACGTTCGATCGCCGGGGTAATTTTGATGAAAGATACGGGATTCCGTTATCTTTCTCGGGAGATCGGTCTTACGTTTGATCGCCGGTAATTTTGATGAAAGATACGATTTCGTTATCTTTCTCGAGATCGGTCTTACGTTCGATCGCCGGTAATTTTGATGAAAGATACGGGATTCCGTTATCTTTCTCTGGGAGATCGGTCTTACGTTTGACTGCCGGGGGTAATTTTGATGAAAGATACGGGATTCCGTTATCTTTCTCAGGGAGATCGGTCTTACGTTTGACTGCCGTGGAATGATTTTGATGAAAGAAACGGGATTCCGTTATCTTTCTCGGGGAAATCGGTCTTACGTTTGACTGCCGGGGGTAATTTTGATGAAAGATACGTGATTTCGTTATCTTTCTCGGGGAAATAGGTCTTACGTTTGATCGCTGGCTGGATGAAAGATACGGGATCTCGTTATCTTTCTCTGGGAAATCGGTCTTACGTTTGACCGCCGTTTGATGATTTTCTTGACAAGGGGCCGACTTTGGTTAACTTTGTCAAGTCGGGACTAAACTGCAGTCCCGCATTTTTAAAGGGCAAAAGGGTCATTTTGACTTCGACAATCCTATCCGCGCGGATAGGAGCGTGTTCTCGAGGGTTTTAAATGAGGGGCCACCCCTTCTTCTTCCTCGCCCGTTTTTACGAATTACGAGAGAGGAAGAGAGAAAACGCAAAACCGCCATTGCTTTGGGCAAAAAGCTTCGAAATCTTTCGATTTTCTTCGATTTTCGAGCAATTGAACACGGGGAAGGTGCTTTTCAAGGCCAAGGACGTGGCCCGGTGGCGGAGAGACGATTGGAGCTCGTCCGGATGAGGAGGCACTATACTCTTTCGCAATCGATTGCGGAGGAGCCCTACCCCGATGCTTGGCAACATTGGGCTTCTGATCCGAGTCTCCGAACGGTATACTTCGAATCTTTTCATTCCCTTTGTTGATTTCTTGCTTGAAATTGAATTTTGGGTGATTTTTGAATTTTTTTTTTTGAAAATTCGAATGATTGATGTTCTTGGCTTTGAATCTTGATTTTGATGCTTTGCATGTTGTAATGAGTATATGGGTATCCCAAAATGTGCATTTTGCTTGGAAAAAGAATTGGCATTTTCGCCATTTTTTTTTGGTATCCAAAAATTATGGATGAAAATTGTGATTTTTTTTTTTTGAAATTTGAATATTGATTTTTGATGATATGCATGCTGCAATGAATTTGTTGGTGTTCCAAAATGTGCATTTTGCTTGAGAAAAGAATTGGCATTTTGCCAACATGAGATGATGATATGAATGTATGATTTTTTGATTTTTTTTTTTTGAAAGGTGGGACGGATTTTTCCTCCCGTTGAATGCATGTTATTTTATGAAAACGGGACGGAGTTTTTACTCCCGTAGGATGTATGAATATAGGATTTTTTTTTTTTGAGATGATGAATGATATGCATGCATGCATAGGAGCTTCCTTTTTTTTTTGAAAATGGGACGGAGTTTTTACTTCCGTAGGAATGCAATTTTTTTTTTTGATGAATGCATTGGGATTTGCTGAAAACTGTCTTTTTTGTGCGAGAAAAATGGGGCTATGCTCATTGTATGCTGTTATGCTGTCGAATTTTCTTTGAAATTTCATGATGCATATGTATGCTCTCTTTTTTTTCGTGCAAATGCAAATGCAATTTTTTTTGACATTTTCTTTTTTTTTGTTTTATTGCAGGGTGGAAACAACTACGTTACTTGAGCAAATTTAACAAGATGAAGACTCGAGGATCGGTGGAGTCTCGTAGTTGACTTGTGGGACCGGCTTCCAAATGCGGGCCGAGGGGCTTTGCCGAGTCCGAGACAGATTGTTGCTGATACCGGGCTTGGGAGTTTGTTGAGTGCTTGAGGGACCGGTCAAGTTCCCTAAGAGCAAGGGCCTCGATGTTTGCTTTAGCGCAAAGATTGGTGGGATGCGACCCACACGTTTCACTTCTTTTGGGGCGAGGCTACGGTTACGCCTTCCGACTATGCCGCGATCACGGTTTGTCCTTCAATGGACGCAGCATTGAGTGGCGGGATGGCTACAGCGATGCGGATCTACAGGCTCTTCTGGGATTTTCCCCTATTCCCAAAAAGGGGATGGGGATGGAGTATGCGGTGGTCTACGGGAAGATTGTGGAGACCATTGTGAGCTATGAGGCAGGGTAGGAGAAGATAGGCGCCGATCAGATTGCCAGGGCCTTCTTATGGTTTGCTTTTTCGAGCACCCTTTTTGGACATGCTGAGGGGACGGCAGCCTTTGCCTTGCTGAGGTCCTTGGAGGACATGGAGATGGCCGGAGACGTCTCCTGGGAGAAGCCGGCCGGCAGAGCTTTACTTTGCTCTCGATAGGTACAAATGGAAGGCCGTGAGCTCCTTGTACCGCGCCCCGGAGGTATAAGCTTTCTCTTTGCTTTCCCTTTCTTCTTGAGCACACACTTTTCTTTTGCACCGGATTGATTTGATTTTTACCTTTCGCAGTATGGGCGTTGGAGTTTTTTCATGTCACGATGTGGCGGCATGGCGGAGTACGTCGGGCGTATCCGGCCATGCATTCTTGGTCCAAGCATGCCCAGAGAAGATAAGCTCCAGGGGGCATACGACTCTCGGTACGCGGATTGCCTTCCTTCGACGGAGGCCGAGACGGATGAGAGGATGATATTCTATCCCCGGGATCGCTTCGAGGTGGCGCACTCGAAGGGCGCCGAGATTTGACCGTGCAATGAGGATTCCGAGAGGTCCGACCTGCGATGCCTATTATCCGGGAGAGAGGGTGACGTGCCGCATGGCGTGAATTCGCCTTTGAGGACACCGGTGGAGCCTCCCGCCGATATGATGCACCCGAGTGACAGATTCGCGACTGGGATGATTACCGAGCCGGCCAAAGATTTCTCGGCATTTGTGGCGGTTGAGCCGTACCCGTATTTGTTTTGAGGAGGCCGAGGATGCCCTGTGTCCCGGATAGAGAGGGGCTTGGGATCCCGCGGTACCCTGGACGGATTTTTCATATATCCAGGATGGGGTCCGATTGAGGGTGCAGATCCTCACTCGAGCGGCTTCCACGAGCTTTCCGCCTCGTCCGGTATGAAGGTATGGCTTCTCTTTCTTTTTTTCTTTTCTTTCCCGTCATCATTTCTCGCTTCAACTGTTTCGACGCTTTTGCTTTTGTGCGTTTTCGGAGGTGGTCGTCGAGAAGCCGACGAAGCAAGTGATCGGAGCTAAGAGATTCATCAGAGGATGGTCGCCTTGCGGGCTCCTCGTGCTAGAGCGAGGCGACCACGGCCGGCGCCCGTTAGGCGGAGGCTTCCCTATTCGTTCGTAGAATTCTTCAGAGACTCCTCTGTCTCCTCTCATTGATCCCCGCGCGGTGCCGCCTTCGGATCACGTCATTCTCGGGGATCCACACGGGCAGTGGACACGTTTGGCAAAGATGGTGGGTCATCTTCGTACGTCCAGAGTCCGACGCCTTCACCTTCGGATATGATTTTTTCGCAGATCTCGCTTGCCCTATCGTAGCGTGCCGGTTGGTCCCGACGAGCCTCTTTCTCGGAGACGAGGACGATTCTCGAGCCCGAGATTTTCAGTGGCTCCCGAGGAGGCGTGCCCGAGTCGTAAGAGGGACCGGGATCGTCGGGCGCTAGGGATTCCGATTGATTACCCCCCGAATTTTTTAGACTCGATTTTCCGAGATTTTGAGATTTATGGCCGGGATTGAGATTTGTACAAATTTATGCATATTTTTTTTTCTTTTTTTTTTTGGGATGTAATAATTTAGGATTTTATTGATGTTTGTTTGTTTTTTTTTGCACACTCTTTTTTCTTTTTTTTTTTTTTTTTTTGGGTTGTAATAATTTAGGATTTTATTTTATGAATGCAATGCGTATGAATGCAAAGGTTGCATGAGCCTTGGTTTTTTTTTTTTTTGGCAAGGGTGTTAGTTTTGGTATATGGACTGGTTTGGGAGGTTTTTGCACATGTGTTCCGAGCAACCGGACGGAATATTCCTCTTTTGGTGTAGCAAACTTGGATCTGCTGCATTTTTCCGATGGAAAGCAAACATATCCGCGCGGAGGAGTCCCGCATCCGACATTGTCCTTTAATTTTGCTTCGTATCCGGTCTCACTTTATTTCAAATTCAAATATCCTCTTCAACCTCCAAATTCAAAACAGCCATTTTCGAGGAGAAAGAGAGAAAAACCATGGAAAACCTTAGAAAAGCTCCATCAAAATTGTCCCAAGAATCCCAAATGTCATTCTTCAACAAGTTCAAGGATTGGTCCCGGAGATTATGCATGAGAGGAGGTCCTTCTTTGAAGAAAGGTATAAGGTGAAGTGCTTATGGTCTCTCAAGGAATTGATTCCGGATTACGGTCTTTGAGGGCTTCTTCCTCATTTTGGGACACTAGGAGGCATGTCTTTTGCCTTTCCTTCAACGAGATTGTTCCGACTGTCGAAGAATTTCGGGCCTTGCTTGGTGGTCCTGAGGTGGAAGAGATAGCGGTTCCTTTGCCCTGAGGGGCTTCTTTCGTTGACAGATTGTGCGTCCTCCTTCATCTTTCCCTGAGGAAGCGCAAGGTATGATCCGTGGTCCCGATCATTTTGATATTTCCGGCCTTCCCGATAGGTTTAGGGGCCTAGGCTTGGTGGATGATGCCTATTGGGATGCCTTTGCACTTTGTATGTTTGGCACCCCGTTCATGGCCTATTCCTTTTCGGGATCCGTCATCGGTCTCTACCGGATGTCAGTCGTTCATTGTCGCTTGCGCGAGATGTTGTACCTCCGATCCCTGGGAGACTTTCCATGCTCTCGATAGTCAAGCACGGAGACGGTATATGCACGGGGGCAGCCTGCCTCTTGACTCGTGGCCGATGGAGCGCTGGGGATTCTTTTTCTGGAAACTCCCGATATGATCAAGCCTTCGACATTTGCCAGAGGGGGTTGCCGTGGATTTTGATGATCGTGGCTCATGGGAGCGTTGGATGGCTGGTCGCCGTGTAAGATATCGATGGTCGCGCCTTGTTGGGGGTGGAGACTCGCAGAGTGCTTCAGACGGGTCTCATGTGGTCATGCTTCCGGGCTTTCTCACCCAGCTTCTATATTCCGGCTTTAGTTCCGAGACAGCTTTGGCTTGGAGCAGGTTCCTTTGGAGAACTTTGATGATATAGCCACGTGGTGGTGGCTTCGCTTCTATGGATGATCCCTCTGTTTCCATTTCTTTCCCGAGCATGGAGGTATGACGCCTTTCCTCCGGGTTATCCTCAAAGCGTCCAAGACCGGTGTTCCCGACCACTTGGTACCCGGATTGGTACGAGAGGCATTGGGAGAGACTCGATGGCTATTTTGAGACGGCGTGAGGCCATTGTGGGCGCGGAGGACCCGACTGCTTCGAGAGGAGGAGGGCCGAGGCGAGAGCCAACCCTCATGACAGGAGCGGAGACGCCGTGACCGACTATGAGGCTTACGTCAAGAGACAGGAGAGGAGGGCTCCTATGCTACCACTAGGCTACAGGAGATGAGAGATGACGCTAGTGGCTACTAAGGCCTCGACAGAGGTTGGTTTGATAGATCCCGTTCCTATACCAGTAGCTTGGTAGGAGGAATACCGACATTTTTCTTGTTCGTAAGAAGAAAACTCGAAGGGGGAAGAAGAGGGGAGAGGCCAAGACGAGTGGCTTGGAGTGACTCGAGTTTTCCGAGTATCCCTTTCTTGCCAAGGCAGCACACATTAGTTTGATTATGTATCTTAATTTCTTTTAGCGGTTGCCGCTGTAGGAATGAATCTGCTTAGACTCATCAAAAAGTTTTTAACTTGTAATGAATATTTGAATTGCTTCGTAGTTTTTCGAGACGCTTTCATGGTCTCGATCAGTATTGATGTCAAAGTATGATTTTTATTTGTGTTTTAGACCGAACCGTTTCCGCCGCCTACGTTCCCCTCATTTTGAGGAGCTCAGTCTTCGTAGTTCAACCCGGTCGATTTTTTGTTTTTTTGGTGCAACCCCGTTTTTTACCTAGGCCGCCCTTTTCGGGTTTTCAACCTAGTTGGGTATTACTCTTTAGCACTCTTTTTTTTGTTTTTTTTCTTTTTTTTTTTTTACGCGTAGTATCTCGCGCAGCCTTGTCACCATTCACCGGGTGTACAAAGGGATTCCCGTCGAGGTCCGCAAGTTGCATGGCTCCTCCTGAGAAGATCTTCCGGACGACGTATGGCCCGACCCATACAGCTCCCATTTGCCGAGGGGGTTGATACGGACCGGGGCTTTTCTTTTAAAACGAGATCCCCTTCTCGGATCTCCCGATGCTTTACTTTCTTATCAAAGGCTCGCCATTCTTCCTTGGTAGGCTCGGATGTGTTCCATGGCTTTCAATCGTCGCTCATTTAGCAGGCCAATTCGTCATGGCGACTCGAGCCATTCGACCTCGTTGATCCGGCTTTCCACTAGTATACGTAGCGAGGATCTCTAGCTCGATTGGGAGTACGGCTTCCATTCCGTATGTGAGGGCAAACGGTGTTTCCCGCTGCCGTTTCCGACCGATGTTCTCGTAGCCCCGCAGTGCCAGTGTAACTTCTCCAATCTCTCGCCTGACGGCTATTTTCCTGATGATATTTTCCAGAGTCTTGCTTTGTCGCCTCGACGGCTCCGTTGGTTTGGGGCCTATAAGGAGATGACTTGTGACGGGTTATTCGAATTCTCGCCAGCACTGTCGCATTCCCCTTCGAAGTGGGATCCATTATCTCGAGATGATTTCGGCCGGCAACCCGTATCCGCATATGATGTTCTCTTTGATGAAGAGGGCTACTTTCTTTGAATTGAGGATCTTGTAGGATTTTGCAGAGCATCCTTTCCAGCTCCTTTCAAGAAATCACCAATCTCGCGTCTCTTTAGGCTCTTCCGCAGCTCCTGCATTCACACTCGTCAAAATCTCTTCTACAGCCTGGGGCTCGATTTTCCTTTCCTGACAACCTCGCTTAAAGATCCTCTTTTTTTTTGTTTGACTTTTTTGTTGTTTAATGTGTCTCGTTTTCTTTATCTAATGAATTATTAAAAAAAAAATTTTTAATTAATTCATCATTAGTTAAAGTGGCAATCAAGGGATACTCGTAAAGGTTCGTCATTTCATTGAAAACGAAAAGGAATACAAAGGCTTGCTACACTCGTAGTCTTCAGCGTAAGGCCGCTCTGACGACCCTAGAGACTCGATCTTAACAAAGAGAGACTGGGAGGACTTGTCCTAGATTGACACAAAGGGACGGGGACCAATCCAAGCTTGGTGATCATTTCCTCCTTGGTCGCGGACGGCCCGAGAGGTTTTCCCAATTTTTTAGCTGGCTTTGGCTGTGGCCTCATGACTCTGAACTGTGGCCGTTTTTGTTTTCCTTTCTCAATTGCCTGCTATCATCTCTTGACCGAGCCGAGATCAATCAGTCCGGCACTGACTTCTTCTTCGAACAATTGCCGCATAACTAGACCATCCCAATCATCTCGAGGGAAATTCCGTGGCCTTAGCTTTTGGTACTGTCAATTCGAACTCGTGCTTCGGATCTTCCCTGGCAATCGGGCTCATGTGGTAAGCTTCTCGAACCTGTTCCACTGTGTCGCACGCCCGAAGGTATACTCACTCTTCATGGTAGTGGTAGCCCTGGTATCTTGGGTAGGTCCAGGAACATTCTACGGACCGGGTTAGCCTTCGTTCCTTCCGAACTTGTTGAGGCTATCCTCGTAGCTTTAGCCATCCTTCTCAGTAGGAGCGGGCTCGTGATGTTACCCGGTTGTGTGGGACCCTTTACAAAGTAGTCACCAAATTAGGACCGAAGGGGAGAGATTTAGGGTCGTCGACCGGATCCTTCCCGTGGCAGCCTTCAAATCTTTTTCCTTTTGCAGGTCCACCGAGGAGGTCTCATATCCTGTGCCGTGGCGAGTATTCTGTCCTTTCACCTCGATGAGTTTGTGAGTTCCTTGTTGGTGTTTCCCTGCATCGAGGCCAGTAGATAGCTCATTTTTCTCATCATTTTCAAGACCGCGGGATTTTATCCCGAGTGACCGTCGATCTATGTTGCACACTTGGGCCTCGGGAGGCTCGACCGTGAAGCCCGTTAGCATGAGACCTTCCTCGTCATGTTTGATTTCCGTAATAGGTATTCCGCCCGTATCCGTGCCCTCCAAAGTGACTAAATCCCCGTAAATGGTCGTCGATCCCCATTCGAGACGAATTTCACACACCGGTGGAGGCTTGAGGCGACCCTCGACCCGGTGCAGCCAAGGTCTTCCCAATAAGGCATTAAAAGTAATCGGGATGTCAATAACCCGGAATTCCACAGTATCAATTTTTGTCCGAACCAGAGGTCCAAGGTAGCGACTCCAAGGACTCGCCGAGACGTTGAGTCGTAAGCTTTGACCGAGGGAAGAAGGCTTCAAGTCTCGTAGTCTTGATATCAAGCGTGCTCATGATCTTTGCCGGAAGAATGTTCATCCCGACCCATTATCAACCAGACCCGAGGGAGGCGTCGTTCATCCAACTCGGACTGTGATGAAGAGAGGCTCGTTATGATCAACCCCAAATTGAGGGAGGTCGAGATCTCGTGAAAGTGATTATATTCCCGTAATGGATGTTTCCAATTAGCCGTACCACATCATCGGGAGTAGCATCAATAGGCACTAGAGTGCGAGCGCTTTCTTCCAACTTCACCATGGGGATAGGACGAAGTGAGTAGAGACCAGAGGGAAATGTTGGCCTCGTGTTTGCTTCAACCGGGTGAGCACGAGATCCTCCTTTTCTGGGTCCTGAGTTTCACTGCCTTAGCATAGGGGCGGCGATCTTCTTTCTGTTTGATCTCGCGGCCTTCTTATCTCGCCTTGGGATTCCCTTGGAAGATCTCGCCTGCATCGGGTCAACAGATTAACTTCCTCATCGGGCCGTCTCTTGACTCGGATTTCTTCAATGCCGCTAAGGTCAACTGGGAGCCCTTTTCGCTATTGGCCACCGGCCCGACTGAGTCTAGCAACGGTGAGGGGCCGAGCTGCATCGGCTCCTTCCCCGGGCGGCCCTTATAACCGCTTCCCAAGTTACGTGCCTGAAGTCCGGGGTCGTGTTGTTGCCCCTCGATGGCCCACGCAGCTAGGGCATCCTCCGATTCATTCTCATGGCCTCGCCTTGCTCATAGTTATCATGCAACAAGAGTCGCTATTGTCGGGGCTCTGGGGCTTTTCGATCTCATCCCCTGTATAGTGCAGCCATTCTCGGTTCCTTTCTCGTAATACTCGTAGTTGGAGATGATTATAGCATTCTGTGTGGGAGGCGCATCCGGTATCATGCCGCTTCTAGGACTTCTCTCGAAAGCCGACATACATTCGGGAAGGTGACCTCTTCTTGGGTAACCCCGACAAGGAGTGTTACTTTGTTCGGGGTGGATTTGATCTAACCATGGTTATTTTCTCATTTGGGTGGATGGGAGTTAATTTTCCTCTTTCGATCGTATCTTCGACTATCACCCGGATCGGACGCCCGAAACCCTTTCCCAAGGCATGGTAGGCGTTGTTGAATTCTAAGACATCCACGTGCTCGCATCCAGAAACTTCATGGCCTTCATGTCCTCGGCTTCATATTCGTCTCCCGAAGTGTCTTCGTCGTCGCTTGCCGACAACCAACCATTGTGCCCGGCTCCCATGGGCTCTTTCCGGCATGATTGTTCCGCATTGTTTCCGGATATGGGGTTTCAGCTGACTCTTCGCTCTCATCATCATCATCATCATCGCTGCCGTCTAATCTTCTTCCCATACTACCGGGATTTCGCGGAGAGGGAACGCCGATCAAACCCGTTAGGAATATGGGTGCGTGCACTCGCATAAATTGTCATATGCTCCCATTCCTAAGTGGCAATTGTGACTCGCCTTCTCCTCCCGTAAACCGCGGAAGAGCGAGAGGGGGTGGCACGTATTTGACACTGTGTAGAATGTAGAAGGGTTCTTCCTCCTCTCGATTCTTCGCCACCGCCTTCGGTCGTATTCGACTTCTCCAATAGCCGCCAGGAAGTGTACTAGCTCCGCATGCTCTTCGGCCTCTTTGCCGATAAGCCCCAAGACAGCGCTCGCCTAAGCTTTCTTGTCTAATTCTTCTCGATTGTTCTAACCATCTTGTGTAAATGGTCCTTTCATGTTTTGACCTAACAGCCCCAGCCTTCTTCAAGCATTGGCCTTCCCTTCATCCGAGAAAT
This sequence comes from Adenophora triphylla var. japonica, assembly GCA_022495995.1. Lineage (NCBI taxonomy): Eukaryota > Viridiplantae > Streptophyta > Magnoliopsida > Asterales > Campanulaceae > Adenophora > Adenophora triphylla. The sequence goes on from JAFEMH010001679.1 coordinate 162,486, forward strand.
AGCGGGCCTCGTATTCTTGCAAGGAGTCTCCGATGAGACCAAGATGGGTTGATTCCGTTCAATGTCCTCAAGGCCGAGGGGGAATCCGAATCTGTGGATCCTCGACGAGGTTGGCCACGGTATTTGGGGACTTTCATCAAGATCTTCCCGGGCATGCGAAGATTCTCCGCATTCAATCATATTCACTTGATTATGGTTCCTTGGCAAGGATTTTTGATCGTATTAGGCCCTTCGGGGCCTTCCAACTTTCCTTGCTCTATTAGCCCCCGGATTGCCTTTTTTCGTAGTAAAGCAGCTTGTCGGGCCAGATGTCCGTGAGCTTGATGAAAAGCACAATACTTTGTAGTATCCACTGGAGCATTCGGATTCCCGGGTTGGAAATTCTCCAAAGGCCGCAAAGCAAGCCTTCCTTTCACCAGTCCCCTAAAGATGTCGTTCGTAGGCATTCCAAAGTTTTCGAGATTCATGACCCGTGGTCCTGGGCTCTACTGGTTTTCTCGGGAGCAAAAGGAGTTGTGTTATTACATTCCCGTCCCGCATAGTTAATCATTTCTTTGCCTTTGGCAGAGCAGGGGCAGTGTTTGCAGGAGGAGCCCGATATCTCGTAGGCGGTGCAGCAGCCGGCTTGCTGATTGTAGGCCTTTTCAAACTTAGCCGCAGAGTTAACCATGGCCCGTAAGTCTCGAGTATGGGAAGTGACCGAGGGAGGCTCTCGATGTGGTTTCAAGCATGACCGGAAGATGTCCAGCTTGTTCCTCTTCGGAAGGAGGGATGGCCATTTCACCGAGTTTCGTATTCCACCGCTTGTAGAAGTCCCCAACATTCTCATCAGACGCCGCACCGTTGTTTGTAGGTCAACTCTATTTGTTTCCCACTCCAAGTTGGCCTTATATTTCTCTCGTGAAGGCATTGGTAATCTGGTCCCACGTAGCCCCGGCTTCGTGTTTCAAACGGAAGAACCACTTTAAGGCACCGGACTTCAAGGATAGATCGAAATAGTCGCCTAACCGCCGATTGGTGCACCCTTTGGCCTTCATCGCCAAGGTATATGTGTCCAAATGGGTTTTCGGGCATGCAAACCCCATCAAAGAGATCCAGATTAGGCATCACGAATTTGGGGGCAGAGGAACAATGGAGTCCGGCCCGTAGGCCGGAAGGCGTACTTCTTGGCGCTATGATCCGCGCTTTCATTTCTCGTGTTGCTCCATGAACCAGCCGATGAGGGTCTTGTGGCGGAGCCATGGCATTCAAGCTAGTGGCCGAGCTAGAGAGAGGAGCTACCACCGGCGGCAGATCCGCGGAGGGAACGGCCGATCCTGGACGTAGGTGAAAACCCGTCCCTGGGCCGAGTTACCTGGGAGCATGAGTAGGAGCTTGGGCAAAGGGATAGAACCTTGCGGCCGCCGTTGATTTTCAACCGGCAAAGTAGGCGGAGGCAGCCCCGATGTAGCCTGGGATAGCTTGGATTTCCGTGAAGTGGGGCCCATAAGTAGGCTTAGGTGCGGGCCGCTGTCCCCGATCGTTGAAATGCATGGCCGGTTGAGGCGAGGGTGTATAACCCGGGGTACTGCGGTCCCGGTGATTCGGATGACACCTGGATGGAGGCTTGCAACCCATAGAAGTCTGCGTGAGGAACGAATTTGTGTGAGGAGCAACTGAACTAGTACTGTCTCGAGGAGGGGCTCCTGCATCGTGGCCCAGAACCAAGCCGCGGCGGCATTCCGAACCGTGGCCGTGCCGTGAAGGTCCTGATTGATCGGTTCCGAACCGAGGTGGCATTCCAATTTGTTGGGGCATTCCGAGATATCCCCAACCATGAGAAGACATTCCGTATCGGCTTTGTCCCCACCGAGGGACTGTGGAACGATTTGTGTCGCTTCTGCCGCATGGATCCAGCTGGTCTATGGTTGAGGAGCCGGATGACCCGAAGACCGAGGAGCATGGGTTCTGTAGTGGCACCATAGGAGGTGGGTGGTGGCATCCCGGTGTAGTCGTGGCGACCGAGAGCGGGGTTGGCATCCTCGTCTTCTTCCACGGTGAAGGTGCCATCTGGATTGAGGCCGGCGGCCGCACCATGGCTCTTAATAGCCTCCATAAGGCCGTTTAGCCGTGCTTCCTGTCAGTAACCTCATCTCGTTTCGCTAACCGATCTCCACTGCCGTCTCGTCTCGAGGGGTCCCGGAGGCGGAGTGACGTTATCCCCATCATTACCTGGCCGATGCGTACATTCAAACCCGAAGTCGGAACAAGCGGCGAAGCCGATGATGCGCTCGACTCTTCCCAACTAATCAAACGATGACCCGGTGCCCGAAACCAACCTTTGTGAGGAGTCATGGGGAAAGGACACGAAGGTTCGATGTCTCTGGAATGGAAGGAGGGTAGGTGTTTGGGCTTTAGGCTCATGCAACATGCAGCTATTTGTTCACGTTTACTTAAAACATGTTTTATTAACCTAATCGGTTGGAAAAGATTGCTCTTCTTTTTCGCAAACTACTCGGGATCCCGGATCGCCGGGGCCCCGTCACTACGTCTATAAGCCCCTCGTATTCCACCCGTATTTCGACCTCCCAGGGTGGACAGCCTGGCGAGGGTCCTATAGGGCAAGCGGGTCCCACCGACCGAAAGAAAACGATCCTAAAAGTCCAAGTGTAATCGAGTCTTAACGAGCATTCGATGTAAATTACGACAAAGCCGACGTCAAAAGTCAAGATCATGTCCGAGGGCTCGACGAAAAGTCGGCATGATTTGGACCGATAAGCGTCCACAATTGATCTTGACTTGTCGTCGCTAAGCCGTAATTAGGCATGGAATAATCATTAATCCTTGATGACTCAAGTCAATGCCGGGAGTCAGTGTATAATTTGTGCCAGCCAGAGCCGAAGTCAAGGCGCCGATCAATATCTTGGTCAAAGTCTGCGGCGGAAAACCGCGTAACTTCGACCGATTAGGGTCCCCGAAAGACATTGAGTCGGTGTGCCGACAAAGGCTTGAAAGGAAAGGTCTATACACGGCATGTGGCATGACACGTAATTTACTAAAAACCAATCGGGTCTCGGACAAAGTGTGTCACGGACAAGTGCATGGTCGATAATGAGGCTCCACGGGATGTTTGGGTAGTCCCGTGCTCATCCGAGAGGCGTAATAAGACCAAACGGACCGCGACAAGGATTTCCCAGGGTTAGGGACGTAGTGTGCAGTGTACGGTCACGTGCGCGTAGTGTGCAAGCAGTCTATATTCTTTTTCTGAGTAAAATAGGAAATGTTTTTTTATGTGTCTTAAAAATATGATGCATGATTTTTTTTTTTTGAAAATTTTCCTTTTCTTTTTTTGAAAATCCTTTTTTTTTTGATTTTTTTTTTGAAATTTAATGAAAAAATAAGCACGTAAGCACGAAAATTCCGACAGTTAGGGACATGATTCCGACAGTCAAAATTTTGACTTTTTCCGAGGCGGCCAAAACAACACGAAAAATGTGCAAAAATTAACACACACACACAAATGATTTTCAAAGCCGGGACGGAAGCTTGACCCTTAAAAGCTTTTTCCCTCTTTTTTTTTTGGAAAACGGTGATACCGGTACGTGGGATTGTTAAACCACAATTTATCCCCGACTCGTGTTAGGAGGCGGTAACGGGAAGTTTAATGGTTTCCACCAATATACCAAATATCATTTTTTTTTTAGAAAAAGCTTAATTCTCCAGCGGAGTCGCCACTGTGATGATGTGTCGCCATTTCGCGGGAAAAATTTCGATTTTTTCGCGTTTCTTTGAAAAAACCAAATAAAACCCGGGAAAAAGAACGGAGTCGCCACGCCATTTTTGTTTTAAGGGCCAAAACTTTGAAAAATGCCCGAGATCAGAGATTTGGGTTCGGAGGTCATGTTACACGCCGGGAAGGACGTTAGTGTGCACCCGGAATGCCTCGTAAAACGAGTCTTCCAAGCTGAAAATCATTTGTGTGTGTGTGTGTGTGTGTTTTGGCCAAAATAATTTGAAACTCAGAAAAGTAAAAATTGGGATATCTTTTTAAGACTTTAAACTGATCCCATGATTTTTTGGAAGATTTTTGGATTGAGATTTGGTACTCAAAAGACCTTTTGAAGTTGAGAGTCACTTCTGCCAGAATGAAAAAGGCAGTGGACCTTTGATTTTGGAATGGATTCAAGGGTCTTAAAACTTCATAATCTGGATAAACTAAGAGAATGAAAGTTGTTCTAGACACCTTAAATAAGATTTGTGCGAAGGAATTTTCCATTTTGGAGAAGATTTGAGGGGTCAAAACCTTCTGGAAATCTCAGATATGCAATCTGGATTTCAAGAAGCTGATGAACTAGCCTCTAAAAGAAAATTTGAAACGAGGAGTTTTACTCATCCAAAAAATAAAGTAAAAATATTTATGGAAAGCTCTAGATGTTGGCTACAAAAAGTGTTTTGTAGTCAACACCAAATTCCAAGTTTATCTGTGTTCAAAAATTAAGACAATGGACTGGGATCTTGGAAAATTGCTACTGGACAGCAACTTCTCAAGAAAGAAAATATGATTTAAAGGGGGGTTTTGCATCCATGCTTGTCCCCATTTCCCTAGGTTTTGGTTAGTGATCACTTGACATTTTAGTGGTGAATCAACTATACCAAACCATCCTTGGGGTACATTAGGACTAAGCACTTCATTTGCTTGGGAAGGGGATTTTTATCCTTTGAAAATGAGATTTGATGCTTGAAAATGGTTTTTAGGGTTTTGAAAATGCATTTGCAAGAAAATAAGAACACATTGAAGAAGATGTTGATCCTTGTAGAAGATCATCCATGGAGATGAACTTCCATGGTGATCTTCTTGGATCTAAGGCAAGAAGAAGAATGAACTACATTTTGTAGTTTGAAAATGCATGCATGGATGAAAGATTTAGGGTAAGAAGAGGGAGGTTATACCTATCTTCTTTGTATTTTGGGGCTTTGGCTTGAATGTATGAGTGTTTGAGACTTTGAATGTAAGAGTGTTTGGGTTTGATTTGAGTGAGTGAAAGTTGGGAAGATTCAAGAGAAAAAGGTGACAATTCTTATAGAATTCTCACTGTTTTCTCGAGTATATTCGCCAAAATACTGTGAATTATGCTCTTGTTCCTCCTCATTTTTGTGACTGGAGGGCTCAATTTATAGCCCTCTGAAAATTGCAATCTCATCCGCGCGGATAGGACCTGCAGCGTGCACTGTTCATTAAATGCTGCTCCAGGCTTTGGACAAGAGGAATAATCTTTTTTAAAATTCAAATTAACCAGCCAGATTATGTTTCCAGCCATTTCTTTTTTTGGTTTTTCTTATTTCTTTTGCTTTTTTGATTCTTTTCCTTGGTTTATCTTTTTTTGGTAATCCCCATTTTGCCCTCACTTTGTTAGAAAAGTTAGGAATGTTAGGAATTGTTAGAAATGTTATAACTTTCGTTAATTTTCTAACAAAAATTCTAACAAGCTCAAATTGGAGCACTTACACCATGGGCGACCTCCCAAGATGATTTTCAGTCATACTCCGGTCACTAACCCCTTTTCACATATTTTCTTTCTCCTTTTATTAATCCTTCTTATTATGGGTGAACCTAGGAAGATCTTTCTAACTTCACCAATCCCATACTAAATCATTCCTAATCACATAAGATATATTAAATCCATCTAATCCTTATTGGTTTTACTCATTTCACTACCAATTTCAATTTAACCTTTCTATCTCCATTCAAACCTTACTCTTTCTTCTTTATCAACCTCCCAGAACATAAATCTTATTTTTAGATTATTAAACAATTTCTCCACTCCAAAAAAGTATTTCAATACATTCCAACATTAACCCAAAATCCTTTAGTATCAAAGCCTTATTTCATTTCTAACATATAACCATTTCTTATAAACCATTTTCTTCACTTTCTAATTCTAGTAAATTGGCTAAAACCCAAATTCAATACTTACTCTTAATTCATTAACATTCATAATTACTCTATACCATTTCTCCTTCAACCTTAGATCACCAATTTACAACTAAAATCATTTCAACCTTGATTAAACCATTTTAACCCAAAAAACATTATTTCAAAAATACCCAAAATCCTTTTCTTTCAACAACATATTAAATAACACATAAAGTGAACAATTAGTAGAAGGAAGTCATAATAACTTACTTAGCAATTATGGGATGGATTAAGGGTCTTCTTAGCTTGATGAGCTCCCCTCTTCACCCCGAACACGGAAGTACGATCGAATTGCCAAATGGAGAAGAATTGAATTTACAACCATTTTTAAAAGGAAGGATTTATGGAGGTTTCTCCCATGGAGAAAATGAAGAAGAAAATATATGGAAGATGATGATGAGGGAAATGGGAAGGTTAGGAAGGAGGTGATGGAAGAAGTATGGGGAGGAGTATGAGAAAAAGGTAGGGAACTTTGACTAAGAAGAGGGAGGGGAGGAAAATAGGGGATATGGCCCCTCCCCATCCATTATAAATAAAAAATCTTCCCAATTTCAACATTTAAGCCCCTAAATTTCCAAGGAATGAAATTAAATCTTCTACTACTATCCTCTACACAAGTACCACCCAACTACTCATAATATTTTATTTATTTATTTATTTTATTATAACTCCACCATACTACTTAAAATAGTTTATTGATTTTCAATTACTATATTTCCCCAAAATACTTTAATCTATTTCCATTTAATTCTAAGGCTTTAAGATTATCTCATAACTATTTTAAATTACCATAATAAATCAAAGACATAAATTAAGCACATAAAGTCAACAAATAATATAAAAGACATATAATATGATACTAAAATAGGTGCCTAGGATTAGGGTCGTTACAGTTGTCCTTAGTGTCGGCAACACTAACAACAACACACACCAATTCGAAAACAACAAATAATAGAAATAAATCTAATTTACAGCGAAAGTAAATAAAGATACACAAGAATTAAATTTTTATCAAGTTATATAAATATATAACTTGATGGGTTCCAGGAGGGTAAGACCTTTATATATATATATAATGAATTAAATACAAGGTCGAAAAGTTCCCTTAATGATAAATAATCATTAACTGAAGGAACAATAAATATAGAACTCTCTCTGAATACTAACACTCAAAACCTCACAAAAATATAAAGTTATATGTGAAACTCTCGACTGTTGGACAAAGTGTTGCCAACACTGAATGGCGACACTTGAAGAGCAGAATTCTTTCTTGTGCAGATTTGTGTCTTCTGAATTGAATGATCCCAAATGATGATCGACTGCACTTTATATAGGCCTCCAAAACTTGGAGCTTACTCAAAATGATCAGCTAACAGCCTTGAAGTTGTTTCCTCATTTTCAGCTCCTACTCGCCTCATTTGTAGAAGACTTGGTCTTCATGGCTTCTCATGCTTGTACACATTTGTTGTAGATACCTTGTACTCTATCCTAATCTCCCCCTGAATAGATAACCAATAGCTCTTTTACTTGGTCACCAATTTTACATATAAACATGTGTTTATATGTAACTTTTCTTCATTACTTTGAAGTTCACGCCTGGACATCTTCTGTTGACCTATTCAAGCTCACAAATAGCAGACTAACAACTGATATATAAACATTAATTTACACGTTATTATTTGTGAAAAATACTGTAACTATTCTGGTGTTGCCAAATCCCAAATGGCAACACATGTGGCAACATCAGTGGCAACACTGGTTTGTGACACAAGGGACAACACACATGGCAACACATGTTCTAACATTTACACATTGAAACCCTAATTCAGTAATTAAATGAGAAAATATGGGACAATTAGTATGAATTAAAAGGTTTTTTGAAGAGAGAAAACCCTAAACTCTTGAGCAAACCCTAGAAAATTGGGTGGCGAAAGAGGAAGAAGAAGACGATGAAATGAAATGAAGCGTGTGTGTTCTACTGCGTGTTCTTGTTGGTTTACAAAATTTAATGAGGGGGTATATTTAGTAGACATGTAAATAATATGAAGAAGGGTAATATAGTTATTTCAATTAATGACATTTTTTTGAAAATAATAACGGGGGAATATTAAGTAAACTTGCGGGGGTGAATAACAATTCTCTATTTCATTTATCCCTTATCTCCCACCCATCCACACCCATTAACCCCCAAACATATTTACTCCTCTTACTCACCCACACCCACCCACCACCAACACTGTTTTTTAGAGAGAGAAAGAGAGAAAATTAGATTGAGAGAAAGAAAAGAAGAAAAAAGAACTGATTTTTGATTTTTACAGAGAGAGAGAGAGAAAATTTCAGAATTTATAGAGAGAAGAAGAAGAAGACCCACCCACCACCAACACTGATTTTTAGAGAGAGAGAGAAAATCAGATTGAGAGAGAAAGAACTGATTTAGAGAGAGAGAGAGAAATTCAGATTTTGGAGAGAGAAATGTTTTAAGTTATTTTCAACTTCAATTAAGATGTCAAATATTGGAAAATAATGTAATTTTGGTTCAATTCGTTCGAAAATTACTTACTAGACTTTACTTTGTTCGATTTATGTTTCAATTTAAAATTTTTTGAGTTAAATTTCATTAAAAAAATCTGGGTTTTAGGGGTTCGACCGGTACCGACCGAATTTATGGATTTGTTTGGCCAGTACTGGCCGAACTTTGCTAAAAAAGTCAGCCACATCCGACCGAACTTTGCTAAAAAATTCAGTCACACTTGGCCGAACTTTTTAAGTAGTTTCAGCCACACCCGACCAAATTTTTTTCACATTTTTCAGCTACCCCCGACCGAATTTTTTGACTATTTTCAACTACTCCTGGCCGAACTTTTACAATGACTCACTAATTAATGCTTAGATGTATTGAGTTTGATTTTTTGATGTTTTATTTGCAGTTAAGCAGATGTTCACAAGAAGACGTCCAATGTCATTAAACGATGTCTCTGTATCAGATTTGACCATTACATTCCAATGAATAATAAACGTCTCCCAAATTTCTTGCATATCAAACATTTTCTTGCATTTTGCTAGAATATTTCTGTTGATATGCCATCGACAGAGCAAATGAGTTGTTGTTGGGAACGTCTCACGGATTGCATTCATCAAAGCAAGCTTCCTATCGGTCACGATAACATTAGGAAGACATGATTCATCTATTAGAGATTTCAACACTTCGCATGCCCACGTGTTTGGCGTTCAACTGAAACTTACAATCGCATTTCTTTGTTCCACTTTCTCTATTTTTCTTTTTTTTCCCCAAAATTTCATTGTTGACAGATTCTTGAGAGGAAAGAGAAACTGACTTTTCCTTGTATGTCCCCCAACGTCCACAAACAAGCGTCATTCGAGTAGCGAAGTTACGACTTCCGTTATCTAACCGACCGATGACAATGATAAATCCATACTCTTCCCCCTTTTTACGCGCCCATTCAAACATTATTTGATGGTCTCTAAAATAAAAAGGCATTGTGAATTATGTAGTGTAGTCTCACAAAACACTTTCAAAATCAACCGGGTCATAGTTGTTGTCATCCAGTGAATACTGCAATAATTCAATAAAACAATAAGTAATTGGTACGAAGAAAAACAAAAGTTCGGTCGGTGGTGGCCGAATTTTTTTAAAAGGTTCGGTAGGGTGTGGCCGAAATCTTTTAGAAAATTCGGACGGGTGTGGCCGAAATATTTTTAAAATTCGGCAGGGTGTGCCAAAATATTTAAATTTTTGGGTGGGTGTGGCCGAAAAACAACCCAGAATAGGCAAATCAGGGCCGAACTTTTTTAAATTTTTGGCCGGGTGGGCCGAACCTTTTCAAGTTTTTCGGTTGGGTGTGGCCGAACCTGAGTTGAATTTCGGCTACTACTAGCCGAAATTTTGCTACAAAAACAAAAACAAAAGTTTAACACATTTATATGACTAGAAAGTGAAGAATACTTATATTGACATTCGATTGTAGAGTCATTTTATCCATGATTCTGCTGAATATCTTGAACAAATATGTATGTAACATTTTTTTTTTTGAGAAATAATAGTAGGAGGAAAGGGAGGTAGTAATTTTTTGATGTAAAAAATAAAATAAAGAGGGTGAAATGTAATGGTGAAAAATGGGAGAAGGTGGGGAAGATGAAAAATTGATTAGGGTTTAGATTTGAGTTAATGTTACGGGTGTGTATAACATTGGGTAATGGGTATATGGATTTATGGGTAGTAGTGTCATTTTATTCGATGACATAATTGAAGCTTGGAACTTACGGGTTTACTCAACAATTTTACGGGTCTATATAACAATTCTCCTCAAAGTTCAGTGTTGAATGATATTCAGTACAGTATTTAAAACTCCAATGTTTGACAAATTGATTGAAGTTGAGATTGAGTTAAAACCCTTCTCCTCTTTCTCTCTCCAAAATCTGAATCTCTCTCTCTCTCTAAAAACCCGTTCTTCTTCTTCTTTTCTTTCTCTCTCAAAAATAAAAAAACTTTTTTTCTATCTCTCTCTCTAAAAATCAGTGTTGGTGGGTGGATGTGGGTGAGTGAGAGAGTAAATGTGTTTGGGTTAATGGGTGTGGGTGGGTGGGTGGGTGGGTGAGTGATAAGGGATAAATGAGATAAGGGGTATAAAGGGAGGGGTTAGTTTTAATTTTTGGGGGTGGATTTAATGTTACGGGTTTACTGAACGGATCTATATAACAATTCTATAAAAGCACACCTCATAATTTTCCATTTAACCTATAATAATTTTAATAATATTTTAATTTTACGCGCCACCAACCAAACTCTACCAATCCCGGTTAGATAGTCTCATTTGAATTTTAATTGTCAATACAAATAAACTTTAACCAAATATTATTAATGTCAATCTGACGTAGCGGAAGACTTGGATAACGATTAATCGATGAATTTCGCTCGAGAAACTCAACAATCAATCAACAATTTTCGCTCGAGAAAATTGAAAGAGAATGAATTCATTCATAAAATATCGAAAACTGAGTATTCAAACCCTAAAACAAGGTATAAATATGACGGCCCAAACCCTAATTTGAAAAAACCCTAAAATAATCCAAAAGACGAAAATGCCCAAAAACTAGTAAAAACGGATAGAAAGCTTCGTCGGGCCTTTTGAGGCCTTTAGAAGCGTTTTTTGTCCTTTTTTTGGCCTGCTCATAGGGCTTTGCCCATGAATCTTGTTCCTCTCGTCGAGACGGTCGTTTTGATATGCTGTGCGTCCCGTAACTCCTCCGGAATCAAAAGTTACGCCCGTTTCCGCGTTGACGCTCAAACGACTCCATAAATGACTCCGCAATTGTGTCCGCATCACAATCTAACTCTCTCAATGAAATTCTAAAAATTAAAATTAGTATTTCATTTTTAAATTTCCATTTAATTGAATGCTTGAGAGATTGGAATAACCAAGAAAATGAAAGCAAGGCCAAGAACCAAGAAGGAAGAACAATCATGATGATAGATAAAGAACAATGTCTGGTTTGGATAAATAAGAACCAAGAAGGAAGAACAATCATGATGATAGATAAAGAACAATGTCTGGTTTGGATAAATATAGTAAATTTCTCTTATAATTTCTTTTCAAATGTACATTTTTATGCCAAAAACTTATAAAAAACGCGTTTTTTGTTAACTTAACAAAAAACGTGTTTTCCGTCTTCCTCTATATACGCAACGCAGTTAACACACACAACATCTCTCTATCCGGAATTACTCTCTCTCTCCTCTCTCTCTCTATACGCAGCCATCGTTCCCAACCTTCTTCCTCAATCACTAATTGTCGGATCCTAATCGCCTTCTTCCTCAGCAATCGCCGGCGACCACCATACACACAACACATAGCTCTCTCTCTTTCTCTCTCTATCCAGAATTACTCTCTCTCTCTCTCCTCTCTCTCTATACGCAGCCATTGTCGTTCCCAATCTTCTTCCTCAATCACCAATTGTCGGATCCTAATCGCCTTCTTCCTCAGCAATCGCCGGCGACCACCATTCCTCTGTCAAAATCCAATTACCGGCGCCCCTGTTTCCCTCAATCTCCTTACCGTAAAACCCTGTTAACCAATTACATCAAATTTCTCAATCACCAATTACCGGCGGTTGATTTGGGTGTGAGAGAAAGAGAAAGAAAAGTACCTGTTGGAGGAGGGATTCGGCGACTTTGAGCTTGGAGGAACATGGCGGCGTTTGATTTGGGTGTGGAAGTAAAATTGAGGACGGTATTTGGGAGTGAATGTACCAGTTCATTTTAATTCAAGTGCCAGTTTATATGTTGTGGAATGCCAGTACAATTTGTTTGGTTTTTGTTTGGGAATTTGAATCAGACAGTTCATGTATTTTTCAATGCCAGTTCATGTAATTTTGAATGCCAGTTTATGTAATTTTGAATGCCAGTTCATGTATTTTTAAATGCCAGTTCATGTAATTTTGAATGCCATGTATTTTTGAATGCCAGTTCATGTAATTTTGAATGCCAGTCCATGTTTTTTTGAATGCCAGTTCATGTTTTTTTGAATATCAGCAAAAATAATTATCAGTGTTTTTGAGTGCCAGTATATGCATTTTTTGAGTGCCGGTAAATGTGTTTTCAAATGCCGGTCCATGTATTTTTGAATGCCGGTGATTGTATTTTTGAGAGCCGGCAAAAATATTAGTGTAACAAAGTGCCGATGTTGGTGTAACAGAGTGCCGGTGTGAAGAGTGCCGGTTCATGTATTTAAAAGTGCCGTGTAAAAAGTGCCGGTTTCGGTTTAACAAAGTGCTAGTACCGGTTTACACCGGCACTTTGTTAAACCGGCATCTTGACACTTTTTCGCCGACACTTTGTTACATATGCACCGGCACTTTGTCACACCGGCAGCTTTGTTAAACAGCACCGGCATAAACGGGGGAACCATTAATTACGAAAATGCCACCGTTTATTTTGAACATGGTTGCCAGTAATTACAAAATTGCCACCGTTTATTTTGAAAACACGTTTTTCCTTATCTTAAGAAAAAACTAGTTTTTTATAAGACCAACTCCATTTTTATATATTTTTAGATATAAATAATGTTTATTTTACAATTTATGTGTCAATATAAACCTCAAATATTCACCGAAAATCATACCTATTCGGCCGTTGCCAAAAGAAAAAATCACAAGGCAAACACTCTTTACGATACTTGGCCAAGGCCAACCGAAAAGACCTGACGTTTGGCGAAGGCCAAACGAACACCCTTGAGAACGCTTGATTATGATCAAACGAACGGTGTTTATTGTTGTGGGTATTTTTCAGCATGGTGACATCTTCAGTTGATCCTGCATGTCAAGATGTTATTCCACCGTAAGTATCGTTTTAATATTTACTTATTTGATATTTTCTAATATCTTTATTCTTATTTTCCAGTAATTAAGAGAGAAGAATACGGGATATTTTCCTAGCACGTTCAAATACAGCTTCAACGGCAAAGAATGACTTGGTCTCATGGACGTTGAAAAGGATAAAGATCATCTCCGAGATTGTAGGAACAAACTTTTACCCTTTCTTATATTTAAGGGGAGGTGGAGACGGAAAACACACGCATTCTTATATGCACGCACTCTACGCACAAGTTAATTGTAATCCTCTCCATCCTCTTCCGAAGTTGTAACTCAATTATCATAGTGAAACTTTTAAGGTTGGAGACCTAACTCCCGGGGTTTTTTCCGAAGAGGTTGTCACCTCCAAGGTTTTCCTCGTTAACAAATCGTGGTGTCATTCATTCTTTTCATATCATTGTTCCATTTATTCGAATTCCACAGTCCCCTCCTTAGTATTTAAATCCACACACTTGTCAAAGTCAAGATTCAACTAAATTGTTTTTTCTACCAAAACAATTTGGCGCCCACCGAGGGGCCTCGTGGTTTATCGGTTATTTGGATCATTCCCTAAGCAAATTCATTATGTCTGCAGCCCCCAATGTGTCCGCCGCCGGCAAGAGTCCCGCTGTTGCTCCGGCATCAGGAGGTAGAACCAGCTTGTTGCCGCCACCTCCTCAGACCGGACCTCAGCAAACTCAACCTACGAAGACTCCACAAAAGGGGGCGACCTCTTCCAATGTAGATGCTGACATCCGAAGTATCCTGACCAGGTTGAATCAAAGGTTGGACCAGCAAGAAAACCAGTCAAAAGTGCTGACCAATTCCATGATTAAGATGCAGAAAGATCAACAGCTCATCGCATCTCGGCTTGACAACATATCACCACTGCGTGCAAGGATCCTCAACTTCGACAACACCGAAGGATCTACACTTCAAAGTGAATTTATCCCAATGGGTAGTCCGCCTCAAACTCAACAGTTGACATCCTTAATGACGTCAACACCTGTGCCCGGGGACACCCTATTGACGCCACCTTCCTCAGGATTCCCCTAGTTCATCCCATTCATTGACAACACTACTGTCACAACTACTACAGACAACTCTGGTTTGCTAAATAATCTTTTCCATAATAATAATTTCAATCGTATTCCTATGGCTCTAGATGTATGCTCTGGCAAACTTGGGTTCAGCCTTCAAAAGCATTTCACAGACAAGTATCCCAATTGTGCATATTGACATCCCAGCAATTGATCATCTTGAGATGTATGCTCTAGATGTCGACGTACCCTCCTCTCCAGCAGCAACCTCTTGGACAGCTCCTATTATCAAGTATCTCTTAGATGACACGATCCCAAATTCGAGGAGAAAAATGCTAGAGCCTTCGGGGTAAGAGTATCTAAGTATTTACTTATTGATAACCTCTTGTTTAGAAAATGCATTGCAGTCACTACTTAAGATGTCTAGAAGCAGATAGAGCCCATCAGGTTCTCAAGGAGCTGCACGAAGGACAATGTGGAAATCATACCGGGGGCAGAAGTCTACATACCAAGGCTCTTAGAATGGGCTATTTTTGGCCCACAATGAGAAAAGACGTCATTGACTACGCAAAGAAATGTGATTCCTGTCAACGACATGGGGATATCCTACACCAACCGGCTGAACTACTACATCCTATCCTGTCGCCATGACCGTTTATGGTTTGGGGAATGGACATCGTAGGAAAATTACCCAGGGCACCAGGTGGAAGAGTATTTCTACTGGCTATGACAGATTACTTTTCTAAATGGGTAGAAGCTGAGGCGTACGTACAAGTTCGTGATCGAGAAGTTATATCTTTTATCAAAAGAAATATATTCAGCCGATTTGGGATACCTTCGGAGATAATTTGTGACAACGGCTCCCAATTCATTAGTAAGAAAACCCAAGATTTCTTGACATCTTGGGGAGTCAAGATGGTGACATCTTCACTGTTCACCCTCAAGCTAATGGACGGGCGAGAATCTAGCAACAAAATAATCATAAGCAACTTAAAAAAGAGGCGGAACCGGAAGAAAGGATGATGGGCGGAAGAATTACCAATGGTTCTATGGGTCAGAACGACATCTAAGAACGCTACCGGTCAAACCCCTATTCACTTGTATTTGGAACAGAATCGGTTATTCCGGCGAAGTACTTGTACCTACGGCCGGATACGGTTTGTTGACATCGAACATAATAAGGACATCTTGATACATGACTTAGACACCGTGGACGAACCGGGGACATGGCCAAAGTTCGCATGGCAGCATATCAACAAAGGGTAGCCAGATCTTACAACAAAAACGTAAGGATTAGAAGGTTTCAAGTAGGAGATTTAGTCCTACGAAAGGCATTCCAAAATACAAAGGAGCTCAATGCAGGCAAGCTCGCCCCAAAATGGGAAGGACCCTACCTAATAGATGCACAGGCCGGGAAAGGAGCATATCGCCTGGCAACCTTGGATGGCCAAATGATACCACGAAGTTGGAACGCCATTCACCTTAAAAGGTATTACATCTGAACGAAACCCCCCTTAAACTCATCTCTTCCCAGGTATGGATAATCTTTTATTTATTGGTAATCTTTTATTTTTCTATGTACTCTTTCATTACTTCATTGTTAATCAAGATGTCACTAACACACCTTGTGGAGAGACGTCAACCTTAGTTGGCGTCCGTTTTTAACATGTTTCTGTCTTATGAGGTGTTGACATATTTACATGGGGACATGTCGAAAGTATGCAAAGAACAACGAATTCTCCTCCGTCAGAGACTGGCCATCTCTTCTTAAGTAAAGGTACACCATCCCTTCTAAGGTTTAAAGAGTTAATTACCTCTTTCTTAAGATGTTAGGTTACCACACCTTCGCCTGGAGCGCAAGTTATCTCTTTAATTGAGGTGTGGGGTGGGCCTATATGGGTAAACTCATATAGCTTACCCATTCCCACTCAGTTAAATGATTGATCTTACGTATTATTCTTGTGGTTATGACATATACATGTCATCTTAAGTATCTACAGCTTTGACATACTATCATGTCACCCTATGAGCATAACAAGTAACCATACAAAGAAAGATTTCATCCAAAAGAAAACAAGCCTTGACATGCTTGAAAACTACTAAACCTTAACTAGATTAAAGTTACCATCCAAACTACCAACGTTAAAGTGCAAAAGTGTTGGACCAACCCAACACATAAAAGAAATTGTCTTTGGTCCTTATGGACCTATTACATAACCAAACAAAAATTAAAATTGTCTTAAGGGATTCCACCCCAGTAATATCATCCAAAAACCAGAACAAAGTTAGTTTACCTTTTTTCAAGTGGCATCTGCCGCAGGTGTTGCTTGGGGAGTGACTTCTCCAACCTCTGTTGCATCCTTTACAATCGGTTCATTTGGGTTTGAGGACACCTCACCTTCATCCACTGGTTCGCCTGTCAACCTGGAAAAGTGGGCACATTCCTTGTTGAGATCCCAGCTCTCAGCCTTCCCTTCTCGAAACTCCCTCATCATCTTGATCTTGCACTGGGAAACAGTTTTAGCAGCAACCAACTTGCATGAACCTTTCACCTCTGCAATCTCCTTAAGATGATCCTCCTCGCTTTCGCCCAGTTCATTCGGTAAGTCCTTTACCGTTTGCTCTGCTTCTTCCAATGACTTGCCTTGTTGCTCCGGGGTCTTTTCATGCACCTTCACCTTGTTCTCTAACACTGTCTTTTCCTTCCTAACCAAAGCAATGTCGGCTTTTGACTTCTTCTTTAGCATCTCAATTTCTTTTACCAAATCCTCCACATACCCTACGATCGAAAAATAATAACTCGACATCACTATATGTTATAAAAACTTTTTGAGTTAGTTAAATCCAATTAACAACATCTTACCCCGGTCGCATAACTTCATGTATTTCTTCTTGAAATCCCCTACGGCATTCCATCAAAAGAATCACCAACCTCAACTACCTCTTCTTGACTAGCCTTTCTCTTCTTCACCCTAGAACCAATGCCCGCACTCTCATCTAAAGCGGGAATCTTCTTGGGAGCGGGTGGAGGTTTCATCTCTATCTTCGAGCGGTGCCTTCAAACATGGCTTCAATATCGTCAAGATCAAAATCTGATCTGAAATAAGCTGGTTTGGAAACCGCATTGACATATGAAGATTGTCAAGAAATGTAGTAAATCAGTTGATAAACTAAAGTGAAAAGACAACATGCTTACTTGTAGACATAATGACGAGAGATGGAGGCCTTTTGGTCTTAGGGACAACCGAGACGATTCCGGTAGTCCCTTAGGAGATCTCTTGTCTATAGGGAGCTGAAAAATTCGTCAATCTTGGTTAAAGTATCTTCAGCCGGTGGAAATAGTTCTCCCCAGTCAATATCTGCATAAAGGTAAGAACAATTACGATTTCAGTTTGTTTCAAGAACAAAAAATCACAAAATTAGGAATTCAAGTACCTCCCTTGTTCCATTTGCTTGATATCTCATCCCCTTCTCCAATGGATGCCCTATCAACAAAGAAAAATCTATTCTTCCATCCCCTATCACTAGAAGACGTGGTGCTCATCAAGGAGTTCCTACCTGACCTTTTCTTAAAAAGATACCTTTTTGAACCAAAGGGTTGGAGATCATACGAATACGCTATCTCATGAAGCCCTAGATTTAACCCATTTTCCCTGTTCATTTTGATAACAAAAGCAAAAACTCTCCAAGCCATGGGCATCAGTTGAGCATAGGCAAGATGGGTCTTTTGAAAAAACTCAAAAACCAGCGACGGGAAGGGGTAACTAAACCCTAGAAGAAAATGATACTCGTGAAAACAAATTCATTTGGCGGAAACGAAGTCAGATCTAAGGTTTACAGAGAAAGGATGAAAAATCGCACCCTTGGGGAAGTAACATTGTTGTTTTAGTGATTCTATTTGAGTATCACTAAACAAACAAGTCTCTTCATCCGGTTTTACAAGGATATTTTCACAAACGAAATCGGTAAGACTAACCTCTATGGGACCTTGTGGGGATGGGACACTCTTAGGTTTGGACGAAGACCACCTGGTCCTACCCATGGTTGACAAACGAAAGAAAAGAAGTAAACAATGGAAGAAGATAAGAAACGGAGAAATTTTACCTTGAAGAAGAACAGCGTCGTAAGCAAGCAGGGGTGAAAAGGAAGCTTCGAGAAGCCTAATAATCCTTCCAAGCGGTTATTAAAAAGAAAAAGAACTTTTTTTTCGAAAAAATTACTTTTTCCTAAGCATTTCACCCCAACCGTCCATTGTCGCCACGTATCCCTAAACCGTCCCATCAGGCAAAGCTGGCAGTTGAGCATTTAATGGGGAGAAAAACATTTGCCTCTTTAATTGCCAACATAGTCAAATGTTTTTGGGGACAAATTGTTGTGGGTATTTTTCAGCATGGTGACATCTTCAGTTGATCCTGCATGTCAAGATGTTATTCCACCGTAAGTATCGTTTTAATATTTACTTATTTGATATTTTCTAAAATCTTTATTCTTATTTTTCAGTAATTAAGAGAGAAGAATACGGGATATCTTCCTAGCACGTTCAAATACAGCTTCAACGACAAAGAATGACTTGGTCTCATGGACGTTGAAAAGGATAAAGATCATCTCCGAGATTGTAGGAACAAACTTTTACCCTTTCTTATATTTAAGGGGAGGTGGAGACGGAAAACACACGCATTCTTATATGCACACACTCTACGCACAAGTTAATTGTAATCCTCTCCATCCTCTTCCGAAGTTGTAACTCAATTATCATAGTGAAACTTTTAAGATTGGAGACCTAACTCCCGGGATTTTTTCCGAAAAGGTTGTCACCTCCAAGGTTTTCCTCGTTAACAAATCGTGGTGTCATTCATTCTTTTCATATCATTGTTCCATTTATTCGAATTCCACAGTCCCCTCCTTAGTATTTAAATCCACACAATTGTCAAAGTCAAGATTCAACTAAATTGTTTTTTCTACCAAAACATTTGTATACGATTTTTTTTTTCAATTTACTTTTTCCTTTTGACTATTGACGAATATAAATCTACCATTTGTGTTTAAATATGGCAGCGAAGGGCGCCTGTCGCTTCTAGTAGGAAAACAAGACTTGTGAACATGAACAAACAGAAGTTAAAGCTCAAAAGTTAAAGCTCAAGTTAAATGCTCACAAGCTAAAATAAAAGAGAATTAAGATTCATAAATAAACAGTCTTTAGTTATGTACATTACTAAAGAGTTGTACAACAGGTTTGTGCCTCTAGACCTACACAACTTTTTTTTATTTATAATCTTCAGTATATGGGGGGGGGGGGGGAACTAGCAGTATAACACAACAAAAAAAGGAGCAACATAAACTAGGAGCTGACGGGCATTTCCAGAATCCCGGATGAAATGTCCACGAGCTTATTAAAAGTGCCATGAATGATGCCAATCTGCACAGAAAACAGAATACAAGTAGAGTCAATAACTCTCGAAGAGGGCCAAAAAATATGTAACCAAAAATCCTCCTGGACACTAGGACGCGAGAAGGATCTAATGCATTCCCACCCCTTCCCCTAAGCCATAAAACTGTTCCCACCAGAGACCCATTATATACCCCTTTCTGGATAGAATCATCTATAAATTCCGGTTTTGTATTCATCATTTCCTACATCATTCTACAGGCAACTTTCTTTGTTGTCCAGTTAAATGTTCCGACCTATAATGGAATGTTCTGCTATCTTGAATTTCAAACTAAGTGGAATTCCCAATTTGCCCCGAGTCAATGTGCACATACATGAGTTGAAATGCAGATCATATCTATGTAGATCAAACTAACATAGACAATGATAATTAGTTGTGTCTACATGATAAAGGACACCAGTTTAGAACAGTGGCGGAGCCACTTGTATAGAAACAGGGGCAGCTGCCCCCCTTTTATATAAAATGTCAAATATCCCTTGAAAATATAGAAAGTGTGATATTTTGTCGCTAAAGTGATCAATTTTATCAATTTTACCCCCATTTCTAATAGGAAAATAAATAAATTGTACTAGATAATAATTTAGCCCCCATTTATACCAAATTTATATTCCACCTTGTAATTTTCCCCGTTTCATTAAAATCCTAACTCTGCCACTGGTTCAGACGGTTATTTGAATGTAGAACCCTATTAATGTTATGGGTCCCAAGTCGTTTGGAGAAGTATCTACTTGAGTAAGTCTAAGACAACAGAAGTGCTTCAAATTTATATGGTGCGTGTCGGGAATAACTAATCATAGAGGAGGAGGATGAGGCAGACGTGAGACATCAATTCCAGCTACAGCCATCCACTGATGAATTCTTTGTAAAGATTCAGATTGCTGTGCCTCAAACTGCTGAAATCTTCGTTCAGATTCAGTGTGTTCTGCCTGTAAACGATGCATGCTTCGTGCCGATTCGGTTTGTGCTGCCTGTAGAGCATTAATTTCTGACTGCTGAGTTGTCATCAAATGGTTTACTCTCTGCAAATCACAGGTACAGAAATGAAGAAACAGATTAGTACGGGAAACATGTCATTAGTACTACTACCAGGATACAAGTTGCTTGTAAACTTCAACTAAAAAAGCATGGAACTTAGTTTGCACTATTTTTCCAAGAGCATCCCAATACGAAAGGACATAGAGATAAGAATGGGTGGCCCAATCCATAACCCGTCCATAGTCCCTTGATCAAAAACCACAAGCACACTGGTAAAGATTTACTTCCCCCATCCCAAGAAGATAACCATTTCTAAAAAAGACAATAAATTATAGTGTAATTCCAAGAAGTTACAAGCAAGTAATGTATATGATCATTTAAGTTTTGTTTTTCAAATGGGACTTTTTTTTTTTTGGGTTGGAGGGCCTAAAAGAGTTACAATACCAAGTGGTCAGTAAGTAGGAGAACCTAATGACAACTACAAGTTTACAATCAGAAAAAGAAAAAGAAAATCGCAATTTAATGAAAACCAATCACAGCACAGACTTAGCATACCAATGTCTCCCTCAAGCCACAAAATTTAATAACATGATAGATAATAACAGTACAACATTATAAAAGGAAAATTATAATCTCACTTGGCAATTCTGAGCAAGTTTAAACCAACTCTCGGGAAAAGAAATGATAACAGAAATTACACATGCCTCTGTTTGTCGGGATAATAGCTTGCTTTGTTCATCTATTAGTTCCAGCATATCGTCATTTTTCTTGATCAATGTCTCATTCTGCACATAAGTTAAATGATTCAGGGATACAAACATGTGAGCAATTAAAACATTTCCTTCTCAAAATCGTGATAAGATCATTCAGAACATGTTAATTCTATAAAAGTAGCCATAACATGAGCGCTCAACAAACATTAAAATCTAAGGATACAAAAGCTTAAGCAAGGCCCGTAATGGGTAGGACTTGTAAGAAGACAGTATCAAGCATTTAGATGTTTTCTTAGCAAACTTGAAGTCATATTAAGGTTTTTCAAAGGAAATTAACTATGGACAGAAGGGAAAAGAAAGTTCTAGCAAGTTTTTAGGATTATTAGTTTTCATGAATGATTTTCGTGAAAAAATGAACAGCTCATGGAGCCAAATTCAACAAACCGGAACTCATTCATGAGTTTTATGTGGGGAGGGGGGGAGTTTGACGTTTATAAACGGGCTATGATGGAGACAACTAGATCAAGAGCGGAATGATAGATTACGACAAAGATGGCTCACTGACATCGACTGTAGCCACATTGAGTTTCAAACTTCAACAGATTTCTTTCATGTCTGGCACGAGATTCGCTGGAAAAGATGGTGGTGATGGTTGTTTATTGGAAGATGACAGGATATATTGGTAATTGAAATGTGCTCCTGTTGTCCCAAAATAAGAGTCCCCTTGACCGGACACACAATTTTAGGTAAAGCACGTGACTATACTATACTCCCTCCGTCCCGCCCGAAAGGGCATTTTTGTGTCCTTGCACGGGAATTAAGAAAAGTGATGTAGGAAAGAGAAAAAGTGTATAGTGGAATAAATGTTGTGAGTGAAAAGTGATGTAGAAAAGAGAAAGTGGGGTAGGGAATAGTTAGTGAATATTTATTGTGAGAGTATGACAAGTGGGTCCCACAAATAAAGAAGTAATAAAGAACTTTCCATTTTTGGGTTGTGCCCTTTCAAATGGGATGCCCAAAAAGGAAATTTGTGCCCTTTCGGGCGGGACGGAGGGAGTATATGAAAGAGTATTGACAAAGGCAAAAATGTGAACTTTCTGCGCTTTTAGGTTTGGCCCACTATGGAGGAGAGTATCCATCAAAGGGTAAAAAATGTAATTTTTGCATGCCAAAAATGGGAAGCTTTTAAAGGGCACACTTTTTGAGACAACCTAAAAGGGAATAAGGGACTCTTATTTTGGGAAGAAGGGAGTAATATTCATAGTTTTGATGGGTATATCAGTACATCAATAAAAGTTCATATGATAAATTCTCCACCCTTCCATTTCTGCCATACTGGATGAGAAGAAAAAAAAGGGGGGGGGGGCTACCAAAGAAATCTTGCAGTCATGCTACTGGTGAAAAATTACAGATTTACCATCCATCTCATTTGCTTTCCTTCGTATTCACAACTCTCATGCAGCCTCTAATAACACTTCTACAAAGGAAAATATTTCCCAACAAAAATTGTGAAAACACTAATCACCTGATGTAAAAATGTCTTTGAAATAATTTTGGAAGGAATAATGCAGCTTTCCATCTGATCATGACATAAATCAATCAACAGACTATCGCAGGAGATGAAGTAGTACACTTTGGCAGGTCATAAGTTAAAAACTAGAATACAAGACAAGACTAAAAACTTGAGTACAAGACAAGACGGTATACTGATGCCGACCATATCCTATTAATATGCAAACTGAAGGTGAAAAAGGTAGATAGCGCAAATAACCAGCTCGGCTTGGCCAAATCATGAGGGTTGAATAGGTTCATCCTGATCAGTGGGAGTCGCGATGCCAACATAAAGACAGATAATTTAATTTTTTGCAGACCAAAATACTTAATGAAAAATGACGAGTGTAAGCGTGTAAAAATAACTTAATGAACCACCTACCATGACTCTGATGGTATCTAATCATAAACCAACAGCGTGAGATGCTAGCGAATTGAACCCCCAACATATAGGTGGAGAGCCATGATCCCCAAGCACAGGCGGGAATGGCTGGAAGAATTTTGTGCCATAAAAAATGGGGATCAGCAGAACAGTTGCAGGTTCATTGGCGAAGTTTGATTAGAGGCGGTGGGTTCATTTTTTGTCAACCCAGAGAGGTAAGTTTGCTTAACCAAACCAGACGAACTATCCCCAAAACAAAAAAGGAGAAAAATATATTTACAGAATTGTCGTGAAGTAACCCCTAACACTAAAAGCACCAACAGAAAATGGAACTCCAGGACCAAGAAGGGGTGAACAATATTCTCTTCAAAACAAACGTGAAAAGAAGCATGCCTAAGCAGCATCTAAAACTACGGCAAGTGGACTGTTTCATTCCCAATCTAGACATTGGCGATTCGCCTAACAGATCAGAACTAATAAATTTATTTACCAAAAAGGAAAAAGTCATTTCAAAACAAAATCTTGCGTTTCCTTGTAAACCCTATTCAAAATGAAAGAAGCAAAAGTGATGATTGCCAAGTCAGCTACGTCTAGGCAGATTCCAAGGAATAGTCAGCAACTAAAACTACGGCAAGAGGACTGATTCGTTCTCAATCTGGACATTGGTGATTCTCCCGATTCGCCTAATAGATCAGAACAATAAATATATTTACCAAAAAGAAAAAATCATTTCAAAACAAAATCTTACTTTTCCTTGTAAACTCTACTCAAAATTAAAGAACTAAGAAACAAAGGTGATGATTGCCAAGTCAGCTAAGGAAGTATCACATCAACAAATATTGATCTCTAGTATGTCGGCTTACCTTCTTCTCAAGCAATGTACACTTGGCTTCAAGAAACTTAATTTTCTGCAAACAACAAGTTCCACTCACTTAGAAAGCTACACAAGTTATTCAAGTAACAACCCTCCATGAAACAGTTATGACCTCTTTTGATTCTTCATCAGCAACAACAACACGGGACGCATAAAGTACTCGGACATCCTTTGGTTTGCATTTTTTGTTGCATTGAGGACACTAAGAGCCAAACAGGAAAAAGAAAATAAAATGAGGCAAGAACAGAAAATAACAGGCCGATTATTTCGTAAAAGGAGAACTAATAGTACCTTTGTTGAACCCTTACGGTGTTCTAGCCATCTCCTGATACAAGATAGGCCATATAAATGTCCACAGCTAAGGCAGCTGCAGTCCTCAAACCACATAAGACGAAAAATAAAATATATAAGCCGTTTCATTTTGACAAGTGGAACAATAAATGTAATCCCTGTAGGGGGAGCTTAAATAAACTCTCAAATGAAATCCACCAGCAAAAATCCATTCTTATTAGCCTAAGTACTATTTTAAAAATATGTGCGTTTACTGCAAAAACACGTGCCCAAGAAATGTAATAAATTGATATGTATGACAAGCTAGCAACGGCCGCCAGTTCTGGAGCATATCACAACACCGAATATTGAACAGCCACTAACTATTATCCGATTTTCAGCATGGCTTATGTGACTCAAATTTTCAAACAACAAAAAATAACTTGTTAAATCATTATACAGTAATTGAGCATCGGAATAAGCCTAGCACTTCAAAAAACAAATGCAAGCAATATGACTAAATTCCACAAGCTTTCCTAACCAACTCGAAGATCATTTCATGTTACCCAAAGTGTTTAGTTAAGGTTTAAACCAAATTATAATCTCCCTGAACTTGAATTCAAAATGAATTCAAAATCCACTAAATGTCATTCAATTCAAATCATAAGAAATAAGCATAAAGTAGTTATCATACCAGACTTGATGGTCTCCACCACTAGTCCAAGGTCCCATACAAATTGGACAAATCAATCCATCAATTTCACCTCCCTCAGCCGCCGCAACTTCGCCCCCTCCTCCACCACCGATTGGTTCACCTACAACTACAGTCTCAGCTGAATTAATCGAAACCCTAGGTGACGTCACCATCAGATCCATGTCTTCCTCCTCCTCCTCGTCATCATCCTCATCATCATCATCTTCTTCTTCTTCTTCGCTATATGAATCCTCCTCATCTACCTCTTCTTCGTCTTCTTCATCGAAGTCATCATCCACATAATCTTCGTCGTCCTCGTCGTCTTCGGGCTCGATCAAACGATCAGTGCGACCGCCGTTTCTCCAGATGTAATCAATCAAGTAACGGCGATAGTCTTCGTCTGTATCTGGATCGAATACGATGCCAATATCTTGTTGCTGTTGTGGTGGTGGTGGTGGTTGTTGTTGGGATTGATCTCCATCGTCGTCGTCGTCTTCGATTGGGACTGGTTCGGTCTGAGGTTGATAAATGGTGATTGTCCGTTGTGGATCTTCCACTTCTTCGAAGTGGGGTATATTGCTTGGTTCACTGCTGTCCGCCATTGATGATCACAGATTCTTTGAATTGAGAAATAACGAGGTCGGTGGTTCTAAGTTCGAGTAATCTATAGTATACTCCCTCCCTCCCTCCCCCCACGGTCCCAGAAAATTCCAGAAAATTAGTCACTTTTTACTCAAAATAGCGTCCCGTTTGAATGAAGTGTCACCTTTCTAAAATAAAAATATTTTATTAATATTCTATTATCCCACTAACTATTCCCTCCACTCATTCTCTCTTCTAAAACACTATTACACTCACAACACTTTTTAAATTTACTATTTCCTCCACTAATTCTCTCTCCTCTTTTCAAATTACACTCACAACATTTTTTCTTTTTCACTTTTTTTTTTTAATTTGCATGTCGGACCTAAAATGGTGACACTTTTCTTGGGACGGAGGGAGTAAATGGTAGTTGTCCACCTCACCAATGAACAGTACAATGAATAGTGCCAACTGTCAAATTTCTCATTTTACCCTCACTAAATTGTTTCTTTTCCATTTTGTCCTTAAAAAAAATTTTAATTAAAAAAAATGTGTCCTCGAACACGGATTTTTACTAGTATTTTATAGGGATGGCCAAAACCGGTTCCGGACCGAAAATCGCCGGTTCCGATTCGCCAAAATGGTGTCCCTTAATCGGCCCGTCATTGACTCCGATTCCGGTTTTCTCCCCGGTTCGATCCGGTTTCGGGCTTTTCCGGTCCGGTTCCGATCCGATTCTCTTGAAAACCAAGAAATTTTCATCCGATTTCGGGCTTTTTCCGGTCCGGTTCACCAAAATGGTGACCCTTAACCGGTCCGGTTATTCCGATTCCGATTTTCTCCACGGTTCGATCCGATTTCGGGTTTTTCCGATCCGATTTCAATCCAATTTGGCCATCCCTAGTATTTTAGCCCCCTATTTATTTTATCGGGAAATAGAGGGGAGTGTTTTTAAGAGGAAAATTTAGCAATAGACCATATTAAAATTGTTGATAACGCCGTAATTGTGGTGGATCAGGCTCTTAATGCGACAATAAAGATAATCCAACAACGTAATTACCTAGGAAAAAAAGAAGAACCTAGGTGAACTTGCCTCAATGATCTCCGAATAATATCCTTTGGTGTAAAAATAAATATGTGTCGTTACAATAAAATATAATTGCATAGAATTTCATTGTATTGTATAGGAGTTCTGAATGTGAGAATGAGGATAAATCCCCCTATTTGCATAGGCGGTTATTTGCTGGGCACGTTCCTAAAAACATGAATTAATGACAATTGAGACTGCTCATTTATAGCTGAATAATACTTAGTTGGTGGAAGTCTCATTCCAACTTCCAAGCTTCCTCCACAAGGTCGAGCATATTTCAGCTCTCGACTATATTATGTGTGATATATCAGACAATACAAGCAATGCACAAAACGTGCTAAGTATAATATATTAGTCGAACATATTCTAGCTAGACTGTCAAGTTAGAACCCGGTTTGACCTGATTCCGTTTTCCTCTTCAGGGGTCTCCTACTTTCTTATTCATCTTAGGCAGGGCCGGCTATTGGCTATTAGCATGAGCGGGGTGAGCGCTCGCTCCGGGCCTCATAATTTTGAGGGGCACCATTTAAAAAGAAAAACCATTATATATATGTATTATATTTGAAAAAAATAAAAATCATCCAATTAGATAATTTGAGTCAAACTAGGTAGTATATTAAAAATCATATTATATAGTATTTTAATAGAAATTTACTTCTTTCTTTACATCTTAACAGATTTTTTGATAGAATTAATTATTAAGTCCACGGCATTTAACGCGACTCCTCGTCTTCCTCCTCCATTCGGCTCCATCAACAGTCGCTGTATTCTTCTCCTCTCCAACGTCTTTTTTTTTACAACTACAAATTCTCTTTTCTAAGTTCTCAATAGAATATCAAAACTTACTTTCGCAACTACAATAGCAAAATTCACATCTACAATAGCAAAATTCACATTCATCTGCAATAGAGAAAATCCGACTTCAAACTACTCCGTCGCAGATTCATGATTCATCTTTTTGCCGGGTTCTTTCGTTCTTTTCATACTTTATAATTTTAAGATATGAGTTCTAGAATTAGGAAACAAGATTCCGGATGTGAAAAACGTAAAAAGCAAAAAAGAATTGAAGTTTTCAATCAATCACAAAAGGGAGTCCTTGATAAATTATGATAAAAAATTCACATATTTTCTTGCATTTTATTTTTTGTAAGTGTTTTTGGGGCCTCATTTTGAACTTTGCACAGGGCCTCTAAATTATGAGAACCGGCCCTGATCTTAGGTCACAAGGAAGAAAGTGGGAACGTCGATTTGTTGCTCTGCTTGTTAGTCTGATAGATGTTAATGATATTGAATAATTAATGAGTACGAAAATACGTATATAGTATATAATAAGAGAGTTAATAATTTCACCAACTTTTCTTACTAGTTCACTTTTTTTTATGCATCAGATAATGCTAAGGTCACAGATAATGCCAAGGGCACGAAATATATTCAAAAAAAGTTGGAAAAAAAATGTTCTATCATGATTTCATTGGTGATTTTAATTAAAGTGTTACGGATCCAAAAAAAAATGATACACCAACTCATTTTGTGCTCAATTTTTAAAAACATATTTCGTGTCCTTTGCATTACCCTTATGAATTAATCGTTTTGTTTTCGTTTTTATACATTAATGTATATACTTCATATGTTCCATTAAAAATATATTCTGTTTGTTTTAAGCATGAGGTTTAAGGAAAGTATTACTATTATATTTCTATTAGTAATATTAGTGAAATAGGTGTTGTGAGTATGAAAAATAAGACAGAGAAAAGAGATTTCCAAATTGTCCTTTATACTAATGGAAACTAGACGTGGCCGGTTGAACAAACCGGCGGTTAGCCGGTTGAAAACCGGCGGTTTCAAACCTTCAAATCCCCAACCGGAACCGAACCGCCTAACCGGCTCAACCGGTTACGGTTTAGGCGGTTCACGGTTTTAACGGTTATCCGGTTAACCTCCGGTTTGACGGTTTGGATATGCTCGGCTGAGTCTTTGGTGTTGCTCGGCCGAGCAACCCTTTTAGGGTTTAGGGTTTTGAGGGTTGCTCGGCCGAGTCTTTGGTGCTGCTCGGCCGAGCAACCCTTTTAGGGTTTAGGGGTTGAGGGTTGCTCGGCCGAGCATATCATTTTTCAGTTAATTTTTTTAACGGTTTTTTGAAAAAAGTTAACTTTTATTTTTTTTCAATTTTTTTTTTTGGATAGATAAGACTATTTTAAACTTAAGTTTACTACATACATTTTTTACAAAAAGATTTATAAAAAAAAGTTATGAATTTTTAAAGAAATGAAAGTTAACGGTTTTTTGAAAAAAGTTAACTTTTATTTTTTTTCAATTTTTTTTTGGATAAATAAGGCTATTTTAAACTTAAGTTATCTACATACATTTTTTGAAAAAAGGTTTATAAAAAAAGCTATGAATTTTGAAAGAAAGAAAACTTAACTTTTTTTAAAAGAAACAAGTATATAAAAGAAAAAAGGGACGGTACCCTTAAATTTTATTAATCAAAATAAAATTACAAAGAGGGGGACAACCAACCTTACCCTTTTATAAATAAGGGGGGACATTTAGGAGCCTTTACCTCAACCTAACTATTACAATTAATTAAAAATAAATCTAATCTAAAGTCTAAACTAATCTAATTAAAATAAAAATTAATCTAAAACATCATTCATTCATCACTACTTTCCGTGGAGTCCTCGACATCGTATTGATATCTTGGATCCAATAGATCCTCATCATAAGGCATGTCTTGTTGCCTTTTTTCCGCTCTAACCCAATCGCCAAGTAAAAGTTGATGTTCCAAGTTTTCACTTGTTAGTTGAGAACGTCTTTCATCCAAAACATTTTCACCAACGCTAAATGCCGATTCAACCGCCACCGTTGAAGCGGGAGAGGCTAATACTTCTTTAGCAACTATGGAAAGTATAGGATAAATGTCTTTCCTTCTTGACCACCATTGTAAAACATCAAATTCATTTGAATTTGGATCTTGATTTAATTCAAAGTTTGTAGTGAAATAGGTTTCTAACTCCACGGGAAGGTTTGATGATGATGAAGATGAACCTCGAGAAGGACCATATTTTTTACTATACAAATTTGCAATAAAACTATATGGATCCCCACTAGTAAAACTTGGTTGAGAAGTAGAGGAATCATATTCATGTTGTTGGCTTTGAGAAGTGTTTCCATATAAGGCATTATACTCATTAAAAAGGTTAATCAAATCATTTTTTGTGTCATTAACAATAATTGACGGAAGTTCATAAATACCGTCACCATCGGGATATAATTTCATATAATAATAAGTTATAATGGACTCTAAATCATCTAATTTAACTCGAGGATCTAATAACTTTGCAACCAAGAAAAGAGACGGAATAGTGTCAAAATATTTAAGCCACTTTTGTCTCATGTTAAAAATGCATTGTTTTAAAATAGGGCATTCTTTTAAATTGTCAAAAATAGTAACAATTGCAATACAATGCTCTAGCACCAAAACGGAAGTTGGATAATAAACTCCCGAAAAAGCCAAAGTAGCGGTATTAAAAATCTTTAACAATTCACATAAATTAATGCATGCATTCCAATGATAAGTAAATAGAGGTTCATGATAGCCAATTGACATAAAAAATTGCGTTAGGAGATCTTTATAAGCAAAACCATCGCTTAACATTTTATAGGTGGAATTCCACCTAGTTGGAACATCGTAAGTAAAATATTTGTCCGGCACATTTTTACTTCTTAAAAACCTTATCCATTTTTTTGTATTAGAATTTTTTTTTGAAATAAATTGAAGAGCTCGTCTAATTGGCTTAACATTAGTTTCTAATGCATCTAAACCATCTCTAACACATAAATTAATTATATGACATAAACATCTAATATGAAAAAACTTACCCCCAAGTGAGGGTTGACAAACGGTAATTAAATCGGGCAAACTAGCCGTATTAGCACTTGCGTTGTCAAATGAAATAGTAAATATTTTATTTAAAATACCATATTCAAGAAAAATCTCAAGCAATTTCGCACAAATATTTTCCGCGGAATGCGGTGGCTCAAAATCTTTGTAAGCAATTAATCTTTTTTGGATTTTCCATGAATTATCTATCCAATGGCAAGTAACGCCCAAATAAGTATTTCTTTGCCAATGATCACTCCAACCATCGGCACAAATTGAAACTTTATTTTCTAATTTTGATAAAACACCAATTAAATCTTTTTTATATCTTTCAACCACTCTAGTAATATCACGTACGAGATTCGTACGTGGTACTCTCGTGGCGGCGGGGTTCAAAGAAAGGCGAGCAAAATTTTCATAAAAATCACAATCCGCAAAATTAAAAGGAAGGCCTTTAACGCAAATAAATTTGGCTAGTTCATCCCTATAAACCCACTTGTCAAATTTAAAAAGGACGGAAGAAGGGGAAGACGAACCTTGTGCACCCGAACCCGAACTACGTTGAAATTGTAATTGAGTTTGCGAAGCGGAAATGCCAAGTTTCTCGAGATGTTTTGCCGCCAAATGCCCGTTGAGCGTCCCATGCCCTCCACCTCTTTTCCATGCGTAAGTCGCATTACAATAGTTGCAACATGCTCGAAAATTATAATCATCCTCGGCAGTAATTTTTCTTTTCCTGAAATGGATGGCGAAGGTATCGGATTGTGGCTCTCTTTCTTGTCGTTGTCCCCGAGGACCCCGACCCCGACCACCTCCCCGACCCCTAGCTCGGCTGCCCCTACCACTCCTAGCATTACCACTTTCAATTTCAACTTGTTCTTCTTCCTCATTTTGTTGAATATTTGGATTTTGATGATCAAAATCATCGTTGGGGGAGGAAGAATCAACAACGGACTTGCCTAAATTGCTTCTTCTTTGATTTGCAGCCATTTGTATAAGAGAAAATGAAGTTTGGAAACAAAACGGAGCTTAAAAATGGATGAAAATGGAGAAAAGCACTAATTTCGTTAGAAAACTAACTGAAAATGGAACAATATTTAACTGAAAATTGGATGAGGGTGAGAGTATATGTGAATATTTGAGAGTAGAAGAGAAAGAGTAGAGAGAAATAAGGTGGAAATAAAATGGGAGGAGGAGGGTGATATTTATAGTTAGTAAATTAGGCAAAAAAAACATTTTTTTTTAAATTTTTGACTGCCCAATAACAAAATTAACGGCTAGTTTTTAAAAATAACGGCTAGTTTTTGAAAAAGTAGCCGTTGGAACATGTTCTGGCGTTATGCTCGGTCGAGCACCTCATATGACTCGGCCGAGCAGAACCTTCAGTTTGTTAATAACAACCGGAAGGTTCTCGCTTCTGAGCAACTCATATGACTCGGCCGAGCAAGTCAAAAACCGGCGGTTGACCGGTTTTTCAAAAATCTCAACCTTAACCGAACCGGCCAATAACCGGTTACGGTTAGCCGGTTCCGGTTAACCGCCATTGACCGGTTTTGACCGGTTTTGGCCGGTTTTCAACCTCCCGGTTGACCGGTTCGGTTTATAAAATGGACACGTCTAATGGAAACGACCACCAAAGACATGCATTTTAAAAATTTACCACCAGGTTCTGTACTTTTAGATGGATGCGGGTGCCCTTAGCAATTTAGCTGAAATTATACACGTGCCACTTATTTGATGACGTGACACGCTTTCCTCCTGCCCCCTTACGCTTTCACTCTCCCCTTTCTCTTTCTTTTTTTGTTTCCCCCAAAATTTTTAAAATGAAATATCTTAAAATCTAGAAGTGTAAAAAGAAATCTGAAACCACTGTTGTGTTCGTGTCGTCAAGACGAATCAAACTCGTAAATATATAATATAAACAAATTTGAGAAGTTCACAGTTGTTACATGTTCACGATTGTTTTTTATAATTTCACATTTACTTTTTTACAGTTTTTCCAATAGCAACTTAAAGAAATTCACAATTGTTTTAGCTAATTTCATAATCTCTACATAAAAATGGCTACCATTTACTTAATTCACAGTTGTTTTTAGTTAAGTTCACCGTTGTTTTTAGTTTTTTATTACCTCTATTTTTGCAATTTTATGAGATTATTTGACATACTTGTTACGTTCACATTTGTTATTAGTTAAGTTCACATTTATTTTTAGTCTTTTATAAACTCTATTTTTGCAATTTTATGAGATTTTTGACATGTTTGTTAAGTTCACAATTATTTATTTAAGTTCACAGTTGTTTAAATTAAGCTCACATTTGTTTTTAGTCTTTTATAACCTTCATTTTTGCAATTTTGTGAGATTTTTGACGTATTTGTTAAGTTCACAATTATTTATTTAAGTTCACAGTTGTTTAAGTTAAGCTCACATTTATTTTAGTCTTTTATTTCCTCTATTTTTGACATTTTATGATATTATTTGACATATTTATTACGTTTACAACTGTTTTAGTTAAGTTCACAGTTGTTTTTAATTTTTTATGTACTCTATTTATGCTAATGTATGAGATTATTTGACATAAACTCAAAATAAACATTTAATTAAGGACGGATAGAGTATTATTATATTCAAAACTTAGTCTCGAATACTTATAGTCAACTATGATTAATAAGCTAAACAGTCTATCACTAATTCCTTTCTATTTTGCTATTGGTTCCTTACTATACACAGTGAATACACCGTATATCAAACCATGACTCCTAAATCAGATTTTGAGCCACTTGAAGAGCTAGGAGAAGGGGCACTTGGGTTTCTTCAAGAAAATAAACAACATCACCAGATTCTTCCTCCATTTTGCTTCGATAATTGAAAATACCTATACCACTAGTGGTACTATCTGTAGACACCCCATTCTGAATCAATAATTACATGATTACACAACTCTTCGTCTCTCTTTTGTGTTTTGATGAAAGCATATTAGTTTTGTCATGTTTCGTTAAGTTTCTAACTAAACTTGTTAGTTTTGGACTTAACTGACTAACGAAATAACTGAAGAGGACAGAATAATCAACTGACATGTTGTCCCGCTGTGAATGTGTGTCCAAATTTTGTTTTTGTTGGATTCACGCGAGTTTGAAGACATCCGGTTTAATTTGAAAAACGGAGTCGCCACGCCATTTTGATTACCTCAAAACTTTGAAAAAAAGGTTTTATGGGTTCGGAGGTTAAGTTACCCCTTGGGAAGAACGTTTGGCGTTCACCCAAGGTGCCTTGCCGGAGCAAGTCTCCCATGATTTCATTAATCGTGCTTGCTTGCGTGCTTTCTTGTGTGCATGTGTTTGAAAATAAGGAGGGAATGTCCCAAATTGTCTTCCGGACGTACAAACCATTTATTGGTTGTCGCTCGGGATTTCTTGGATTTTATGTATTCGGGATTATGATCCCGTCCTCATCTTATGACTTGTGATCATCGCATTTTAACCTCGGGACCCTCGGGACTTGCGTGATCGAGAGAATGTCTCTCTTTTTGGTCAAAGATGAGGTTCTTTAGAAAAGGAAGGTCCTTAGCCCATCAATCCTACGCTTTAAGACGGTTGAGCTCGTATAGATGCTTCATACTCTTTCTTAAGCGATAATTGGAGATATAGGGTTCAAGGTTGTCCCTTTCTAAAGAAATCATGAAACCTTTAATGGAAGGAACAATGTAAAGATAAGAACTTTACACCGGTCCATTCCTAGGTTGTTAATGGGGGAATGGGGGAAATGCATGTAAAAATGATACTTTAGTGAAAAGATGGCATTTTAGAGTGTAAAGCATGTCTTTTGGTTGCAAGGGATGCTTTTTGTGCAAAGAAAAGATTTTTTATGCAAAGAATGCATTTTTATGTTGGAAAACAGCATTTAATGCACAAATGATGCATGAAAATGGCAAAGAATGATTTTTTAATGCAAAGTATGCATTTTGAGTATGAAGATGAGTTTTTGAATGCAAAGAGTGCATCTTTAATGTGAAGAGGGATTTTAAATGAAAAAAAAGAATTATTTTAATGCATGAAAAATGGGATTTAGGTGCAAAGGATGCACCTTTATGTATGAGAATGATATTTTAATGAAAAGATGACATATTATGTACATAGATACTATCTAAATTGCAGATAGACATCAGGTTATAGCTTAATGAGGGTTAACATCAGATTACAGCTTGAAACTGTGAAGTCTCTGCAACCGGCTTAGTATGTCGCGTGACATAGGCCGCACATGTCGCGTGACATAACTAGCCACTTTGCGAAACTTCAGAATCGAGAGCTACAGAGGTAACAAGGCCTTAAAATAGCCAAGTTACTTCACCAATAGATCTCAGAGAGCATGTTTATCAATAATGAACACTTCAAGAGGGTGTGGATATGAGGGATCCACACTCATCTTGAGTGTTCATGCAAAATCAAGTCAAACCGGAGCTTTTATATGAAATGTAATGAAATAAAATGTGGATCTGGGTAATATAACATAAAGTATGCAACTTTAATCATAATACAACATTATAAATGCATTTAGCATAGATATTTCACATTTGAATGAAAATAGAGAGTGGAAAAGGGTAGAAATTCGTTACCCTTGAAGATCCACAACTCCTATATCAAGTTAGATATAGGAGCCTTCTAGCGTCCTCCTCCTGAGTTGATGTCCACCTTGAATCCGTGAGAACCTTGGGTTCTTGATGTGTATGGGAAGTGTGTGTTTGTGGGAAGTGTGTGTGTGATTGATTTGAGAGGATTAGTGTGATTTGGGGGTATGTGAGGAGAGGGGAGGCTTACGGGCGTATTCCCTATAGAGGGGGTGAGGGGGTGGAAGAGGTGTGTGTAAAATGAGAGGTGAAGGCCTCTATTTATAGAGGCTGCATGGGCTTGTTATGTCGCACGACATAACAAGCCATAACTGCTTTCCTTCTAGAAACATGCAAGGTGGCATGGTTCTAGGACTCTCTCTGGCTGGTTATGTCGCACGACATAAGTAGCCACATGCAGTTCCTTCTAGAAACATGCAAGGTGGCAGGTTTCTAGAAGGTTTCATGGCCTATTATGTCGCACGACATAAGTAGCCACATCTGGATCCTTCTAGAAACATGCAAGGTGGCAGTCTTCTAGAAGGGAATTCCTCATGAAATAAAAACGTGTTTCTTTGGCTCCAAGCAGTCTCTTATCCCCTTAGGTGATTTGAAACAGTTCCGGAATTGTTCCGGAACTCTAGGAAAGTCCGGGGAATTACCGGAAAACTTGCCGGAATTGCCGGGAAACTTAACCGGAAGGCATGAGCCAGATTTGGGTACTTACACCCGCGCGGGACATGCATGTCTCGCGCGAGACAACTCCTCGGCAGAATGTGCAAATTCACTTCCCTTGTCGATCTCAACCTCTTTTCTTGATAAACTCTTATCCAATCCGGGTCTCCAATGATTTTAGAGTTCTGGAACATTCCTTGGGAGGAATCCCAATCCACTTGAGTTTCCTAAAACCCCTATAAATACTTGATGACTTTCAGTATTTCGGACGACGGTCGAATCCCGAAAAAACACACCATTTGCTGGTTTCTCTCCTTGAAAGATCCCTGCAAATCACTCATAAAGAACTCCTAATTTCGTCCATTAACCTTGTTGATTGACGAGCGTCAAGATTCAAGCCTAGAATCAAGGAGAAACTCTATCCAAACCACTTCTCGACCGAGAAAGGAGGAGAAGACACTTAGAACCACGTTCTAAACTAAATACTCCCTAAATACAAGGTAAACTCCTATATTTTATACTTTCTTCTTCTCAACCCCTCTAATTGCTTTTAGAGTAGTGTAACCCCATCAAAAAGGTTAGCCTAGAGTTCCTTCAATCCATGGAGGCGATTTCGAAGCATACAACCCGACATTCCTAATTGAAAAATTAATTAGGGTTTGCTTGTTCTTATTTAATTATCGTTTTAATTGATAATCTCCCTTAAAGCAAGACCGATCTTCGGATTGGGTGGATGCGGTACTCCTTGACCTTTCAAATCCATCACTTAAGCCCCGAACCCAAATCTTTCAAGAAAAAAAAAGGTTTTTCTTATTGTTTTCCTAAATAAATAATAAGTGGCGACTCTGTGTTCAATTAAAATCGCATCGCTACAGTTTGACGACTCTGCTGGGGACCTTAATAAATAAATAAATTAAAGTGGCTTATTATTCAGTTTCAGGCTTGTCCCGCACGAGACAACCCTTTGTCTCGCGTGAGACAAAGCCTCGGTAATTCTTGTTTTCTGGTTTTCCTTGTTCGTTTTGAGATCCGAGATAAGATTCGAATATGCAAGGGAGATCCCAGACTACAATGTTTACATAGTTCTTTCATCTCAAGGCCTCCCTTAAAGATGTAGGACTCGAAATTGTAATTTATTTAAGTAATTGATTATTATTTAAACTGCGTGAGATTGGTTTTTGATTAAAGTTCGGTCCATGAAGGATTCGGGAGTTGTAAATTTAAATTAATTTATTTGTTATCTGTCTCTCTCTCCTTTATGTGGAACTACGACGACCGGAGTCTTCCTAAATTGGGAGAAACATAGGCAACCACTTGGTGCGACCATTATCTGTTTTCCTTTTATTTTTTTAAAAAAAACTCTCTATTTTACTCTATCACCTAGATTGACTCTCACACATGCGCACTCATGATTATAACTGTCATTGCACTACACACCCTGATAAACTCCGGACCCACACTAAGGACGGATGACGGTAACCACCTAGTCGCCGGTCTCTCCGAAGTTGGATCATCCCACTTCGCGTCTTCAATCCATCTGGATTGTCATAGCGTGAGGAGCCTAGCCTTCCAGCCCTGCATCACCTCATGCATCATGTAGATTATTTCTTTAAGAACACTCCGTGACCGGTCGGTTTTGACTCGGTGATCTTTCTATGTCTTTGACCAAAATAAAGCTAATGTAAAATTGACCATAAAGAAGGATTCGGAAAAAAGTCCCTTCGAGAAAAAGTCCCTTCGAAAAGAAATGTCTCTTCGGAATGACCCTTTCGGAATTGTCCCTTTAAAAAGAAAAATTATTCAAGTCAATTTTACATGACTTTATTTTACAAAGAACGGTTTGATTACTTAGTCGTTAGTTTTGGATAAAGACCTTAGAAACCCCCAAAAACGGATTTTCCGTTCGACCAAAATTAGGATTAAAATCAGAAAAAATGTGACTTCCAGTGGTGTTATCTCGTGCGAGACTATTTGTCCCGTGCGAGACAAGTGTTCTGTCTTTTCGTGTTTTGGCCAAAACCTTCAAGCCTTCATACACCCTATTCAGCCAACTTGTTGAGACTCGATCATGGTTTAACACAGTTGCTACACATCTAGGTTCATCGCCAAAGCTCGACACAATGTCTACTTCTATTCCTGTTACCGAAGACGAAATCAAGGAAACTAAGGCCGAACTCATCGAAGCCCTGCTTAGGATGGACGAACAAAGTAAGAAAATTGATGAGCAAAATGTCCAAATGGCCGCCCTCATGCAAGAGCTCCACGAGTTGAAAGTCAAGAAAGGAAGAAAGCAAAAGAAGAAAGTTGGATCCTCCTCCGATGAAGAGTAATCCTATCCCAAGAAAAATAGGAAAACCAAGAAGTCAAGCAAGAAAGAGGAAGAATCCGATTCATCCTCTTCCTCATCCTCCTCCAATGATGAGGGACATATCTCCAAGGGTACTAAGACCAAAAAGAAAGGTAGTGATGAAACTACTAAACTTGGTAACCATGTTACTAAGAACTACCTTGAGAATAAACTTGCAACCCTTGACACTTCAAAAGGGTCATTCGTCCCATTTGACCCCGATGCTCTTCAACAATCCATCATCAAGTTTCCTCGCAAGTACAAGACACCCGATATTGCCAAGTTAAATGGCACTACTTGTCCTCGAGCTCACGTTGAGACCTACACTTGGGCTATGCTTCCAATGGGCGTTGATAACACAATCTTGACCCAATGCTTTCCTCAAACTTTGGAGGGTGCTGTAAGGGATTGGTACATGTCTCTTCCTATGACTACAAGGCTCGACTGGTCGTCTGCATGTTTAGTCTTCCAAAGACAGTTTGAAGACAACTCCACTTACCGCCCTACTAGGAGGAATCTTGAAAAAACTAAGCAACATACAAATGAGTCTTTTACTGACTTTGATAGAAGATAGAGACTCAAACTTACTGAAATTGTCGAAAGACCCACCCTCAAAGAGCAAATCCACATCTTCCTTCAATGCCTCCGTGATGAATTTCAAGAGAAGCTTGCCGATAATTACTTTCCTAGTTTCAATGAACTTCATGAGTCCAGGATTAGGATTGATGACTTCCTAAAAAGTAAAAAGAAGGAAAGTACTTTTCGCTACAGGCCCACCACAAGTATGAATGCTTCAGTCAATGCCATTGCATTCAACCACCCCAACACCGGCAAGTATTCTGCTGTTCCTCCTCCCGAAAAGAAAAAGAGGCACTATGACAAACTTGAAGGAATCACTCAAAAAGAACTCTTCGATATGCTTGTCAAGAATGAAAAGATCAAACCAAGGAATGGTGGTCCTCCTAGGGATATGAGTCCTAATCATGCTCATCACTAATTATGCAAGTGCCACAACTTCACCAGCCACGACACCAACACTTGCCACCACTTGAAGGACGTCATTCAAGACCTCTTTGACAATGGAGAGATATAAAGTCCCAACGTTATCACCAATCCTCTCCCTCATAATACATGAAGAAGATGAAGCTCCAAGAAGAAATCTATACTTACCACTTTGGGGCTACAACTATCCTCTCCCTCTCTCCTTTGATAGAAGTAGATTAGGTTTTAAATTTTCAAGTATGAACTCGAAGAGTCGTTCTGTCTTTCTAGTACTTCTCACCTCCTCTAGTTTGTGTCATCTAAACTATCGAGTATGTTTTTAATTTCTCCGTTAATCAAAGTCATTTTCTTTTCCTAAACACTTTCCCTAAGGTTGTTCTACCTCATGAGTGTCATTTAAATCATGCAAAATAATGGATCCTCCATTCCCTAAATATATATATATATATATATATATATATATATATATATATATATATATATATATAGAAACTTCTAAACGAGTTTAAGAAGAAAGTTATCATTAGAAGGCTTAAGGGATAAACATTACACCTACTGAAAGTCAAAGGTCAACAAACGAAGAAAGCCAAAGGTGCTACTGTCAACCTTCATTCCAAGAAGAGTAAGGCTACTCAATTCAAAGCTTTGAGAGTACAAAAAAAAACTCTCAAGCTTTCATCACTCCCACAACAAAGGTGAAACTTCAAACACATGAAGGACTCTCCCACAAAGAAGAGGAGTCAAGTGATACCAACAAAACAAATGAAGATTACTCAACATCCTCTTACAACAAATGAAGAAGACTTTCAGTATCAAGAAAAATGTCTGCCCTTAAGTCATACTAATGATTGGCTTTCTTCTCAAACTTATTTAGAAATTTCTAGATGATGCACGGTTCATTAAAAGGTAGAACAAATTTTCTAGATCTTTGAGCCAAGTAGCGTTTCTCGTCGAGTCTAGGGGCTTCCTGTTAGCCACTCTCATATATACTCTTGAAATCCAAGCATCAAAACTGGGGCTTCCTAACCTTTCCTCCCCTAGTCAATCTCTACTTCAACTCTTCAAAATAATCAAATCTGCATTAGGAGCTTTCCTCTTTGCTTCTCACTCTCATCATTAGAGAATACACTTCTCCAAAGAATCAATGCTTGGATCACCTTCCAAAGAATAGAGTCCATCTCTCCTCAATTAGCTTGAGATCTCATTTCTCTCTCCTCAATAAGATTTTCTCCACTGAGTTCTCTTCGAGTTAATATACTATTTAAAAAAAAGACGCAAAAGAGATGCCCGCTAAATTGAAAACCCGAAATGGCAGTCTAGGCAAAAATCAGGGTGCGTCACTAAGAAAAAAATCAAGGACAAAGGGAGACTTTTCTTCAATATTCTTCATCGAACATCATTCGATCTTATTCAAATCAAACCAACAAGGAGAGCCTTCTTCGATCATCTTCAAATCAAGAGAGCAGCCTCACAAGCATGTTCATAAAGTCATCCACCACATTCAAGCAACTTGGGGCTTGAGACAGGAAAGAGACTTGGACATAAAGCCATTACGACAGTCGACAGATTTGTAGTCGTTTGCCTCCTAGAGACACGATTCAAGGGAAAATTAAGAATGAAGATTAGCAACAGGCCTAGATGTGTTCACACAAGGTTACTCATCGAAATTCTACAACAATGAAGAAACAGTACTGTACTCTGGCACGAGACAGCCTCCCTCGCTGACTAGCAACAGATTCTGCATAAACCTGATTTGGTCCCAACTTGTCAAACACAAGTTCACTCATATAGTTCACCCATCTCAAATAGAAATCCATACAAATGTCCCTACATGTCCATATACCATATACTCATATATATAACTCACCACCAAAATGACCAACCGGCCATTTACATGAACAGACGTGGGCACTACCACATAAGTCCAGTTAAACAATTAAAATCTGAAAAATCTATTTGGAATCTTTATGTGCTAACAGGTGCAGAAAGGTAAGAATCTTTCGGGTCCATCCGAGACCAGCATGCATATATTCTTGCATTACAGGAGCCGACAGAACCTACACCTCAAACGACAACTACAAAGTCTGTGACGGCAGCAACGACAATAAAGTCTGTGACCTCGGCAACAACATCGACACTTGTGAGCTCAGGTGGAACATCAGGAAAGTCTGTAACCTCAGCAAACTTCAAAGTTCGTGACCTCGGCAACATAAGCAAAGTCTGTAACCTTAGCAAAACTTCAAAGTCTGTGACCTCATCAACTTTAAAGTCTGTGACCTCAGCAACTTTAAAATCCGTGACCTCGACAACAACGGCAACATCAGTAACCTTGGGAGGAGCATCATCAAAACCGGATATTTTCAGAATTGGGTCAAGTCCTTGATTCTCCAGTATAAATTTATCCATGGTTCGAAAGCACTCAAATAACCTCAGCTACGTTAGTAACCTCGAGCGGCGCACTTCAACAAACTTTCATCAACAAGCCGGGTATTTTCGGAATTGGGTCAAGTCCTTGATTCCTCAGTATGATCTTACCCTTTCTTTCAAAATTGCTTTTCAAAAATGTCTTTTCAAAATACCTAAAACAACCTTTTTAGTGTTTTGGAGTTGAACTACGTTGTGGTCTGATTCTCCGTTAGAGATACGTAGGCAGCCGTACGGCACGACCATCCCAATGTTCAGAAAGATATCTTTTCTATCGACGACATGACTTCTTCCATAAGTCTTGTCGCCAGGGGCTCTGTAGACACCCCATTTTGAACCAATAATTACATGATTACACTACTCTTCGTCTCTATTTTATGTTTTGATGAAAGCATATTAGTTTCGTCATGTTTCGTTAAGTTTCTAACTAAACTTGTTAGTTTTGGACTTAACTGACTAACGAAATAACTGAAGAAGACAGAATAGTCAACTAACTAGTTGTCCCGCGCGGGACATGCGTGTCTCGCGCAAGACAACCCCTCGACAGAATGTGCAGATTCACTTCCCTTGTCGATATTAACCTCTTTTCTTGATAAACTCTTATCCAATCCGTGACGCGCCCCGACCCGTAGACCTACTTGGCCACGTGCCGAGACACGTACTGAAGACGCCCTTTATATAATTTTTTTTCAAAATGTACTTTCAAAATGTTTCACTTTGTAAACCTGTTTGACATTTAAAAAAAACTTTACTAACTTACCCAACCAAATCTAACTATTTAACTTCAATCTACTCACTCCACATCTACACCATTTACAATCACACACTTATTTACAAACCAAGGAACCTAGTTCCCAAATGAAAAATATTTACAAAACCATTTTGAAGTTGCAAAATAAGGATACATTAAGACTATGAATACTACCCCAAGGTCATACATTTATATAACGTATCCTTACCAAACTTTCCTCCAAAAACCAACTTGGCGCCCTCTCGATACTCAAGGCGTCCTAGTCCCTGGCCCAACTCGATCTAGGAAACAATGAAAGGACGGAGTGAGAAAATCTCAGCAAGTTATTATATATGTAAACCAATGATATGCAATCATACTAAGAAACATCTAACAAGAAGTCACGTATATCACTTCCGTATAACACCAAGAAAGGTATATGTATACATATAACAATTAAGTACAATAATATAACGCTTAGAAGGATACTGAGCCAAGGTTTCATCCTCAAAAGGATATCCCGCTCCAAGCTGCAACAGTCGTTGAAGAAACGGTTCCGGAACCAAACACAGTAACAACAAGAGGACTATGACACAAAGTCATATCCAATAGTGCAACTGGACTTCCCTTGAGCCAGTTTTCTACCCCTAAACCATGGCCAATGGCAGGGCAAAACGGGAACCAGTGTATGGATTATAACGAACTCGGCTCATTTGCCATTATAATCTCATATCACTGCCCACAAGCAAGTACCAGCTGGGTTTCACGTATAAGCATAGTAATTAACTACTTGCTTAACCAATCAATGTATGATTCCTAAGTAGGGAACCATACACATAAAGCATATCAAATGATAGCAACAAGATAACAATCATCCATCAATAGTAGCACTAAGGCTAATTCATCCTTGAATCAATTCAATGAACTTAGGATTCCAAAGTAGGGAACCCTAAACAAGCACTTCACAAAGATATTACCATGTATAAGGTGTAACACATAAGGA
Source organism: Adenophora triphylla var. japonica (assembly GCA_022495995.1). NCBI lineage: Eukaryota > Viridiplantae > Streptophyta > Magnoliopsida > Asterales > Campanulaceae > Adenophora > Adenophora triphylla. The sequence continues at coordinate 206,088 of JAFEMH010001679.1, forward strand.
CTACACACTTATTAAAGTCATTGAAGGATGTATCAACAGTAGTACAATGATAATATTCAAGTTAGGTTCAATAGATCCACCCTACTTTAACTAATCATTTACATACATTCAAATGATCACAATTGAAATGTAAATACTTCCTTTGATTATTCATACCTTGTACTTTGATTGTAGTATTCCATTGGTTGCAATATAAGTGGTAAAGTTGAACCTACAAGACTTTGAAATACATATCCCAAAACTGGTCAGGGCACGACTCGTGCCCCTTTGACACCCCTCCAGAATCAGTCGCCCAAGCAATGGCACGACCTGTCACGACTGATGGGCACGACTCGTGCCCTCTGCAGATTTGCAGAAACAGGGCTGAACTTCAGCATTTGACCCAAAACCAATTCATATCTTTTTGTACCAACTTAACCACAATACCAATAACCAAAATTCAGTACCATGCAACACCAAAGAAGTTTAAAAGAGTTTCCACATGACCCTAATTCATTCATTTCCATTTTTCAACACCCCTAAAACAATTCAACTTTCACAAAATTCCATTGTTGACCATTTCCATACCAAGCTCCTACCCAAGTCAACCAAAACCACATTTTCCATTCTCTAAACTCAGAAAATAAATTTTAAACTCTCAAACAACCTTGAAAAACATAATTGCATGAATTATAACCCAAAATAAACATACTTTCTAGAATTTATAATAACTTACCTAAAATTAAATATGAAAATTTCTGAACTTTAACCGGATGAAAAGGTGCTCCTCCTCCTCCCGAACACCACGGAACGAACGGATCGCCAATCGGATTTTTCTATGATTTTAGGGAATTTATTTAGTTGGATGGGTTAGGTTTTGAAATTTAGTACCCTCTTGGACTTGGATGAGCTGAGAGATCTTCATTTTCTAAAAATGACAAGGATCCTAATCTTCTCCCATGGATATTAATTCATTTTCACCCCACCCCCTTCAACTATGAAACTCCCTCAACCATTAAAACCTTTAGCATACACTAACTATTCAAGCACCTTGATCAATAATAAAATGTACTACTCACTTTAACAAGTTACTATTTTTAACTACTTACTCCTAATATTCCCATAAAGCATTAAATAATGATGTTTATTTATATTTCTTTAAAATAGCATGTAACTCATAAAATACCAACTAGCACATAATTCCACAATTAAAATGTAACACATAATAATATGAAATGCACTTCTATATAGGATTAAATTGACTCGAAATATAATCGTGAATTAGGGTCGTGACATTCACTCCCCCTAAAAGAAAATTCGACCCGAATTTTAAAGGGACTTACCACAATTATCGAATAACCAAGGATATTTCCGCTCCATTTCTTCCCGGAGCTCCCAAGTAGACTCTTCTACATCATGGTTCCTCCACACCACTCTCACAAGAGGAATACTCTTATTTCTCAGTTCTTGGACCTTGGTATCAATAACTTTGACTGGTTGCTCTATATAAGACATGTCCGGCTCTATATCCTCGGGGATCCTAGGCAATACATGAGATGGATCATACACATACTTCCTAAGCATGGAAACATGGAATACACTATGCATCTTCTCGAGAGATGAAGGTAAGGCAAGGCGATACGCAAGATTTCCCACTCTTCCTAAGATTTCAAAAGGACCTACGAACCTTGGAGCTAACTTCCCCTTCTTGCCATATCTCTTAATCCCTGCCTTAGGTGACACTCGTAAGAACACCAAATCCCCCTTCTGAAATTCAAGATCTCTCCTCCTCTGATCCGCATAACTTTTCTGTCTACTTTGGGCTGTAATCAATCGGTTCTGAATGATCTTGACCTTCTCAGCTGAATCCCGAACCATATCAATACCCCAAATCTTAGCTTCCCCAACTTCATTCCAACAAATCGGAGACTTACACTTCCTCCTATACAATGCTTCATAAGGTTCCATCTCTATGCTAGATTGGTAACTATTGTTGTAAGAAAATTTGACAAGAGGTAAGTGCACATCCCAAGACTCCAAGAAGTCAATAGAGCAAGCTCGTAACATGTCTTCAAGAATTTGAATTGTCCTATCGGATTGGCCATCCGTTTGAGGATGGAATGCTGTACTGAACCTCAACTCTGACCCCAATCACCCAAACTGCGTCATGCTTCCTACTCGTCCGAGGCAATCCCGTAACAAAATCCATTGTAATATGCTCCCACTTCCACTCCGGAATCTCCAATGGATGAAGCAATCCGGCGAGTCTTTGATATTCCGCTTTCACTTGTTGACATGTCAAGCACTTGGACACATAATCTGCTATTTCCCTCTTCATGTTATTCCACCAAAAATGTTGTTTCAAATTTTGATACATCTTAGTACTTCCGGGGTGAATGGTATAGTTGGACTTATGGCCTTCATCCAACACTTGATGTTTCACTTCTTCAATATTTGGCACACACAATCGACCTCTAAATGTCAATACTCCCTCGGGGCTAAGGGAGAATTCCTTGAATTTCCCATCCACCATCTGATCCACCACCTTCTTCAACTCTCACTACTAAAAAAGTCATTTTTAGGGAGATAAGTTTTTGGGTCGGAAAAAATTACTTATCCCTATTATCTAATTAATAAGGCATTCAACTTTAATTTTTAATTTGGGTCAGCGTTGGGCCTAAAAAAGGACGCTGCTGTTAATTAAAAAACTTTTAAAAAAAACGGAAAAAGAAAGATAAAAATAAAAGAAAACCCTTCGCCGGCCACTTCCTGTTCTCCCTATTCTCTCCAGCACGCTACGGTGCTATGCCCTCTTTCTCTCCCTCTAGCAAATCAATCGGCGTAAACCCTTAAATCAACCACGGTTCGGCCGGCGATCAATCTGTTCTTCCTGTTCTCTCTACCACGCTACGCCCTCTTTTTCTCCCTCTAGCAAATCAACCGGCGTAAACCCTAAAATCAACCACGGTTCGGCGATCAATCTCTCAGTTTGTATTCTTCATATTATTAGTTCACTTCTTCAATTTTGAAACATAATCGGGATATTTGGTATTATTGGTACCCTAAATTCAGTTTTCTTATTTCCAGGCGAGAACGATTCCTCCAACGATTTTGTCGATTATCTGTTCAACCCAGGTACAATCATCTTTCCTCCAACGATTTTGTCGATTAGCATCCTGATGGAACCACGCTTTTGCGACCTTCTCGCTGAATTGCCAGATCCACCGGCAATATATTCATACTCATTTCTTTATCCATCTTATCATTAAGTAGATCCACCTATTTGGTATCTGTAACAATACAGTGAAATATAATTAACGCATTGTAAAGGCAGAAAGCAATTGATGTAACAAAAATCAATGGGCAAGAAGTTGAGATCCAGATTACTGTTGGAAAGAAGGTAGGTGCTTAAAATTTGGTTACAAGTCTCATTCTCATCCGCTTAGTTTCTTTTACTCTAATTGCATTGGTTTAATGAGGTGCGTGCTTTTTTAGGCCTTGTGGTAACCAAATTATACCACCATGATGCATGAAGATGCTTCCTTGCCACCTACTATATGCTTCATAAGTGACATGGTCAGTGACATAAACTACCTTGGTTTTTAATCTAACAGGTTATCTTCACCAATGAATCAAACATTGATCGTTGGAAGAACAAGAGACAGGTAGCTGTGGACTCCAAAATTGGAAGATTCGACGGTTTCAACAAGTGTGTGAAGGTCCCGATTCAGGTGCTATTCTTGTCTTTTATATATCCTATCATATACGGTGTACATAATTTCCACCAGTTCAGATGAAATTATCATATGGGCTTTAGAAGTTTGCTAAATTGATTATTTGCTTGTACGCCTTCATGTTCTGGAGAGATCGAGTCATTAATTTGTGTTCTCTTTGTTAAACTGAATTCAACGATTCTTGTTATACCATGGATTAGAAATTGTCTATTTTCTTTGTTTTATATGTCTTTTTTACTTTTTGTTCCAAGGGAAGTTAGGTAGATTCATTTTAACAAACATTTCCAACAGGTCTTCATTGCTTGTGGATTCACTTCTGCCAATCAAGAGGACCCCTTTCGCAAGCCTAAACCAGGGATGTGGCATATCATGGAACAACAATTTAACTCTGGTATTCAAATTGATATGGATCAGTTGTCCTCCTAATTTTCAGCTCTGTTTTTCTAGAGATTTAAATTAATCCGCCTCCATTTTTTTTCCTTTACAAATTACCCAACATCTTTGCATTGATTTTCCTGCCAAGATGTTACTGATCACTATGTGAATCTGATACTAGTTTTGACAATTACTCTGTTGATCGAGATATTTTTATGTTGGTGATGCAGCTGGACGACCAAATGATCATAGCGATGCTGACATCAAATTTGCACAGGTTATTCTTGTTCTTGCAATGAACTTTTGATGCAATATATAGAATATACCCCATAAGGCACTATGTTTTGGAATTATTTGTCACGTGGACAAAGTTTAGCCCAAAAAATAACCGCTTTAATGTATATTGGTGTGTCCACATGCATACATTTGTTTGAGTGCTTTGGAAAACCCTTTTGAATCATGGGAATAATAACTATGGTCCGTTTTCCCATTATCCATAGTTATTATTTAAGGCTAAATAAACTGTCTTTACTGAGAAGACTCTTTTTGTGGTTTCAGGTCATTGGATTAAAGTTTTACGTTCCAGAAGAATACTTGAGTGTGTAAAGAACTTGTATTTTTGAGAATTCTGATTGACAAACTTCGATTTGTCACTTGAATGTACAATCTTGGTTAGCAGCAGGATGTGATTCATGGTATCTCTCTTGTTTCAGTTTCAACCTTTTTTGTTGAATGAAATGCTCTCTCTCTCTCTCTCTCTCTCTCTCACAGGTTAATATACAAAATAGAATTAAATTACTCTCGTTGTTCCATTAATATCCCATATCTCCCGTAATGATAATTTCATTTGATTATTTAAACATTTAATATAGTTTATTTTTATTTTCATTACTAACCTTTATGAAATTAACTTATTAATTCATTACTTCCTCTTCTTTCTTGGCCAACTTTCATGCTCTCGTTTATTTCTCTTGTGAAAAATATATAGTATATACCAGGATAGTCTGCGGATATCTGTTTTCTTCATGCAGCAATGCCACCTTTACTCGATGGTGATCTTATTTTGATCTAATTTCTTTATCTTATTGTTATTGTAGTTTCAAAAGTACTGCATAAGTCCTCATGTTTTTGCAGTTGCTGATGTTTCTTACAGGTTATTTTTGGTACCATTGCAGGCTAATTATAACTGCTTAATCCTTATTGATTGTTCCCTTGACACGTAGTTGCATGTTAACTGAAAACAAGGCAATGATCAATGAGGAGAAAATCAATTCCATTATGGTCAGTGGTGAAAGTGGAGCAGGTAAAACTGAGACCACCAAAATGCTTATGCAGTACCTTGCCTTCTTGGGCGGTCGGAAAGCAACTGAAGGTCGAACAGTTGAACAGCAAGTTCTTGAAGTATGATACATGACTTATATTTCTATATTTTTAATAGTGTTTGAATTATTTTATAGCTTCCATTACTTATGTATTATACAATTTTTATATGCATTCTAAGCCTTCCCCAACTAAATTGTTGCAGTCCAATCCAGTCCTTGAAGCATTTGGTAATGCAAAGACTGTTAGGAATAACAAGGTGTGACTCTGATACATTTATTTTTTTGCTGCAGAGTAATGTGATTTATTGCATATCTTTACTTCTCTTTGCAATAATTGAACATGTTTGGTACAATTTCAAAGATTAGTTACTCCATATTACTGGAGAAATTGTACTTGTGTGGTTTATTCCTATTACCAATCTGTTCTAGCATCAGCATGTTACTTTAACTTACACGAGTTGCTGATTGCAAGTATCATATGTTAAGCTCATATCTTCTTCACTTCTGGTTGTAAAATGACTTAAAACACCTCTCATCTTTGACAATTTGACAGATGTAACCTCTAAATATAGAAGGAGGATGAGATCTGCAGGCTTGCGGCTCCTTTAACGTAATATTTTTATTTTTTACAGGTTTCATTGCTTAATAGTTGCATATTGGTTTACATGAAGAGCTCGATCAAGAAACGATATGATGAAGAAGCAATTTTTTGGGAAATACTTTGTTTGAATGCATCATTTGCAATTTAGATGATTAGAACTAGTTAGAAATTTATTTAGTCAAATTATTTCAAATGGAGATTCAAACTACTTCTAAAGAATCTAATTTTGTTTGGTTAATTGATGACTTTATTTGGATGATGTAATTGATTAGCTTTGGTTAATATACTTGATTTTTGTGTTGTCGTATGCATGAGTTTGTGTGATTTTTTATGTATTTGGATCTTGTAAATTTGGAGATATTGTCGGTTATTGAATGATAAATATTTTAGATTTTGATTTTTTGGGCGACATTTTAATTAATCCAAAATGACATTTGGGACGGGGACCAGGTCCCTAATTATTACCCGCCAATATTTCTTTCGGGCGGCAAATATTATTAGGGTCGGCTTTGCCGTCTCAAAAAACTCGTCCCAAATATGTTTTGCCTCCAAAATTGACCCGCCAATTTTTTTTTGCCGCCATTTTTTTCCCGCAAAATAAATAAATAATAAATTTCACTTAATAATAAATAAAATTAGGGACGGACATTTTGCGTCTTTAAAAGTTTATAGGGACGGTGACGGGGGTCCCTAAAGTATTTAGGACGCAGGTTAATTAGGACTCCTTAATCCCGTCCTATATACCGTCCTTAAAGGTATTAAGGACGGCAGAATGACTTTATGGGACGGGTCTTGGCCGACCCTAATGTTGTTATTTCTTGTAGTGTCTAAATCACCCTTTTAACCCTCCTTTATGTGTGGAATCGAACTTGGTAAGGCACTCATGCTTGCAAAGATAGCTCCATGTATTGACTCTCTAGGACACCAATCACGAGCATCTTCCAACATCTTCCAATCCCGAACCATCAATGAAGCCACATACGATTTTCTACTTATAGCATCCGCCACAACATTAGCTTTGCCCGGGTGATAAGAAATGGTACAATCGTAATCCTTTAACAACTCCATCCATCTCCGCTGCCTATTGTTCAACTCCTTTTGTGAGAACAGGTATTTCAAACTTTTGTGATCCGTGAAAATCTCGAACTTTGCTCCGTAAAGATAGTGCTTCCATTTGTGTAAGGCGAAGACTATGGCTGCAAGCTCCATATCATGCGTTGGGTAGTTCTGTTCACACGGAGTCAACTTCCTCGAAGCATATGCTATAACCTTCCCATTTTTCATCAATACACAACCTAAACCCTCCTTTGAAGCGTCACAATAAATAACCAAACCGTCATTCCCATTTGGTAGAACAAGAACAGGTGCCGACGTCAACTTCTTCTTCAATTCCTCGAAACTCACTTGACACTTTTCATTCCATACAAACGGGATATTCTTCCGAGTCAGTTGAGTCAAGGGAGTGGCAATCTTGGAGAACCCCTTTATGAATCTCCGATAATACCCAGCTAACCCCAGAAAACTCCTAATCTCGGTGACTGATTCCGGCCTTTTCCAACTAACCGCAGCTTCAATCTTGGAGGGATCAACTGAAATTCCACCCTTTGACACGACATGGCCTAGGAAGGAAACCTCCTCAAGCCAAAATGCGCATTTACTAAATTTAGCAAACAACTGTTTCTCACGGAGCACTGCCAAAACCATTCTCAAGTGTTGTTCATGCTCCTCCCGAGACTTGGAATAAACTAAAATATCATCTATGAACACTACTACAAAAGTATCAAGGTAGGGTTTGAAAACACGGTTCATCAAATCCATGAAAACGGCTGGAGCATTTTTTAACCCAAAAGGCATAACAAGGAACTCAAAATGTCCATAACGAGTACGAAAAGCTGTCTTAGGCACGTCATCGGGATGAACTTTCAGCTGATGGTACCCGCTTCTCAAGTCAAGCTTAGAAAAGACTGTCGCACCTTGCAATTGGTCAAATAGGTCATCGATATGAGGTAGAGGATATTTGTTCTTCACTGTCACTTGATTCAACTGTCGATAGTCAATACAAAGTATCAACGACCCATCCTTCTTCCTTACAAATAACACCGGAGCCCCCCACAGTGAAACACTTGGTCGGATGAATCCCCGATCAAGTAAGTCCTGCAACTGAGCCTTCAAATCTTTCAATTCAGCTGGGGCCATTCTATAAGGTGCCTTAGAGATTGGAGTTGTACCCGGAAGCAAATCAATTCCGAACTCGATCCCCCTATCCGGAGGCATCACATACTCGGAAGAGAATACATCCGGAAACTCCTTAACTATAGGAACGTCCCCCAATTCTGGAAACACCTTGGTAGTATCAAAGACACAAGCTAAATATCCCGCACACCCCCGAAGCAATAACTTTTTAGCTTTAACATAGGAAATGACATGAATAGTCCCCACAGAAGGAATAGCCTCAAATACAAACTTAGGCATATTCGGAATCGAAAAAGTAACAACTTTCTTATAACAATCAACTAAGGCATGGTATTTGCTTAGCCAATCCATCCCCAAAATGACATCAAAATCATGCATAGGCAATACTACCAAGTCAGCAGGTAACACACGATCACATATATGCACATCACAAACACGTAACACCTCATCGGTCACCAAACACTCTCCCATCGGAGTTGACACTTCTAGCACGTAAGGCATAGATTCCACAGAAACAGGCAAATGCAATGCAAAATGCATGGACACATAGGAATGAGATGAGCCAGGGTCTATTAGTGCACGCGCTCTCCTATTTGCTATAAAAATAGTACCTCCTATAACATTGGAGGAATCCGCCGCCTGTTGTTGATTTATCGCGAAGACCCGACTCTGAACCTTAGGCTTTCCCGAGGAATCTCTCTTTTGACCTTTAGAAGTCCCAACACCACCCGAGATTGCTGGCTTCATCGGCTTAGGGCAATCTTTCTGAAAGTGCCCCGACTGTCCACAATTCAAACATTTTCCCAATCTCTTCCAACAAAACTCCGCTACATGCCCTTCCTTCTGACAGTAAGTACAACTTTTCTTTGGTGCATTCCCTTGATTAACACCCGGATTTTGAACCCCAAACTGACCTTGCGGCTGGCCCCTAAATTGAAATGTTGATCCTTGCCCACTTCGATTATCTCGACCCTGATGTTGCGGTCTACCTTGTCCTCCTTGCCTCCCCTTACTAACCCCTTCAGTTTTCCTCTTATGCTCTTCAATATCGTGCTCCACATGATATGCTCTATCCATGGCATCTTGAAAACTTTGAAATTTATGAGCCACCAATGACGTCCGAATGACCGTCTTCAAACCCCAAACAAACCTCATAGCTTTCCTCTCTTCCGTTACCACCAAGTGGGTACAGTACCTTGACAATTCCATGAATTTTGCCACATATTGTGCCACGGTCATCGCGTTCTGCTCCAAGTGAAGAAATTCTATTTCCTTTCTGTCTTGATCCACAGTTGGAATAAAGTGTTCCTTGAATTTTCTTACAAAGTTCTCCCAAGTATAAGGAACATGTGCCTCATCCCAACTTGTCTTGAGAGCTCTCCACCAATGCTCAGCTGCACCCGAGAACTTATAAGATGCAAACCTGACTTGCTCCTCCTCCGTACACCTCAGCACCTCAAAAATCTTTTCCATCGACTCAATCCACCTTTCCGCCTTTGCTACATCCGGCTCCCCATCATAACCGATAGGCTTCAATTTCAAAAACTGCTCTAATCCCACTCTTGATACTGCTTGTTCTCCCTGATGGATTTAATCATTCATGGCCTTCATAGCCGCTTCCAACATCCCTTGGGACATATCTCGGGTCTCCTCTCGAACATTTCCCCGGCCTAAAGGTCCGATCGGATCTCCCCCTACTCCTGCCATAGCAATAGAGTACCTGTATAAAACATTTAACGTTACTCACTCTGTCCATTCTACCCACCTAGGTCATGTAGTACTCTAGACTATCAAACCTAAGGCTCTGATACCAACTGAAGCGCCCCAACCCGTAGACCTACTTGGCCACGTGCCGAGACACGTACTGAAGATGCCCTTTATATAAAAAAATTTCAAAATGTACTTTCAAAATGTTTCACTTTGTAAACCTGTTTGACATTTAAAAAAAAACTTTACTAACTTACCCAACCAAATCTAACTATTTAACTTCAATCTACTCACTCCACATCTACACCATTTACAATCACACACTTATTTACAAACCAAGGAACCTAGTTCCCAAATGAAAAATATTTACAAAACCATTTTGAAGTTGCAAAATAAGGATACATTAAGACTATGAATACTACCCTAAGGTCATACATTTATATAATATATCCTTACCAAACTTTTCTCCAAAAACCAACTTGGCGCCCTCTCGATACTCAAGGCGTCCTAGTCCCTGGCCCAGCTCGATCTAGGAAACAATGAAAGGACGGAGTGAGAAAATCTCAGCAAGTTATTATTTATGTAAACCAATGATATGCAATCATACTAAGAAACATCTAACAAGAAGTCACGTATATCACTTCCGTATAACACCAAGAAAGGTATATGTATACATATAACAATTAAGTACAATAATATAACACTTAGAAGGATACTGAGCCAAGGTTTCATCCTCAAAAGGATATCCCGCTCCAAGCTGCAACAGTCTTTGAAGAAACGGTTCCGGAACCAAACACAGTAACAACAAGAGGACTATGACACAGAGTCATATCCAATAGTGCAACTGGACTTCCCTTGAGCCAGTTCACTACCCCCAAATCATGGACAATGGCAGGGCAAAATGGGAACCGGTGTATGGATTATAACGAACTCAGCTCATTTGCCATTATAATCTCATATCACTGGCCACAAACAAGTACCAGCTGGGTTTCACGTATAAGCACAATAATTAACTACTTGCTTAACCAATCAATGTATGATTCCTAAGTAGGGAACCATACACATAAAGCATATCAAATGATAGCAACAAGATAACAATCATCCATCAATAGTAGCACTAAGGCTAATTCATCCTTGAATCAATTCAATGAACTTAGGATTCCAAAGTAGGGAACCCTAAGCAAGCACTTCACAAAGATATTACCATGTATAAGGTGTAACACATAAGGACTACACACTTATTAAAGTCATTCAAGGATGTATCAACAGTAGTACAATGATAATATTCAAGTTAGGTTCAATAGATCCACCCTACTTTAACTAATCATTTACATACATTCAAATGATCACAATTGAAATGTAAATACTTCCTTCGATTATTCATACCTTGTACTTTGATTGTAGTATTCCATTGGTTGCAATATAAGTGGTAAAATTGAACCTACAAGACTTTGAAATACATATCCCAAAACTAGTCAGGGCACGACTCGTGCCCCTTTGACACCCCTCCAGAATCAGTCGTCCAAGCAATGGCACGACCTGTCACGACTGATGGGCACGACTCGTGCCATAGGGCACGACTCGTGTCCTCTGCAAATTTGCAGAAACAGGGCTGAACTTCAGCATTTGACCCAAAACCAATTCATATCTTTTTGTACCAACTTAACCACAATACCAATAACCAAAATTCAGTACCATGCAACACCAAAGAAGTTTAAAAGAGTTTCCACATGACCCTAATTCATTCATTTCCCTTTTTCAACACCCCTAAAACAATTCAACTTTCACAAAATTCCATTGTTGACCATTTCCATACCAAGTTCTTACCCAAGTCAACCAAAACCACATTTTCCATTCTCTAAACTCAGAAAATAAATTTTAAACTCTCAAACAACCTTGAAAAACATAATTGCATGAATTATAACCCAAAATAAACATACTTTCTAGAATTTATAATAACTTACCTAAAATTAAATATGAAAATTTCTGAACTTTAACCGGATGAAAAGGTGTTCCTCCTCCTCCCGAACACCACGGAACGAACGGATCGCCAATCGGATTTTTCTATGATTTTAGGAAATTTATTTAGTTGGATGGGTTAGGTTTTGAAATTTAGTACCCTCTTGGACTTGGATGAGCTGAGAGATCTTCATTTTCTAAAAATGACAAGGATCCTAATCTTCTCCCATGGATATTAATTCATTTTCACCCCACCCCCCTTCAACTATGAAACTCCCTCAACCATTAAAACCTTTAGCATACACTAGACGTGTCCATTTTATAAACCGAACCGGTCAACCGGGAGGTTGAAAACCGGCCAAAACCGGTCAAAACCGGTCAACGGCGGTTAACCGGAACCGGCTAACCGTAACCGGTTATTGGCCGGTTCGGTTAAGGTTGAGATTTTTGAAAAATCGGTCAACCGCCGGTTAACCGCCGGTTTTTGACTTGCTCGGCCGAGTCATATGAGTTGCTCGGCCGAGCAGAACCTTCCAGTTTGTTATTAACAAACTGAAGGTTCTGCTCGGCCGAGTCATATGAGGTGCTCGGCCGAGCATAACGCCAGAACATGTTCCAACGGCTACTTTTTCAAAAACTAGCCGTTATTTTTAAAAACTAGCCGTTAATTTTGTTATTGGGCAGTCAAAAATTTTTAAAAAAATGTTTTTTTTTGCCTAATTTACTAACTATAAATATCACCCTCCTCCTCCCATTTTATTTCCACCTTATTTCTCTCTACTCTTTCTCTTCTACTCTCAAATATTCACATATACTCTCACGCTCATTCAATTTTCAGTTAAATATTGTTCCATTTTCAGTTAGTTTTCTAACGAAATTAGTGCTTTTCTCCATTTTCATCCATTTTTAAGCTCCGTTTTGTTTCCAAACTTCATTTTCTCTTATACAAATGGCTGCAAATCAAAGAAGAAGCAATTTAGGCAAGTCCGTTGTTGATTCTTCCTCCCCCAACGATGATTTTGATCATCAAAATCCAAATATTCAACAAAATGAGGAAGAAGAACAAGTTGAAATTGAAAGTGGTAATGCTAGGAGTGGTAGGGGCAGCCGAGCTAGGGGTCGGGGAGGTGGTCGGGGTCGGGGTCCTCGGGGACAACGACAAGAAAGAGAGCCACAATCCTATACCTTCGCCATCCATTTCAGCAAAAGAAAAATTACTGCCGAGGATGATTATAATTTTCGAGCATGTTGCAACTATTGTAATGCGACTTACGCATGGAAAAGAGGTGGAGGGCATGGGACGCTCAACGGGCATTTGGCGGCAAAACATCTCGAGAAACTTGGCATTTCCGCTTCGCAAACTCAATTACAATTTCAACGTAGTTCGGGTTCGGGTGCACAAGGTTCGTCTTCCCCTTCTTCCGTCCTTTTTAAATTTGACAAGTGGGTTTATAGGGATGAACTAGCCAAATTTATTTGCGTTAAAGGCCTTCCTTTTAATTTTGCGGATTGTGATTTTTATGAAAATTTTGCTCGCCTTTCTTTGAACCCCGCCGCCACGAGAGTACCACGTACGAATCTCGTACGTGATATTACTAGAGTGGTTGAAAGATATAAAAAAGATTTAATTGGTGTTTTATCAAAATTAGAAAATAAAGTTTCAATTTGTGCCGATGGTTGGAGTGATCATTGGCAAAGAAATACTTATTTGGGCGTTACTTGCCATTGGATAGATAATTCATGGAAAATCCAAAAAAGATTAATTGCTTACAAAGATTTTGAGCCACCGCATTCCGCGGAAAATATTTGTGCGAAATTGCTTGAGATTTTTCTTGAATATGGTATTTTAAATAAAATATTTACTATTTCATTTGACAACGCAAGTGCTAATACGGCTAGTTTGCCCGGTTTAATTATCGTTTGTCAACCCTCACTTGGGGGTAAGTTTTTTCATATTAGATGTTTATGTCATATAATTAATTTATGTGTTAGAGATGGTTTAGATGCATTAGAAACTAATGTTAAGCCAATTAGACGAGCTCTTCAATTTATTTCAAAAAAAAATTCTAATACAAAAAAATGGATACGGTTTTTAAGAAGTAAAAATGTGCCGGACAAATATTTTACTTACGATGTTCCAACTAGGTGGAATTCCACCTATAAAATGTTAAGCGATGGTTTTGCTTATAAAGATCTCCTAACGCAATTTTTTATGTCAATTGGCTATCATGAACCTCTATTTACTTATCATTGGAATGCATGCATTAATTTATGTGAATTGTTAAAGATTTTTAATACCGCTACTTTGGATTTTTCGGGAGTTTATTATCCAACTTCCGTTTTGGTGCTAGAGCATTGTATTGCAATTGTTACTATTTTTGACAATTTAAAAGAATGCCCTATTTTAAAACAATGCATTTTTAACATGAGACAAAAGTGGCTTAAATATTTTGACACTATTCCGTCTCTTTTCTTGGTTGCAAAGTTATTAGATCCTCGAGTTAAATTAGATGATTTAGAGTCCATTATAACTTATTATTATATGAAATTATATCCCGATGGTGACGGTATTTATGAACTTCCGTCAATTGTTGTTAATGACACAAAAAATGATTTGATTAACCTTTTTAATGAGTATAATGCCTTATATGAAAACACTTCTCAAAGCCAACAACATGAATATGATTCCTCTACTTCTCAACCAAGTTTTACTAGTGGGGATCCATATAGTTTTATTGCAAATTTGTATAGTAAAAAATATGGTCCTTCTCGAGGTTCATCTTCATCATCATCAAACCTTCCCGTGGAGTTAGAAACCTATTTCACTACAAACTTTGAATTAAATCAAGATCCAAATTCAAATGAATTTGATGTTTTACAATGGTGGTCAAGAAGGAAAGACATTTATCCTATACTTTCCATAGTTGCTAAAGAAGTATTAGCCTCTCCCGCTTCAACGGTGGCGATTGAATCGGCATTTAGCGTTGGTGGAAATGTTTTGGATGAAAGACGTTCTCAACTAACAAGTGAAAACTTGGAACATCAACTTTTACTTGGCGATTGGGTTAGAGCGGAAAAAAGGCAACAAAACATGCCTTATGATGAGGATCTATTGGATCCAAGATATCAATACGATGTCGAAGACTCCACGGAAAGTAGTGATGAATGAATGATGTTTTAGATTAATTTTTATTTTAATTAGATTAGTTTAGACTTTAGATTAGATTTATTTTTAATTAATTGTAATAGTTAGGTTGAGATAAAGGCTCCTAAATGTCCCCCCTTATTTATAAAAGGGTAAGGTTGGTTGTCCCCCTCTTTGTAATTTTATTTTGATTAATAAAATTTAAGGGTACCGTCCCTTTTTTCTTTTATATACTTGTTTCTTTTAAAAAAAGTTAAGTTTTCTTTCTTTCAAAATTCATAGCTTTTTTTATAAACCTTTTTTCAAAAAATGTATGTAGATAACTTAAGTTTAAAATAGTCTTATTTATCCAAAAAAAAATTGAAAAAAATTAAAAGTTAACTTTTTTCAAAAAACCGTTAACTTTCATTTCTTTAAAAATTCATAACTTTTTTTTATAAACCTTTTTGTAAAAAATGTATGTAGTAAACTTAAGTTTAAAATAGTCTTATCTATCCAAAAAAAAAATTGAAAAAAAATAAAAGTTAACTTTTTTCAAAAAACCGTTAAAAAAATTAACTGAAAAATGATATGCTCGGCCGAGCAACACCAAAGACTCGGCCGAGCAACCCTCAACCCCTAAACCCTAAAAGGGTTGCTCGGCCGAGCAGCACCAAAGACTCGGCCGAGCAACCCTCAAAACCCTAAACCCTAAAAGGGTTGCTCGACCGAGCAACACCAAAGACTCGGCCGAGCATATCCAAACCGTCAAACCGGAGGGTAACCGGATAACCGTTAAAACCGTGAACCGCCTAAACCGTAACCGGTTGAGCCGGTTAGGCGGTTCGGTTCCGGTTGGGAATTTGAAGGGTTGAAACCGCCGATTTTCAACCGGCTAACCGCCGGTTTGTTCAACCGGCCACGTCTAGCATACACTAACTATTCAAGCACCTTGATCAATAATAAAATGTACTACTCACTTTAACAAGTTATTATTTTTAACTACTTACTCCTAATATTCCCATAAAACATTAAATAATGATGTTTATTTATATTTCTTTAAAATAGCATGTAACTCATAAAATATCAACTAGCACATAATTCCACAATTAAAATGCAACACATAATAATATGAAATGCACTTCTATATAGGATTAAATTGACTCGAAATATAATCGTGAATTAGGGTCGTGACAATCCGGGTCTCCAATGATAATCTCCCTTAAAGCAAGACCGATCTTCGGATTGGGTGCCTGCGGTGCTCATTGACCTTCCAAATTCATCACTTAAGGCCCAACCCAAATCTTTCAAGAAAAAAAAAGGTTTTTCTTATTGTTTTCCTAAATAAATAATAAGTGGCGACTCTGTATTCAATTAAAATCGCATCGCTATACTATCCCTCTATGATTTACTATTTTTTAGCTTAACCCCTCACAAACCCAAAGACAAACATCTGGGTATGAAAATGGAATATGAATTTGATGTGGGTGTGGATATGAAAATTGAATATGAATTTGATGTGGGTGTAAATTATTTAGAGTTAAACAACCCTTCGAATCCACAATAACATTTTCAGTTCGATGTATCATTTTCAAAACCACCATAATCTGCAAACATGCCTGAAATTACCCGATCCGTGGCCGGACGGCATCTCTTGTTTTTGAGTATTGAAATTAATTGAAAAAGATTGGAAGGAGACCTTACCAATGTTAGTTCGTGTCTATCTTTCGCGGGAGAATATGTCTGATTGAGTGTGAATAGTGTTTTGGTGTCTGCGGACAGAGCTTCGGCGTGCCTCAGGATGGCTAGATATGTGCGGGCAGAGGTTCGGCGTGCCTCAGGATTGCTAGGTGTGTTCGGGCAGAGGTTCGGCGTGCTTCAAGATTGCTAGGTGTATTCGGGCAAAGGTTCGGCGTGCCTCGGGATTGCCAAGTGTATTAGGGCAGAGGTTCGGCGTGCCTCGGGATTGCTAGGTGTATTCGGGCAGAGGTTCGGCGTGCCTCGGAATTGCCAGGTGTATTCGGGCAGAGGTTCAGCATGACTTGGGATTGCTAGGTGTATTCAGGCAGAGGTTCGGCGTACCTCGGGATTGCCAGGTGTATTCGGGCAGAGGTTTGGCATGCCTCAGGATGGACCTACAGGGGCTTGGGATGCCTCGGGATAGACCGGCAGAAATTCGGGATGCTTCGTGATGCCTCGGAATGGACAGGTAGGGCTTCGGGAGGCTTCGGGAGCACCTCGGGGTGGCTCGGCAAGGCTTCGGAGCGCCTCGGGAAGGCTCAGGAGGCCTCGAGAAGGGCCGAAGGGGCTCGGGATGCCTTAGACTTGTCCTAGCTTGCTGGGGGGAGGGAGGAGAGAAGGGAGGTGTGAAGAAAATGAGAAGGGGAGCCCTCTATTTTTAGGCCTAGAAAAATTGCAAAGCACTTATGCAAATTCAATTTTTTGGTTTTTTCGAATTTAAGGGAATATTGTGGACTTTAAGGGGATTTTTTCATGATTACTTTCACCATGCAAAGTGGTCGCGCGGACATGTTTGCAGGCTGACTATTTTTGTAATTCCTAAAAATTCTTTCTGTCCCATTTTATCCCGAAAAAGGTCCTACCTTGGTTTGATTGGTGGTTTTGGATTTTTTGGAGGTTACGGGTCTTCGGGATCACGTTTGCGTGAGTCCGCGGTGTTTCCCGTGTGCTCGGACGGAGAGCGGTCTGGATTGGGATACTTCAATGTCCCCAAAATTTAATGAGACCAAACCAAAATTACTCTTGAATTTTTTTTTTTTAAATCAACCTATTAAATTTACAAAGAAGCTAACAAAGAACGAACTGAAGAAGTGAAACTGAACAACCAAGGCATTATAAGAAAAGTATTATAATTTTATTCTCTTTTTTTTTTGCAGAAATTCTAGATCCTGGGGTCGTGATTCAGGAACAAATTGAAAATGACGCATAGATTTGAGGGGATGTGTCGACGACGGCGAAGGGAGGAGGGAAGAGGCGGAGAGACAGAGGGAAGTGAGCTCATTCGAGAACGGAGGAGGTCGCTGAAGGGGAGAGAAGGGAGGGGGTCGCCAGAGATAGGGAAGAGGATGGTCACCAGAGAGATGGGGAAGGGGATGGGTCGCCGTAGGAGGGGAAGGAAAGGGTGGTCAAAGAGGGGGAATGGGTGGTCAGAGACGGTGAGGGAGACGAGGAAAGAGACATCGTGCATGTGTTCGTGTGAGAGTAGTTTGAGTGTCATTAAACTAGTGATGTGTAATTTTGATTATGATGTTGCAATAGGTGATTAAATTTCAAAATTATTGTATTAATTGGTCGATTGCATTAGGGTGAAGGACTCTGCGATAATTTTCCCAAAAAAAATACTCTTATAATTTTTATATTTTGAATAAACATAGAGTAATTTTAGTAAAATATTCTAAAAAGATAAAAAATGGAATACTATAGTGGGACGGAAGATTATTATTGTATCCCAAAAGATTAAAATGAAGGGGTGAACTCAACATTAATGACGGCTTAATAGTTCAACTCTTAATTCTCCGTCGTCTTCCACCTTAATGGTACAATTCGTCTTCCAACGTTTATACGTGTATATACATGTCTTTGTATGTAGGGGTGTAAGTGGTTCGGTCTAAATTGCGGTTGAAATCGAACCAAATAAAACCTTGCGGTTTAGTTCGGTTTTCAAGCAATACTGGTTTGGTTCGATTTCAAAAATTGTCAACCCGTGTGATTCGGTTTGGTCTGCGGTCTGAACCCCCAAATCACGGTTCGAGACCGCGAGATCGAACCACCAAACCGAACCGATAAACCAAACCACCAAACCGTTCAATATTAACCGTAGATATGCATATCTTTCATCTTCACCTCACATTTAGATTTGAAAAACCCTAATTCTAATCATGGATTTTAGCCCATAACCCTATTTTCTTTTGGTTAATCTTCATGTAATAATGTTAATTCACTTCTTCGCACATACCATTACAAGTACTCAAATGGCCTGTTTTAATCATAAACATTGAAGCACAATTCCATTTAAATTTTGAATCTCTTCTGTATGCTATGTCTGAAAAATTCAAACAAACACAACAATGAATTGTGTAGTCTGAAATCATGTTTTAATTAATGGTTTAAGTCGTGTTCTATTTCATGGTTTGAACTGTGGTTTAAACCGCGATTCGGACTGTAAAATCAAACCGCGGTTCGATGGTTTGGTTCGGTTCGGTTTGAATTTTTTCATGGTTCGATTTGAAATTTTTCCAAACCGATTACTAGTGGTTTGGTCCGTAAATTGGACTAAATCGAACCAAACCGAACCATTTACACCCCTATTTGTATGTATAGGTTTGCTTGGTGTGACCCCTCTTCCTCGTTCCAGTTATCAACTTATTGCCGATCCTTTTCCATTTCTTACTGGTAATATTGAAATTTTCTGTTTCTAATACTCGATCCCCACTTCAATTTTAGAATTTGTATATGAACGAAATAAAAGTGACGGGCTAGGCCCAACGAACGAAGCCCAATTATTCAGACATTATTGCCACCACATCTCTAGTGGGTCGGTCCAATTATTACAAGACCCAAGACCCATCAGCCAAGATCAGTCGACCTAGCTCATTGTCCGACCTCTATGGTCCCAACCTAGCTTTTTTCCGACATACGATCTATATCTCTTACGAGTATCATCCGGCTACATCAAACAGTCAGGTCGACCTAGACTCAAGCAGGCGACCTCGACCTACAATACATACGTCGACCTACAGAGTCAGGACATGTTTATAATCCTTTCCATAACAGGATTCCTACAAATCAGGAGTTATATGCGTACTTGATCTCCTACACAATCTGATCCACGATTCTAGGGATCTCATGCAATCCTACTACAATTATATCTCTCACCTAATCCTATATAAGGAGTAACCTCACCCTAAAAAAGATACACACATTCTTTCTACCCAAAATATAATATGTCTCCCTTCCGATTTATATCATCTCTCCATACACAGATGCTTATTCTCACGCCGGAGGGTTTGCGCGGGGAGTCCCCCGCGCCCTAACGGTGTCTGTTTTGCAGATCGTCCGTTCGTTCGTCCAGGAATCCAATGCCGCGTTCCCTACTGATTAGGTACCCCCGGTATCACCCATTTTATGCATCATCAATATAGATTAATTATGTTTTTTTTTCTTGTTATAATTTTTTTAGGGTAAAATTTATAGGGTTTTGGGTCGGGATTACAAGAAGCCCGAGAGGGTAACAACTGTTTGTAGGGGCGAATCTAGGATGTTTTGACAACGGTTGCAATTCTCCTTTCATTAATATTGATGATGAGGTAAGATTTTAAGTTCACAAATACATTTAGGACTACCCTCATATTGATATTGAATTTCTTGAGTTTTTGCTAGATCGCTACTAATTTGGTATCTCTGAAAGAAAAAGAGTCTTAGTTTGATATTTTTGGATCTAATTTGCGTGTTTGCATGGATTCAGTAATTGGCATTCGATACTCGCTCCGTCCCTAGAAAAATTGGCCCAACTTTTTATTTTGGTTACCCCCAAACTGTCCCATTTCTAAAAGAGGATACTCGCTTCGTCCCCTTCGTCCCGTAATAAAATTCAGCTTTTTAGAATTCTAATTTTACATTCATGCATCATTCTTTAATTTGCGCTATTATTATAGCTTCTCTCTCTCAATTTTAGAAATGACATTATTGTGGGTCAACCCTAAAAGCAATATTATATTAGTGCAATTTCAAGAAAATGCAAACAAATATAGCTTTACTCTTAAAACACTTTACTTGTCAAATGACATTTTATGGGGTGGGGGAGGGGTGGCGGTAGGAGGGAGTACTTCCCCGTGCCATTGGGAATGATCTATTTCAAAAATAAACATGTACTGTATTGCCTATGATGTCTGGGCATGACTGCTCATATACTACCACTTCTGTCCAACACAATATTCACACCATCCTTTTCTGTTTGTTTAGAACCCCCCTCCCCCCCAAAAAAACAAAACCTCATTTCCAACTTCAACTTGTAACCCTTCATGTTTGTTACATCTTTAAACCTTTTCCTTTCTTTTTGAAAACATGAGGGCTGGCTTATGTGTCAGCGAAAACTGATAGTAACTTCAGTGCAATTTAAAAGATGTTTATCGGTGTAAAAATTCACTATTAAAAGCTTTGACTTTTTATAAGTCGTTTCTTTCTTTGGGAAGGAGGAAGTTTGTAAATAACACCATGAGAGCAAAGAGGATGTAAGAATGGTTACATTTAAGGGTTATGATGTATGGTTGAAATATTTGACTTTTCCAATATGGATTCTTCTGATGGAATACGGATTAGAAACTTGATAGTAGTACCGCTTTTTGATGGCGGTTCAATCCTTGATGATCAAATCTTTATACTTGAAAATTATTTAACCGGTGGCTCCAATTTTTACTTTTGGAACTTAGCAAAGGTGTTTTTGGCTCTTTTCCCATGAGCATTCAAAAGTGGAAATTATAATGTTTTATCTTGGTAGTCAAACAAATAACTTGGTCTTTACTTTGTTTATGCTTAGGCATTGATCTTAAGAGGGCTGGATTGTAGAAGTAAAATTGATTCTAGGAAATCCAGGGTCCATTTGACACTTGGAAATGTGAAGGCAATCTTCAAGTTTCTTCCAAATTGCTTGATATTACTCCCTCCGTCCCTGAAAGATTATCCCATTTGCTATTTTGACTTGTCCTAAAAAGTATGTCCCATTTCTAAACTTAGGCATGAATGTTAGTGCAAATCTACTAAGGTACAAGAAGGTGAAGCTCTTCCTTAATAATTGCAAAATGTACAACAGGACAATCTTTTAGGGTCGGAGGGAGTACTTTATTTCTTTCCTCCCCAATTAAGGGTCACGTTGTCTTTTTGAAATGTCCCAGGTTATGTTTCCACTTTCCGTAATGTCATGCCTACTTTGAAAAGTAAATAGAGTAATAACCACCACTTTTCCGTAATGTATTCTTTACTAGGGCCAGTATGATCAAAACAAATTATGTCTTTGCCGCTTTGGAATATCATGTTTCCGCAAAACTATCTTACAACTTAATGCTTTTCATAAGGTTCATGATGAATTGATTAGCTATGATGTTGCTTGACTTACGGAACTTAATTATAGTCAAAAAAGTTATGAGAAGAAGCTAGAATCAAGGGCGTGAACTGGGCATATAGTTTCAATAAGAATATGAGAATAAGCTGATTGAGAGGGAATTGAAGATTAGTGGAAAATGAGACTCCATCTCTAGATATTGATGATCTCACTTTCCTTAAACTACTTATTTGGATTTTGAAGGATGATAGGTCTTAAAGCTTTAGAAAAAGGGTATATTGGGTATACATTTTCTCTATGATTTTTCAAAGTAGATGGCTATTGTGAAGTTAATGAAAAGTGGACACTTATATTGGGACATCTTAATTTGGAAAAGTGGACACATTCTTGGGAACTGGAGGAGCATGGAAAGAACAAGTGACCATTTAAATCGACCACATTCCCAATCATGAGAGGTATTGATATGATATTAGTTTCTCCATCCATTCCATATAAATGTTGCATTTGCCTTGTAAACTTTTTTAAGAAATGTGATTTATTTGTTTGTTCATTGCATGTACAACTGTAAGATTGTACTAACTATTTCCTAATTTAGAAATGCTACATTTATTTTGGGGAATACTAAAGAGGAAAGTGCGACATTTAACATGGGACGGAGAGAGCATATAGTTAGAGTAGGATAACTTCCTTACTTAGGTTGATGGCTCTGTCTGTTTCTTTTATAGAGATTTTCAACGGTTTCTTTCTTGAGGACATTTGGTGTGTATGCTGCTAGTGTACAAAGGATGTGTCACATGGTTGTGTGCTTTTTGAGTATTTATTTATCTCTTTAGACTGCCACTTACACAAAAAAGAATACAGTAAGTAGAGTGAGCTAAGAAAAAATTCTGGAACTCATATAACAGAATGGTATAGCCTGAAGAGGGGAGTTCTTTTTTTTTTTTTTTCACTACTCACACACACACACACACACACACATGCACGCATAGAAGCGCCTAGGAGATAAATCCTAGGGAGAGAAAGCCTTCCCTCTAACTTCTGGGGAGATTGAACCCATAACCTCCAGGTTGGAAGCCATGAGCTCTAGCCAGCAGGCCAAATCCCCATGTGCGGGAGTTCTTTTTCTATATACATACATATATGTATACATACATACTGTTGGGCCCTACATTTACAGTTAACTTGTTTTCAACTTGCACATAACATATTGGTACTAACAACTTGAGTTGTCCTACTACATCTTGATCATCTTGCAGGTTGAATTATTGTTACGTAAAACCCTACTTTTCAGGAAACGTGTCAATGGAATAGAAGACTAATTCAATGACATTTCTTCATTAAAGTCTTTAGCAACGGACCATTATCTCCTCCATCAACAAAGTGGCGAGAATATCTCAACAAGATCAACCTATTTTTCGAGATTCTAGGCCTATTATTCTCCTTGTATTTTAGCCGTTATTTGAGGTATAAAAAAGGAAAAACACCTGTATTTTACGCACACAATTTTTACTAGCTTAAGCTCCCTTACATACGCTCTTAGCTCTGTACTCAAACTCGATCTTTAATAAACCTTTTGGTCAAGGCAGGTTCCTAAACCTCCCGGGGTTTTGTGCCGGCGAACAAGTTGTTCAAGGGCTTTCCCTAGTCAACAAATTCCTTGTGTTCATTTCTACCCTATCAAATAATCATTGTACCCTGATTCATATCACTTTCGTCATTTTTCTTGTCATTAATAATACTTGTTGAAATTTGACCAAAACAATTTGGCGCCGTTTGTCAGAAACTTTGATTATTTGCGTAGAAATGACCCATCCGTCGTCCGTTAGTCAAGGTGAGAGGAGTCAGCCGCTTCCTAGTTCCGGCACCCAAGGCAATCCACCTTCGAATTCAGAAGCTGTCAATTTGGAGCTAATGTCCAACGTGGTCACTATGTTGAAGAAAGTGAATGATCGGTTGGATGCTCAGGAGCACACGAACACCATGATATTCAATGCCATTGATACCATGCGTAAAGGGAAGCAAACTGAAACTCAAGTATTTACTCCATTTTCACCTTTGTATCCTAGATCTTTATTTGGTGCAGGTACAGGACCAAGCCATATTGGAGATATCCCTATGTCCAATACCTTGCCAGCAGAAAGCACAATCGTGACATCCATTCCAATCACGCGACTAGGATTCAGCCTCACCGCTAGCCAACCTGTGTTGTCATCTTGCTATACCTATGCCACACCTTCAATGGGGCAAACAGGGAGTTTCTTTAATGCTTTTGATACTTCTGCATCTCAATTTAACAATAATTCTCTTTTCGCAGAGAATCAACTTGTTTGCCGACTTTTCGTCGAGCCCTCGGACATGATCTTAACTTTTGACGTCAGCTTTGTCCGTAATTTACATCGAATGCTCGTTAAGACTCGATTACCCGCCAGACTTTTAGGATCGTTTTTCTTTCGGTCGGTGGGACCCGCTTGCCCTATATGACCCTCGCCCGGGGCTGTCCACCCTGGGAGGTCGAAATACAGGTGGAATACGAGGGACTTATAGACGTAGTGACGGGGCCCACTGATCCAGGATCCAGAGTAGTTTACGAAAAAGAAGAGCAATCTTTTCCAACCGATTAGGTTAATAAAACATGTTTTAAGTAAACGTGAACAAATAACTGCATGTTGCATGAGCCCAAAGCCCAAACACCTACCCTCCTTCATTCCCAGACATCTGAATCCTCGTGCCTTTTCCCCCGCAGCTCCTCACAAAGGTTGGTTCCGGACACCGGGTCACCGTTTGATCAGTTGGGAAGAGTCAAGCGCATCGTCAGCTTCGCCGTTTATTCCGACTCCGGGTTTCAGAATGTCTGCATCAGCCGGTAATGATGGGGACAACGTCACTCCGCCTCCTGGGACTCCTCAAACAGAACCGCAATGGAATCAGTTAGCTGAACAGATGAGAGTGCGACAGGAAGCACAGCTGAACAGCCTTATGGAGGCTATCAAAAGCCATGGATTGGCCGCCAGTCTCAACCCAGATGGCACCTTCACTGTGGAAGAAGAGGAAGACCTCAATCCCGCTCTTGGTCAACCCGACTACTCCAGGATGCCACCACCGGCCTCCCACGGTACTACCACCGAGCCCGTGGTCGGGCTCCCAGCTGCACCACTGGATCCACGCGGCTGACGGGACGAGCCGGTTCGCAATGCCTCGGTGGGGATAAAGTCGCACGAAATGCCTTCCCGTGGTTGGGGATACCCGGAATGCCACAGCAAATTGGGATCCCACCTCAGTTTGGGACCGATCAATCCGGACCTTCACAGCAAAGTTTGAAATGCCGCCACAGCCTGGTTCTGGGCCACAGTCAGGAGCCCCTCCTCAGAATGATGCTAGCTCAGCTGCTCCTCACACAGCTTCCACAAACCCATTTCTCACTCAGGGTTCAATGGGTTACCAAGCCCCCCTCCCAGTTTCATCAGAATCACCAGGACCACAGTATCCTCTCGGTTATGCATCCTCGCCACAACCAGCCATGCAATTCAACAACCAGGGACAGCAGCCCGCACTTAAGCCTACTTATGGGCCTCGCTCCCAGGAAATCCAAGCCATCTGGCTACCTCAGATCTGCCTCCATCTTCTCTGCGATTGGAAGCCAACGGCAAGTCGCCGGGTTCTATCCCTTTGCCCAAGCTCCTACCTACACTCCCCAGGGTAATTTAGGCCAAGTACAGGTTTTCACCTATGCTCCGGGATATGGTATTCCTTCCACCAATGCACCACCAACAGCTAGTCCTCTTCCTGGCTCAAATATCGGCTCAGGCATTCCCGCTCCACCTTTGGATCCCCAATTGGCTTGGTTTATGGAGCAACACAAGGAAATGAAAGCGCAGATCGCTGAATTGACCGTTAAAAGGAACACCGCTCTTCGGCCTGAGGATCCCGACTCAATTGTACCCCTGCCTCACAAGTTCGTGATGCCCAATCTCGAACTATTTGATGGAAGTGCGTGCCCTAGAACTCACTTGGACACCTATACTTTGGCAATGAAAGCTAAGGGATGCACAAACCAGCAGTTAGCTGACTACTTCAGTCTCTCTTTGAAGTCAGGGGCTTTGAAATGGTTTTTCCGATTGCGGCTGAAGCTAGGGCTACTTGGGAACAGATTACCGGTACTTTCACGAGATAAGTATAAAGCCAACTTAGAATGGAAAACAAACAGAGTTGACTGCGAGACAACGGTGCGGCGCCACGATGAGAATATTGGGGATTTCTATAAAAGGTGGAACTGAAGCTTAGTGAAATGGCCATTCCTCCCTCGACGAAGCGGTTGGACATCTTTCGGTCATGCTTGAAGCCGCATTTGAGAGCTTCCCTCGGTCACTTCCCTACGGCGACTTGCGTGCAATGGTTAATTCGGGGCTAAGTTCGAAAAGGCTTACAATCGGCAGCCGACTGCACCTGCTTACAAATACCGGGTTTCTTCCACCTCCAACACAGGCTCACCTTGACCAAAAGGTAAAGAAGTGATTAGCTATGCGGGACGGGATCGTAACAATGCCACTTCCTTTGTTCCCAAGAAACCTGATGCATCCGGATCCGGCTCCAAGACTTGAGAAACTTTGGGATACCTTTGAGTGATATCTTCGAGGTTTGGTGAGAGAAGGTTTGCTCCGGCCTTTGGAAAATTATCGGCCCTAGAAACCCCAATGCTCCTTTGGATACCTCCAAGCATTGTGCCTTTCATCGATACCATGGGCACTGACAGATGATTGTGTCCCCCTGAAAAAGGCAATCCAAAGTTTGATTGAACAAGGGAGGTTAGAGGTGCCTGAAGGGCCCAATACTATCAGTAACCCATTCCCTAGAAACAACAACCCGAATGTCAATATGGTCGAGTTTGGTGATTCAAGACTTGTGGGCATAATGGAATTTGACTCACCCCTTTGTAAGGTCGGTGGACCGACCATCGCAGATGATGAAAATGGTTGGATTAAGCAAGAGATTGCCAAAGAAATCCTGATGGAAAGATCTGCAATAGCCCCCATCTCCAGCGTCGAAGAGTAGATGCATGGTCCAACAACAAAGAGCGGCTAGACTAGGGGCTACCTATCTTTAAAATAGTCTTTTAAGTCAACCTTCGTAGGTTCTAGTACTTTTCTTTCACCTAAGTCCTTCCTGGACATTTGTCGTTGTAGTCCATTTTGGACATAGTAGTTAAATGTCTAACTTTTAATATAAGTCTTTTTTCTTTTCTTGCTAGACTCGAGACATCACTTGCACACCCACGTTACACTTAATTGAAATGGTTTTATCCTAGATGATCACTTGTGCTGCTCAACCACTAATTCTTTAAAATGATTAATATTTAAACTAATCGGAGTGAGAAAATCAATTGATATCCTTCCCAAATTGGGGCTTACCAACTCCCCATCTTGCATCTCATATGCTCACATCCCTTTCAGCCTCATCATCTCGTTGTTCGATGAATTTTCATGAATCTTTTCTCATTTAAAGCTTAAGCAAGCAATGAAGACTTAATCTCAGGTCATCCGGTAGGGATTGCGGTTGAAGCCTTTCACCCATAGGAAAGTCATTACCTCACCCTCACTAAACACTACCCTTTCATTTCAAGATCGGCATGTTTTGAAACCCTGTTTAGCCATCACCTTTGCTCCTTATTGAGAGAAGTCCAAGCAACGCCAAAGAAGTTAGCGTCGAGAGTCGGCGATGCATAAAATGTTCAAATTGTGAAGGAAGGAAAGATAATTCTCAACTCCTCAAAGAGGCCTTCTGAATTCTCAAAAGAATGATTTTAAAATCCTCACAATCTCGGATATAATTCCAAGCTCATCAGGAAGCCTTCCAAAAAAAAAAGAGAGGCTCTCCAATGATCAAAAAGGAGCCCGAATTCTCGCAAGTTCACAAAAGTTCTCGATAGCTTGGACTTCCTCTTATCAATACCTTAAACCAATCCCAAGCCATCCTCTTAATTTTAGAGGATACTCCCATCACCATTACCCTCGCCTTTGGCCAAGGTCAAAATTTAACCTCTCATCCTTAGGGGCAATCAATCTTCCCTGCCATAGATTTTCCAAACACATCCCTGCAAGCCAACCTCTCATCTTTAGAGGTTCAGTCAGCAAAAGGCCCAGCCGACCCCTCACTTTAAGAGGTCATAACTCCCAAAATTACCCGATGGCCGATCGAAGCCCGGAAACCCAGCTGCAATTCCTATCGGATAGCAATTTCATCGTAAAATCTAAATCAAATTAATGGTTCATTGCTTGCTTAAATTGGAATCTAATCCATTTTGGCTCAAAATTACCAATCAAAGATTGTGCAAATTCAAATTTGATTCATGTGAGCATAATTCATTTCTACTCCACAAACACTTGCCGTGGATGTCCCACTGGGGCTTCGCATCCGTGTCTTTCATGGACACTCTAAGGGGATATGTTATTCAATCCTCAAAATCCCCAAAGGTCCTCAGATCCTCGAATTTCAACATTCATTCTCTTTTCATTCGGGATAGGCCCGAACTACGGCGACCTGAGCTCTTCATAATGAAGGGAACGCAGGCAACCAGAAATGGTCCGGTCGAAATCACAAACAAATTTCAAAAAAAAAAAAAAATCGTTCTCATCGAGGATTGTCCCTATACACTTTCCGCCCTTCCGAGCTTGATTCTCGATATCAGTTGGTTTTCTCCCTGTGATTAATCAAAATATTTGTTCATATCAAATTTAGTGTTTGAATAACCCGAACATTAACAAAGGGTTTTAAGCAACTTTGTGATCATCACGAATAAGACAAGTTTTCAAGTGTCTCGACAAGTCTTCTCTTTCTACATTATAGGAAGGTAGAGCCAAACACTGTTTTTCTGTCAGCAGGGGCTTCCATACACGTTTCCACACCTTGTTATGTTTATACTCTCTCAAAAGAGTCAAACCCAAAAGCGAGAGATTCATACACAAATTCGGGAGAAATTCCCACCTTTCAAAAGATATGCCCCTGCATGTAAACATTTCTGAGTCTTGTCCAGTAACTGGTTGACTAAGGTCTGAAAAGATGGGTGCCTCCTCTGTTAGACTACTCTGAATTTCTTCACGCTGGGGCTTCGATAAGCGGTTCTCCCGGGTTCTCCTGTATCATCTCTTCAAGCTGGGGCTTATATAGTCATCTTTGGGTCCACATTGGGTTCTTCACTACAAGATAGATTCGATCTTCATCAGATTATTCTCAGGATCGCTTTGCATTACCAATCAGATTGGGACTCTGCTAATTATGTCATAATCACAACGAGGTTATAAGATTAGGGCCTTGCCAGTCACGCTTTGAAATCTGGACTTTGCCAGTGGTCCTCTAG
The DNA here is from genome assembly GCA_022495995.1 of Adenophora triphylla var. japonica. NCBI lineage: Eukaryota > Viridiplantae > Streptophyta > Magnoliopsida > Asterales > Campanulaceae > Adenophora > Adenophora triphylla. The sequence goes on from JAFEMH010001679.1 coordinate 235,511, forward strand.
ACCTGAATTTTATCAAGTCACAAGAAAGGTCTAGTCACATCAACGGCTAGATTTTCGGCTTGAACTTGGTACATAGCGGCTTCCCGTAGCGTCGGAATCTAAGATACGGGTTTCACCCGGCGTTAGCAATTTTATCAAATCATTCTCCGAACAAGGTTTCGGCCAAGTCACGGCTCACCCAAATGAAAGAAGTTTCACTCATATCAACGTGCCCTAGAGCCTGTCAGCATCAGCTTCAAATGACCAAAATTGAGAGGGAAAATTCCAAACAAGACCAGGATCCGAATCCAATCTCATCAAGATTGAGGTCCATGTGATCTTGTTAACAAAACCTCATCAACAACCCTTTGTTTAAATCGTAATCGAGGGCTCTCACCTCCCACTTGCTCAAAATCTGTTGCAAACAGGTCTCCGGATACATACATCCCAATGCATCCCCTCTCATCACCATGCATCCCCATAAAAATATCCCAAGGGCTCATGTAGCATGCCTGAAAACTTGAATCAATAGGAAAAATCCTAAGTGGTTGAAGATCATAAATCATAATTTCCCTACCAAAAGCTTAGGCTAAGTGCATCTTCGAAAGCAAGTAAATGCATCATCTCGCGAACATATGCGGTGATCTTTGTCATAATCATTCGATTCTATGCATGCATCTGTCATCATGAATGTCATATATACATCTTCCTCTCTACTAACCAATGCGGGGATTCGAACGTGAAAGACCATTTTCCTTCGCTATTGAGACTTACCCTCAACAAGGAAGATATTTACCAAAGTCCAAAATCAATGGTTTCAACAAAATCGCAAGAAATCAAATGCCCCTTTTCGGCAGAGATGATTCGGGCAAAACATGTGCGAGATCACCTCCGGTGTCTACAAATCGGTCGAGACGCCAAGTTCTCAAATACGGTTCGGTCGAGAGACGCCAAGTTCTCAAATACGGTTCGGTCGAGACGCCGAGTTCTCAAATACAGTACGGTCGAGACGCCAAGTTCTCAAATACACGGTCGGACGTAGACGCCAAGTTCTCAAATACGGTTCGGTCGGAGACGCCGAGTTCTCAAATACGGTTCGGTCAGAGACGCCAAGTTCTCAAATACGGTCGGTCGAGACGCTAAGTTCTCAAATATCGGTGACGGTCAGAGACGCCAAGTTCTCAAATGCAGTTCGGACAGAGACGCCGAATTCTCAAATGAAAATCGGTCAGAGATGCCAAGTTCTCAAAATGCAAATCGGTCAGGGACGCCAAGTTCCCAAATATAATACGGTCAGAGATGCCAAGTTCTCAAATACAATTCGGTCAGAGACGCCAATTTCTCAAATACAATTCGGTCGGGGACGCCAAGTTCTCAAAATGCAAATCGGTCAGGGACGCCAAGTTCTCAAATGAAAATCGGTCAGAGACACCAAGTTCTCAAAAGCAAGAAGTCCCAATGTGAAGACAAGCTCAACAACTTCTACAAGGTTGACGATCACCAGCAAGATGCAGACTCAACCAAACTCCCCCTTCGAGGTCAAAATGCCTCCAAAGACGGCAAATTGTCGGCGAAACCGCAACCCAACAACTCTTCATCAACATCAGTAGTAGCCTCGGTCCTTCGGCTACAGTAAGCACGGCACGGTATGAAAGCATATCTTAGTCAACTACTTTTCTAAAAGAACATTATCATCAAATCTTAGGGTGACTTCCCAAAAATAGTCAAGTCTTAGGGCGACTTCCCAAAAATAGTCAAATCTTAGGGCGACTTCCCAAAAAACAGTCAAACCTCGGGTGACTCCCAAATACCGTCAAACCATCAAAGACCATCCCCAACAGTTTTTGAACTACGTCCAGGCTTGATTCCCACTCGGGATACGTAGGTAGCCTACCTTAGGTCCAGCCACTTGACCAACACGGTCACCCTTTTCCCCGATGATCATCGTAAGCTCTAATCTTCCCCTGCGAGAACGCCCTCAAACATGTCTCCCTCAGGTACAAAACCTCGACTTAGGATCATACTCCTGAACTGAGTCCCCATTTAGGTTCATACTCCTGAACTGAAACCCCGACTTAGGATCATACTCCTGAACTAGGTCCCCATTTAGGTTCATACTCCTGAACTGAAACCTCGACTTAGAATCATACTCCTGAACTAAGTCCCTATTTAGGTTCATACTCCTGAACTAAACCTTGACTTAGAATCATACTCCTGAACTAAGTCCCCATTTAGGTTCATACTCCTGAACTAAACCTCGACTTAGAATCATACTCCTGAACTAAGTCCCCATTTAGGTTCATACCCCTGAACTAAACCTCGACTTAGAATCATACTCCTGAACTAAGTCCCCATTTAGGTTCATACTCCTGAACTAAACTCCAACAAAGGCTAACAAAATCCCCAGCGAAGTTAACGGAATCCCGTTTCTTTTCCCATTATCATCCATTTCCTCGGCAGCAAACATAAGACCGATCCCTTCAAATGAAGTCCACCAATAGACCATCTATCCCAAACCATCAAAGGGAAATCATTTCAAATCAAGGTTCGAGGCACCTAAGACACCATCTCTAAGGTTCGAGGCACCTAAGACGCCATCATGAAGGTTCGAGGCACCTAAAACGCTATCACACACAATACGAGGAAAGCGATAAATCGCAATCATCCCCTAATTTGACAAACCGAAGTCAAACCATAGGGCGACTTCCCCAAAATAGTCAAACCATAGGGCGACTTCCCCAAAATAGTCAAACCATAGGGTGACTTCCCCAAAATAGTCAAACCATAGGGCGACTTCCCAAAAATAGTCAGATCTCAGGGCGACTTCTCAAAAATAGTCGGACCTTAGGGTGACTTCCCAAAAATAGTCAGATCATAGGGCGACTTCCCAAAAATAGTCAGATCATAGGGCGACTTCCCAAAAATAGTCAGATCTCAGGGCGACTTCCCAAAAATGGTCAAATCTTAGGGTGACTTCCCAAAAATAGTCAGATCCTAGGGTGACTTCCCAAAAATAGTCAGATCTTAGGGTGACTTCCCAAAAATAGTCAGATCATAGGGCGACTTCCCAAAAATAGTCAGATCATAGGGCAACTTCCCAAAAATAGTCAGATCATAGGGCGACTTCCCAAAAATAGTCAGATCTCAGGGCGACTTCCCAAAAATGGTCAAATCTTAGGGTGACTTCCCAAAAATAGTCAGATCCTAGGGTGACTTCCCAAAAATAGTCAGATCTTAGGGTGACTTCCCAAAAATAGTCAGATCATAGGGCGACTTCCCAAAAATAGTCAGGTCATAGGGCGACTTCCCAAAAATAGTCAGATCTCAGGGTGACTTCTCAAAAATAGTCAAATCTCAGGGTGACTTCCCAAAAATAGTCAGATCTTAGGATGACTTCCCAAAAATAGTCAGACCATAGGGCGACTTCCCCAAAATAGTCAAATCATAGGGCGACTTCCCAAAAATAGTCTAATCTTAGGGTGACTTCCCAAAAATAGTCAGATCATAGGGCGACTTCCAAAAAATAGTCAGATCTCAGGGCGAATTCCCAAAAATAGTCAAATCTTAGGGTCAAAAACCCGAACTACGACTGGCTTGATTCCTCTTAAGGATACGTAGGTAGCCTATCATTAGGTTCAGCCATCAGACCGAAAATGGTCATTCCTATCCCCAGCAGAGCGGATATACAACTCTAAGCCACCAGACCAAAATGGTCATCTTCTATCCCCAGCAGAGTTTCTTTCAGCAACCAACTGCATAACTCGCTCGCCAGGTTGACATCCTAAAACAGTCACTCCAGGGTCAAAAACCCGAACTACGACCGACTTGATTCCCCAATCGGGATACGTAGGTAGCCTATCGCTAGGTTCAGCCACTCGATCACTTGATCATCCTGTCAAATTTGGAGCCTTACTCTTATCGACGACCCCGCTTCCTTCGAAAGCGCCGTCGCCGAGGGGCTACTGTAAGTACTCCAATTTGAGTTGTTAGCATTTTCGTTAGAAAATTAACGAAAATTTTAATATTCCTAACATTTTTAACATTTCTAACCAACCAAGGGTAGATTAGGGTTTTCCATTTAAAGATAAACCAAGGAAAGAATCTCAAAAAGCAAAAGAAATTGGAAAAATCCGAATTGGGCAAGTTGAAAAACATAAACTGCTGGATTTTTGAATTTTATTCTTCCTGTCCAAAGCACGGCTGCATTTAATGAACAGTGCACGTTTACATAACCCTCCGCGCGGATCCTATTGCATTTTCAGTGGCCTATAAATTGAACCCTCCTCTCTCAGTTTACACAACACAATTGGCTCATAGAAGCTGTATTCTGGCGAAAAATAGGGAGAAAACAGTGGGAATTCACTAGAATTGCCACCATTTTCTCCTCAATCTTTCCCAAACCCCTCTCACTCAAAATACTTTCAAAACACTCTCATACATACACCAATCCAAGCTCAAATCACCCCTTAGGAGGAGGATTAGAGAGAAAACATAGAGGACTTAAGTGTTATCTACTTGTTTTCTCTTTGACCAACTCTATCATCAAACCCTAAACACATTCAAGCCTTGAATCCACCCAAACACAAATCCAAACACCAAATCTTGATACTCCTCAAGTCAAACACCAAATCTTGATACTGCTCAAGTCAAATTCCAAGCCAAGGAAGATAGGGTGTCACCATTGGTAAAGCCCTCCTTCTCTAAACCCTAAAACTCCCTTTTAACTTCTTGTTCATCTTGTTCTTCTTACTTTGATTTACTTTATGTCTAGTTTAACTTAAATCTTGACCTAAGATGGTCATCTTGAAGTTCATCTTCATGAATGACCATCTCAAATGGTCCACATTGAAATTGTCTATGGCTAAGAACTTATGAGACGAAACTCACAAGGTGAGATAAAACTCACAGGTGTTGTTCTTAGTGTTGATGACACTAACAACAACACATTCACCAATTCTAGAAAAAGCACAAATCAATAGAAATAAATATAATTTGCAGCGGAAGAATTAAAGCAATACACAAGAATATAATTTTTATCAAGTTATATAAATATATAACTTGATGGGTGCCTAAAAGGCAAGACCTTTCTATTAATAATATGAATTCAATACAAGGTCGAGGTTGTTCCTTAATGATAAACGAACCCTGATATAAGGAACAACATACACGAATTCTCTCAGTAAATAAACACTCAAAAACCTCACAAAAATATAAAAATCTATATGAAATATTCGAGTGTTGGACAAAGTGTTGCCGACACTGAATGGCAACACTTGAGAGCAGAATTCTACTTTTCTTGTGCAGATTTGCGTTTTCTGAATTGGATGATCTTCAATGAAGATCCACTGCACTATTTATAGGCCACAAAGTCTTGGAGCCTACTCAAATGATCAGCTAACAGCCTTGGGTTTGTTTCCTCCAAAATAGCCTTCTCGCCTTCATTGTAGGAGACCTAGTCTTCTCTTGCTTCTCATGCTTGTACCTCTTAGCTTTGATTGCCTTGTACTCTGACTTGTTCTCCCCCAGAATAGCTGAATAAAATATCTCCTGGCTTGGTCATCAATTAAACAAATAAACACATGTTTATTTGTTAACTTCTTCTTCTCTTCGTGATTAACGCACAGTACATTTACATTGCGATTTTAAGCTCATTTTAAGGTGACTAACTACTGTTATATAAACATTAATTTACCCATTAATATTTGTGAAAAATACAGTAACTAACTCAGTGTCGCCAATTCCAAATGGCAACACTTTTGGCAACACCAGTGGCAACACTGGTTTGCAACACTTGGGATGACATTCATGACAACACATGATCTAACATTAACAATCTCCCCATAGTTACTGATTTCTTCACAAAATACCAATGTGATGATCTTTTCAAAAACAGTTAGTCAAACTTAACTAAAACCACAAAAAATGCCACGAGATTTTGATAGAGGCAACATAAACCTTCAGGCAATGTTTTGAAATATTTTTCAATCCAAAACATCAACCATTAAGCAAATGAAGTATCAAAATCTTTACAAAAATCTCCCCCTTAATACGAAATTAATAACTAACCAAAATAATTATTAAAATCTTAAACCAACCATTCCATCATTCAACAAAAAAACATCCATCCAAGTTTGAAGAAAATTCCAGCCGAAACAAAGAAAAAAATAAACAGAAATAAAATTTGTTTAAGCATTACAAACCAAAATAAAACAAATAAAATTGTTTTTGTTTCCAACCACCAAAAACAACCACCATTCAAACCAACCATCTTTAAACTGCATTTCCAGCTCCTTCACCTCCCTCTGCTGTCCCACTTGGCCCAGCACCATTTCCAGCTCCATCATCATCATCACGCCTTGGTGGCTTATCTCCCCCTATTTTGGAAGAAATTAAATCCACCATTTTCATCATGTCAGTGCGCATGTCCAACCACCCCTGAATTACTGAGTCAATGTGCTTGACCTGACTATTGAAAAAATTAAGTACCATAGCAGCATCAACCATTACAGGAGCAGTGTTGCCAGAAGTGTTGCCAGTTTCAGGAGCGACACTTGGGGCGACACTGGTAGCGAGGGCGGGAGGAGCATTTGTAACCAAAACCCAAGGTAAATCCCTGTGCCTATCACCTTCAGTAAAGTGCTTGGTAATTCGATAATACACAGGTCTTTCAGAAAGATTATCACCATTCCAAGGCTTAAGGTTTTGGTACATTAGGACTTGGAAAATAAGGGAAGGAAAAATGAAGGAGGAGGTCTTTTTCTTCTTAGCCCATGCAGCAAGGTGAGCAAATACAAGTCTCCCAAAGTTAACTCTTTGTTTCTTGCCTAGTTTGTACAACAAATTAGCTTGCTCAAAAGTGACCGTGTTCTCGTTTGCCGTAGGAAGCCAATTTGTTATACAAATCTTGTGGAGCACGCTAAACAAAGAAGTGAGATGGGTAGACCTAAAGTGATCAGACCAAATGGTGATTCTCCCTCCAGTTAAAAAGGTGGCTAAGGCATTAGGATCATATTCCAAACTCTCATCTTCGACATTAGGGAGGCCGAATGCCTTGTTGATGATCAAGGGATTAAAATCATAGATATTGCCCCTAACAAAAATCTTTCCATAATGAGGGGTATTCCTATCATCAATATTATCCCTAAGATGAGCATAGAAATTCCTAACCACACTTTCAATGTACGATGACACTTTAGTCACCGTAGGCAAAAACATCCTATCCTCCAAAAACTGATACACACCTAACTCCTTGAATTGAGTCACATACATATTCTTTTCATTCAGAATTTTCTTCTCAGAATCTTCAACAAACTTATCTAAATTTGTTTCACCATAAAATTCATCCGAAAGAAAAGGACGTTCATAAAATCCAAAGGACTCATAATCTGACTTTGTATCCTGAGAGGGATTAGGAGAGTGTACCTCAGGCCAGGAAATAGGAGAATACGAAGGAGAACTCGATTGTGCTTTGGTCTTGGCAGCAGGTGTTGCTTCAGGTGTTGCCATTTCATCGGCAACACTTGGGGCGACACTTGATGAAATTTTCTGTTTCTTCTTCATTTTGGACTGGGCTTCAGCAAGAGTTTCCTCATCTTCCAACCAAGCTTCTTCATCCTCATCAGAAGATGATGAGGGCTCCTTTGTCTCTTTAAAAGCTGGGTCCGAACCTTCCTCGGACGAAATGTTGAGAGAAGAACTCGAGCTATCCTCCACATTTACTGGATCATCAGCCGTGTTGGAAGGAATCTTGGACCTGAACAAGGTTTTGATCCTCTCAGATTGTCTACGCACTCCACCCCTAAAAGACGAAGAGGCATCAACCGCCTTTCTCTTCTTGGTCTTCTTTTGAGGGGCGAAGGTGAGCTCTATGGAGGGGGTAGCTTCTGGAAGATTAATAGGAATGGGAATTTTGGAAGGATCATAGACAACAATGTCTAATGAGGGTGAGGTTGAGGGTGTGGCCGAAAGTGTCGCAGGGGATATCTCCATTGGAACGGCGACATTTGAGGCAACACTAGAGGGAGCTAGAGGCGAAATTTCCATGGGAGACGAAATTTGGGAAGTATTTTTAGGGCTAGCCATGGAAGATTGAAGAAGAATGAGGAAGACGAAGAACTGGGGCAAGGGTTTGGGATTCCGCCTAGAGAGAGAGAGAGAATACGGTGAGAGAGAGAGGGTTTAGGAGGGGGTTTTAAGAGTGAATAGTGGAGGGATTTAATTGATTTGACAAGGTCAAATTAATTAAACCTCCACTTATCTCTAAAAATCCCAACAATACTCAAGTGTTATCCGCCATTTTTTTAAAAAAATCCTTTTTTTTTTTTTTAATTTTTAATTTTTTAATAATAACTAAACATAATTTTAGTAATATCCATAAAATTGTGTTTTTCAAAATTCAAAGAGATGAATTTTAAAAAATAGATATTACAAAATTACACTTAGATTGACAAAAATAAAAATTTTTGCTAAAAACCTTTTAAATTTCACAAACTCTAAATATAAGCAAATAGACTTTTGGAAATTTAAAATTTAATTAACAAAAACAAAAACAAGAAAATAAAAAATTAATGTAGCATCTACTAATGTGTTACTAGCAATGTTGCGTGACACTCAAGGCAACATTTTTAAATAAAATCCCCTTGATAATTTTTCAACATATATAACCTATCATTCCTTAGGCAATTTATAAGCACACTTTACACTTTATTTATTTACAAGGAAGCATCGTAGTAGCGAGCTCCGTGCCCCGAGTTTTTTATTAAAGTGTAAAGCTACAATTAGTAAGTTTTATACCTTTCAAGTAGGGTACACTGTAGTAGCGAGCTCCATGCCCCTAATACTTAGTATAAAACACTACATTATATTCCCTTTGGGAATTTCCACAAGCTTTGCCTTTTTCAATATCAACAACAATGTGAGTGACTTTGTCACTTTTTAGCACAAAGGGGATATTTTATAAAAAATGTTAACCTTAAGAATGTACACATACTAGAACAGAAAGGTCAGTAAATGCCCCCCATTTGGGATTAAACTAGCTATATTTTTTTTTTTTTTAAAGATAAGATACAACTCATACAAAGTGTTGTGACGGTGTTGGTAACAGACGGCAACACTAACAGATTTATAGAAAACATAGACCAAGAGATTTTTTCAAACTTGAAAATCTCTCATGGTCCAAGGCTTTGGTCAAAATATCAGCAAGTTGATGTTTTGTATCAATATGCTCTATTTGGATCAATTCCTTTTCTACTAAATCTCTTAAAAAATGATGGCGGATATCAATGTGCTTAGTGCGTGAGTGTTGTACAGGGGTTTTGGAGATATTTATAGCACTCAGATTGTCACAATACATGGTCAAGATATTACTATCAAGACCATAGTCATCAAGCATGTGTTTTAACCATATTAGTTGTGAACAACAACTCCCTGCGCCACATATTCGGATTCGGCGGTCGAGAGAGAAACACGGTTTTGCTTGCGGCGTACCATGACACTAGATTATTACCCAAGAAAACAACCCCCACTAGTACTCTTTCTGTCATCTATATCCCCTTGCCCAATCGTAGTCACTAAAACCAACTAAGTTGGTATTAGTGTCTTTGGTGAACCAGATTCCCAATTCACTTGTCCCAGACACATACTTGATGATTTTCTTGACGGCATTTAGGTGAGAAATTTTAGGAGCAGATTGATATCTAGCACAAACACCTACGCCTGAACATTATATCGGGACGGCGCGGTAAGATAAAGAAGACTACCTATCATGGATCTATACAGAGTTGGGTCAACATCCTCCCCTGCCTGATCTTTGGTTACCTTAAGAGATGATCCCATAGGTATTTTAGAGCTCTTGGCACTCTCCAATCCAAATCTTTTCACCAGACTCTTAGCATACTTGCTCTGAGTGATGAAGATTCCATCATTCGATTGTTTCACCTGCAATCCTAGGAAATAATTAAGTTCTCCTATCATGCTCATCTCAAATGTAGATGTCATAGCTTCCACAAAATTTTGTAAACATGTTTTAGATGTGGAACCATAAACTATGTCATCAACATAGATTTGAGCAATGACAAGCTCTTTATTTTCCCTAAGAATAAATAATGTCCTATCGGCTTCTCCTCTAACAAATCCATATTCAAGAAGGAAGCTTGTTAGACGCCCATACCATGCACGAGGAGCTTGTTTTAAGCCATATAAGGCCTTATCAAGTCTGTATACATGGTGCAGGTGGAATGGGTCTTCAAACCCTTTGGGTTGCTCAACATAGATCTCTTTATCTAAGTACCCATTCAAGAAAGCCGCTTTGACATCCATTTGGTGCAATGTGATTTTGAGATAACAGGCTATAGCAAGAAGAAGTCTTATTGACTCAATTCTAGCCACATGTGCAAAGGTCTCGTCAAAGTCGATTCCTTCCACTTGTGTATAGCCTTGAGCCACAAGACGAGCTTTATTACGAACAATATTACCCAATTCATCAGATTTGTTTTTGTAAATCCATTTAGTTCCAATAATGTTAGTATTTAAAGGACGTGGAACTAAACACCAAACCTCGTTACGGGTAAATTGTTCAAGCTCTTCTTGCATAGCTTGAATCCAGAATTTATCATTTAAGGCCTCAATCACATTTTTTGGTTCAACAGAGGAAACAAAACAGGAGTGTTTTACCTGAGAGTATGTGGAGGACATACACACATATCTAACCATATCTCTGTAATCAACTGGCTCCTTGTTCCTTGTTCTAACCCCTTCATTAACATCACCAATTACTTGAGTAATGGGATGATAATTTCTAATTCGAGCTGGGGGATCTCTCCTGCCTTGATGGTACACCAATCCATTTTCTCCTTCTGAGTCACTGCTCTCAGAATTTCCAGCCACTGTTCTGTTCTCCTGTGTTGTCTCAGGTGTTGCCATTTCAGGGGCGACACTTGGAGCAACACTTGAATGCTGTGGCCGCAATGGCTGAATCGTTCTGTTCCGGCCCTTTGTTCGACTTCTTCTAGTAAAGTCGAGGTATATCATCATTTGGTTCTCTGTGGCACTCAAGTAATCGTTAAATTCAATATTTACCGATTCTTGAATTACTTTTGACCTCAAATTATAGACACGATAAGCATGACTGCTTTGAGAGTAGCCAAGAAAGATGGCTTTGTCACTCTTAGAATCAAGTTTTCCTAAGTATTCCCGGTCATTTAAAATGTAACACAAACACCCAAACACATGAAAATAGTGAACCGTAGGTTTCTTTCCATTTAAAATCTCATAGGGTGTCATAGTTGTACCGGGTCTTAAGAAAACTCTATTTGTAGTGTGACAAGCTGTGTTTAATGCTTCGGCCCAAAAACCTTTAGAAATATTTCTAGCAATTAGCATAACACGAGCCATTTCCATTAAAGTCCTATTTTTCTTTCAGGACACCATTTTGTTGTGGTGTTTTGGAGTCTTTGAAAACTCATGGTGTATCCCCTTTTTACTACAAAAAGTAGAAAAGGAGATGTTTTCAAATTCTCTACCATGATCTGATCTTATTCGAAAAATAGGAGAACAAAACATGTTTTTGATTTTAGAGGCTAAGTGAGTAAATTTATCAAAAGTTTCAGATTTTTCTCTTAAGAAATACACCCATGTAAACCTAGAAAAATCGTCAACTATTACATAAACATACTTCTTACCTCCCAAGCTTTCTACCTCAATAGGACCCATCAAGTCCATATGTAGAAGCTGAAAACAATGTGTTGTTCCTGAGTGTTGCTCATTGTGTTGTTCAACACTGTGAGCAACACGAGTTTGCTTACCCTTTTGACAGCCACCACACATCACGGTGTCTTTGAGGTATAGTTTAGGAACACCTTTGACGGCATTATGTTTGATAATCTTCTCAAGATTCCTATAATGAGAATGACCTAACTTTTGATGCCATAACCTAATATCATCAAGTTTTGTCAAATTGCACACTGATTTATTACCAACCAGATAGCAATTATCACTTGATCTTATTCCGGTCATGACACAAAAGTTAGTGTTATCAAACACTTCACAGGTATTTTTATTGAATTTTACCTCCAAATTGTCATCACATAGTTGGCTAATGCTAATTAAATTAGCAAGTAAACCATCTACGTGCAAGACATTTTTCAAAGGAGGAAAACCAACAATATCCAGTGTTTCTTTACCAACTATTTCACTCTTGCCTCCACCACCATAAGTCACAGAGCCTCCTTGAATAGGTTGGTACTCTGTTAGGAATGATTTTGTACCAGTCATATGACGTGAACAACCACTATCAAAGTACCAAGTTCCTGCAATGTTAGTCCTTAAGGCTGTATAAACAACATAGCATTTCGTTTTTCCTTGGGTAACCAACCCTTTTTGAAAATCTGGATTTCTGTTCACCGTGTTGCCATAAGTGTTGCCCTGAGAAACTGGCGACACTTGAGACGACACTTGAAGACTGGACATTTTCTTTTGTAGAAAAATGCAATGCGGTTTTAAATGTCCAGCTTTGTGACAGTATCCACACTCATTGGATTGATCAGAGGAATCACTAGAAGTGCTACCCTTTTCCTTGACACGCTCTTTTACAAAACAATTTTTAGTTTCAACATCAAACAAGGAAGAGGTAATACTTTCAAGTGATTCTTGGAACCCAAGACCAGCTTTCAGAGGCTTACTCAATTTGAGTATTTCATCCAATTTGGATGAACTCGTGTTGAGTTTTTGAAGGTGGATTCGGCTAGGTTGAGTTTGGCCTTGATTTTATCAAGATCCAATTCTCTCCTGCGAGTTGAGCTTCTAGCCGAGTCAAGGAGTTCTTAAGATCCTGATTTTCCTTTTTCAAGAAAACCACCATCTTATTCTCCTTTTTCCATTCCACGAGGAGAGATTTATAGAGGTTTTTTAATTCACAAATAAGTTCATCTTTATCAAGATCATCCTCTATAATCTCTTCTGAATTTAAATCTGTTGAACCATGCAAATTAAGATCATTTAAAGAATCATACCTGCTGAGTGTTGTGCCAAGTGTTGCCAATTCCTGGACGACACTTGGGGCAACACTTTCTGAAGAAGTCACCAATGTTGTGTCAAGTGTTGTCAAATCTGTAATGACACTTGAAGTAACACTCTCAGTCGAAGGTAGCTCCTCTACCGTGGCCATCATGACTACTTGCTCCGTCTGTTCTTCTTTCTCCGTTCCTTCCTCCTCTCCATCACTAAGAGATACCCACAAGTTTTTGCCCGCCTTTCTCAAGGTGTTAGCACATTCATTGGCATAGTGACCCCAACCGGAACAAGCATGACATTGAATAGATTCAATGTACTTAGGATCGGACCGGATCTTTTCCGAGGATGCACGCCTTGGTGGGATATCCTTTTGATTTGGAGGAGGACTTCTCCTTGGCACAAAACTAGAGGTTTTGGCCATTTGGTCCTTAGCCTTTACCTGCACTTTGTTAAATTTTCTAACCATAGAATTATATCTCTTTGCAAGTAAAGCTACACTAGTATTTTCATCTAACTCCTCGAAGACTTCATCTTCATCGTCCACACATGTGTCCGAAGATTCGACTTTTAAGGCAATATTCTTGCCTTTAGAAGCCTCCGTTTGTTCATTGAGATTCAACTCAAAGTTTTTCAAAATACTCATTAAGGAGTTGATGTCCATTGTTGAAAGATTATGGGCCTCTTCAATAGCCGAAACTTTAATATTAAAACGTTCGGGAAGAGTACGAATAGCTTTTGAAACAAGTTGTTTATTTGTAAAAGGCTCCCCTAATACTTGACAAGCATTTGAAATATCAATCAACTTTTCAAAATAAGACGAGATGTCTTCGTTTTCACTCATTCTTAATCTTTCAAATCTACTAGTGAGACCTCTAAGCTTTGTTTCTCGGACACTGCCATCTCCTTCACAAAATCTTTGTAAAGTATCCCAAGCATCTTTTGCAGAGGGACTATTTTGAATGAGTTTGAACATATGCATGTCAACCCATGCATAGATGGCATTCAGTGCCTTTTCATTGAAACTAGCAAGATTATTCTCTTCAATTGTCCACTCGAATTCAGGTTTGACTTGTACGTCACCATCGTCATCCGGAGGAAGCATTGGAACAGAATAACCATTTAAAATAGATCGCCAAGCCCGAAGATCAATTGATTTGATATGCGAGCGTAGGCGAATCTTCCAATAAGCATAATTAGATCCGTCTAAAACCGGTAATCTCTTTTGATTAGGGTTTGCGGGATCATAAGCCATGACAAAAGGATCTAAACACTTAGTATATCAAGTGCTAGGCTCGATACCAATTGAAATTGTCTATGGCTAAGAACTTATGAGACGAAACTCACAAGGTGAGATAAAACTCACAGTGTTGTTCTTAGTGTTGATGACACTAACAACAACACATTCACCAATTCTAGAAAAAGCACAAATCAATAGAAATAAATATAATTTGCAGCGGAAGAATTAAAGCAATACACAAGAATATAATTTTTATCAAGTTATATAAATATATAACTTGATGGGTGCCTAAAAGGCAAGACCTTTCTATTAATAATATGAATTCAATACAAGGTCGAGGTTGTTCCTTAATGATAAACGAACCCCGATATAAGGAACAACATACACGAATTCTCTCGGTAAATAAACACTCAAAAACCTCACAAAAATATAAAAATCTATATGAAATATTCGAGTGTTGGACAAAGTGTTGCCGACACCGAATGGCAACACTTGAGAGCGTAATTCTACTTTTCTTGTGCGGATTTGCGTTTTCGAATTGGATGATCTTCAATGAAGATCCACTGCACTACTTATAGGCCACAAAGTCTTGGAGCCTACTCAAATGATCAGCCAATGACCTTGGGTTTGTTTCCTCCAAAATAGCCTTCTCGCCTTCATTGTAGGAGACCTAGTCTTCTCTTGCTTCTCATGCTTGTACCTCTTAGCTTTGATTGCCTTGTACTCGACTTGTTCTCCCCTGCATTAGCTGAATAAAATATCTCCTGGCTTGGTCATCAATTAAACAAATAAACACATGTTTATTTGTTAACTTCTTCTTCTCTCTTCGTGATTAACGCCCGGGTCGTTTCTCGTTGCTGATTTTAAGCTCATTTTAAGGTGACTAACTACTGTTATATAAACATTAATTTACCCATTAATATTTGTGAAAAATACAGTAACTAACTCAGTGTCGCCAATTCCAAATGGCAACACTTTTGGCAACACCAGTGGCAACACTGATTTGCAACACTTGGGATGACATTCATGACAACACATGATCTAACATTAACACACATTTTAAATTTCTAGTTGATTTTTCTCTTTAATTTCATCTCTACAAAATTCCCCTTCCCAAGCAAATGAAATGCTTAAGTCCTAATGTACCCCAAGGATGGTTTGATATAGTAGATCACCACAAAAATGTATAGTGACTACTAATCAAAACCTAGGGAAATGGGGACAAGCATGGATGCAAAACCCCCTTTTAAATCACATTTCCTTCTTGAGAATGTTGTTGTCCAGTAGCATTTCTCTAAGACCTCTGTCCATGGTCTAATTTTTTGGACACAGATAAACTTGGAATTTGGTGTTGACTACAGAATACTTTTTGTAGCCAACATCCAGAGCTTTCCAGAAATATTTTTACTTTATTTTTTTCGTGAGTAAAACTCCCTTTTTCAAATTTTCCTTTAAAGGTCAGTTCATCAGTCTCTGGAAGTCCAGATTTCACATCTGAGATTTCCATAAGGTTTTGGGTCCTCAAATCATCTCCAAAATGAAAAGTTCTTTTACAAAAACCTTATTTAAGGTGTTTTGAACATTTTTCATTCTCGGACTTTTCCCAGATTCTGGAGTTTTCAAGCCCTAAAGTCCATTTCAAAATTAAGTGTCCACTGCCTTTTTCATTCTGGCAGAAATGGTTTCCAACTTCCAAAAATCTTTTGAGTACCAAAATTCAACCCAAAAATCACACCAAAAATCATGGGATCTTTCCAAAGTCTAATAAAGAATTCCCAATTTTTAGTTTCCTCAGTTTCAACTTATTTTGGCCAAAGTAACACACACACACACACACAAACAAATGATTTTGAATGTTTGGAAGACTCGTTTTACGAGGCATTCCGGGTGCACACTAACGTCCTTTCCGGCGCGTAACGTGACCTCCGAACTCGAATCTCTAATCTCGGGCATTTTTCAAAGTTTTGGCCCTTAAAACAAAAATGGCGTGGCGACTCCGTTTGATTTCAAAAATCGGGTACATCACACTAAGGCAAAAGTTTCCAATGTCGAAGAGGCTAGACCCAAAGTATCTCAAAAGGATGCAATTTGTTACCATTGCCAAGAGGTTGGTGATTGGAAGTGAAATTGCAAGACTTATAAGGAAGACCTAAAAACGAAGTAGGGTAATACGATTGCTACTGATTCAGGTATCTATGTGATAGATATTTTCTTTTCTATTTCTAGTTCATTGGTATTGGATACCGGATGTGGATCTCACATTTGTTTAAATGGGCAGGGACTAAAGAATAGAAAGCTACTCAAAGAAGGTGAAGTGGGCCTACGTGTGGGAAATGAAGCAAGAGTTGCTGCATTAGCCGTAGGAACATATGATTTTAATTTACCTAGTGGACTAGTACTTGTTTTGAACAATTGTTATTACGTTTCGAATTTGAGTAGGAATATTATTTTTGATTCTTGTTTGGATAATGAAGGATATAGGTTTCTTATTGAGAATAAGAAGTTTCTATTTATTTAAATGATATGCTTTATTGTATTGAAAATTCATTTAATGGCCTTTATATCCTTGATGTTGAGAAACAAAATGATTTTGAAGATATCTATCATGTGAATAAGAAATCTAAACCGAATGATGTGAACAACACGTTCATGTGGCATTGTCGGCTTGGTCATATAAATGAGAAACGTATTTCTAAACTCCATAAGGATGGACTTTTAGACTCACATAATTATGAATCATATGAGGTATGCGAATCTTGTTTATTGAGAAAAATGACAAAGTCACCCTACACTAAGAGTAGTGCAAGGGCTAGTGACTTATTTACCCTAATACATACCGTTGTATTTGGACCATTAAGTAGCATTGCTAGGGGAGGATTTCAGTATTTCATTACATTCACTGATGAATTATCTAGATATGACTATGTCTATCTGATGAAGTCCAAAAATCAATCGTTTGAGATGTTTAGAACATTTCAAAATGAAGTACAAAATCAACTTGGCAAAACTATTAAAGTACTTCGATCCGATTGAGGTGGTGAATATTTAAGCCAAGAGTTTGACAATCATCTCAAAAACTGTGAAATTGTTTCAGAGTTGACTCTACCCGGAACACCACAATGGGATGGTGTATCTGAGAGGAGGAATAGAACCTTGTTGGACATGGTTCGTTTGATGATGAGTCAAGTTGACCTTCATATTTTCTTTTGGGGACATGCATTAGAGACTGCTGCGTTCACACTGAACATAGTCCCTACTAAATCGGCTCCTAAGACCCCACATGAGATGTGGCATGGAAGAAAACCAAGTTTGTCTTTCATGAAGATTTGGGGTTGCGAAGCTTATGTGAAGAGACTTGTCTCCGATAAGTTAGCATCAAATCTGATAAAGTTATTTTCGTTGGTTATCCTAAGAGAACTAAAGGATATTACTTTTATAACTGCAATGAGAACAAAGTGTTTGTTGCTCAATATGGTACTTTTCTTGAGAAACAGTTTCTCAATAAAGGATCTAGTGGGAGTAAAATTGATCTTGAAGAAGTTCAAGAACCTGAAAATAACATGAAACCGAGAGTAGAGACGGAACCAAGTTCACAAGGAGTTGGGAAACCGGTTCAAGATGCATAAGTCCATCGTAGATCGGATATGTTACGATCCGAACCCGAGAGATATGGATTTCTCGTATCGAAAAGTAATGAAGTGGAAGTCATTGAGAATGACGAACCTACTTCCTATCAAGAGGCGATGTCCACTCCTGATTCGAATAAAAGGTAGATAAAATTAAATTAAAATCAAGTCTTCAGTTTAACAAAAACAAGAGGCTCTCACCGCCATTATAACCACCGCACTAAACACACCACCGTCACCACCAACAATCACCACAACACCATCATAAATTACAACATACTATCGGGAATAGGAAGGGTATATTCAAAACAAAAACATATCTGGTTAAAAAAAATAGATGTAAGAAGAGAGAAAGGGGAGACAACACAAGGGAAAGAGAGAGAGACTGGAGAACGCAATCGAGATTTGGTCGGAGTTAGGTTGCAAGAGATGGTCGAAATAAGCTGCAGGGCAGAGGAAGACAGTGGGCCTGCCAGAGAAAAGGGAGCTGTTTGTCAAGTGAAAATTGAAGGAGATCGTGGAGTGAGTTGGGGGCTGCATGTGTGTGTGAGTGAGAGAGAGAGAGAGAGAGAGATCGTTATATTAGGGTTTAGAGCAACCACATCGGTAGAGTTGTTTTAAGAGTTCTTTTATGGTCCTCGTATGCCACATCTTCAAAAAGTCACTAAAATAAAAAGCTCTCAACTTTTCTCACAATGGTAGAACTCTTTTTTACATGGAAAAATGGTAAAAATTAATACTATCGCTCTTAAAATGGGCTCTTTAAGAGCTCTTTCTGCAAAGAGCTACTCATTAATAAGGAGCTCTTTCAAAAATTTCACAATGGTAAAAACTTTGGAGAGTTTTTTCATAAAAATAAGGAGCTTCCAAAAACCTTTCAATGTACATGCTCTTAGATCGATCGTTGAATGGGTGGGGGTTTTATATGTAACTTTTTATTTTGACTTTATTTACCTTTTACTTTTCAGATTTACATGTAGAACCTTAATAATTGTTTAACTTTAATTTGTATTAGTTTTTATGTTTTACCCTTTAAAATTAGGTTTAAAATTAGGTCACGACACATGTCAATTTAACTGAAAAAATGGATGGCGTTACCCTTATGTACCATGGATGCAACTAAAAAGTAATTCAGGTATTTTAAATGCAACAAAAAAGAGTTTAAGTATAAAATTCATAAAACCTTAATAGTTGGGGTATTTTTGATGCAATTTATCCTATCTAAAAAAGGCAACACTGGAGACCTATCTTCAGTTGCGAGTTAAAATTTAAGCTGCCCTCAGTAAAGAAACTTGAAGAAAAAGAATAGGACTTGAAATATACTCCTTCTATATGAATGTCCAATTTCAAGTTCTATAGAAAGTTAAGATTTAATCATTTTTAGTAGCATAATGAACTCACCATATTGCATCATTAGTATTAGTGTACATTAAAACTTTTTGTTTGATGATAGATGATTTAGTAACTTCTCCGAAATCTGGATTTTTTGGTTTGATCAAAAGGTTCATTGCTAGTACTTCATATTGGGTTCTGTAGCCTATAATTACCGGTGATCCTATTAAAAAAATTGAAATAGGATAACATAGAATCATGGGCAGAGTTACATTGGGCAAGCAAGGGCAGCTGCTGTGGGCTTCTCCCAACTCCCGGAACCTATAAACTCGTGTCCCAGGATGGAGGGTCCCAAAATACCATTTTAAAAAAAAATTCTTTACTTTAACTTGAAAAGTATACAACCCATTTTCAAAACAATTTCAAAATAACCTCTCTACACGGAGGCGATATATAAACCAGTTATAACATGTACAAGTACTACAACTGTAAAGGCTAACACTAGCCAACCATAAAACAAACCAAATTCCAGTTTAATTACAACACCACACGACTGAAAACATGTTTATGAAAGTTTTATATACAAAACCTTTCCCCAAAAGAATAACCACCACAACATACCCAACTCCCCGAACTAACACATACCCTGACAACCCAAAAGATGTCCAAACTCCTTCCCGGCCTCACCGGTCCGGTCCTCCTGTCTTAGCGGAATCTAAAACAATAAAGTGATAAGGGGTGAGATAAAATCTCAGCAAGCTATTATGTATGCAACAATATGCCATACAATATGCAACACATAAACAGGTTGCTCAATAACAAATATACAACACCAAACAGGTTGCTCAATAACCACATTGGGAAAACATTAAACACTTTACGTTACCTTTCCCTTTACCTTTACCTTTTCCGTCTGAATCACATGTAGTACTACTATGGGAGTTATACTCCTCTCATTTTATGAACTGCTAGTGCATATCCACATCTTATACGACCCCTTACAGAGATCCATATAAGCTACCTCGCTATCTTGTGAACGGTTCATACCTATCCACAGAAGTTGTACCCCCTCTCCGTGGCCACAGAAGGGAGTGAACGGTCACAAGTATAAGGAAATCCAAGCACCTTATGAAATATCTTCTCATAAGTGATCGTATTCCCTATACCCCCGAAACTCAGCTGATACAACTATATTCAAGCATATAACAGATACTTGAAATTAAGTCCACCCCATGGGACATCAACACACATATATAACATGGTACTGCAAACTCATGTTAAACCAATCACAATAGTGCACAACCAACTATGAATATGTAAACACTTATGGCACAAGGTATCACATAAGTCCTACATAGTCATTACACAACATATAATCCAGTAACAGGGTATTACCACTCCTGTCCAAACCATTGAAGTAGTGCACTATACATTTTAAGCACTATAAGAACAAATAACCCTAAGCAGGTCACTACGTAAGGGTACAATATCGTATAAGTAGCCCTACGCGTTCATAACTTAGCACTAAACACCTTCTCTTAAGGTTCCATATGCAAATACCAAGTTTTATCAACTTTGGTTCAAGTTTCATAATTTCCTCTCAACCATTTTCAAGACATTATTTAAAGTCTTTCCCATTATCCATTTGGACTATTTAAAGTTCCATAGTGTAGTACTAAAGTTGTACTATAACTATAATCATAGTTGAAGAGTGTTCAATTATATACCCATTAGACTAGGTGTTCAAGGCTTAGAAAAGTGTTCACAGGCTGCAGGGTAGGGCACGACTCGTGCCCTATTACACCCCCACCAGAAACAGTCATCCAAGGTTGGTCACGACTTGGCACAAATTCAAGGCATGACTGAAGGCACGACTCGTGCCTCAGGGCACGACTCGTGACCTTGCCCAGAAACTGATGTTCTTTGCTGCATAACATCAGCAACAACACCAACACCCATTTCCCTCATTTCCAGCAACTGCAAAGTGCCATAAACTGACTTCAAACATCAATATACACAAGTTTAAACCTTTATCTATACTCCCTTCATGCCATATAACATTTATACCCCATGATCCAATTCATTTTATCACCCTTTAACATGTTTCTTCAATCTTACTTGGTGGTTTCCATTTCAAACACCAAGAACACTGATTACAACTTTACACAAATCATTCATAACTTCATAATAACATCATTAGACACATTATGAACAGTTATAGAAGAAAATCATAACAACTTATCACAAGTTATCAAAATAAAAGGAAGATATGATCGGCTCTTTTTGCTCTAAACACCTTCCTTAGCAATAATTCAAAGTTGGAATCAACAACAACTCAAATGATGAATTTCTGGGATTTTTAGAAGTTAACTAGGGTTTAAGCTTTCTAGAACGTAGAGAAAAGGAGAGATAACTGAGGAGGCTAACTTAGGCTTCTTGGAGAAGCCTTAAAGAGATTTATATAGGCAAACTTACAACCAAGCTCCTCCAAGATTGAAATCATACAAACAATCACCTTGAGGTTAAAGTTACACTCAAGCTCCTCAGCACTTTCATAATATTTTCAATTCAATATTCAAGTATTATCACTTTACTACACAAAATTTTCATTTCTTTTATTTAGACATTATATTCAAAATCTATGTAATAACATCTAAATTCACATAGTTCATCACAAATATCAAAATGAACACATAATCTTTTCAAATGCCAACAAGCAAAGGATGATATGCAATGCATACCCAACTCCACGTGCTTCATGTGTGACCAAAATGTGTCTAATTTAGGATCGTGAAAGCTGCCCCCTCTTAACTTTATATATTTACTTATTTATTTATTTATCATTATTATTATTTTAGAATGGTTTCACTATTAGTAGTTTGGAGGATTAATGAGTTTGTCGGCAGTCTAACAGTTACTATGCTTGTGTTGAGTGTTGTTATAATTGTGCAGCTCTTATCTTATTAAAGTTGCCACTTGCCTGTAGTTTGGGAGAAGCATTTTTATTTATTTTCACTTATAAAGAGGTTGCGGGGGGAACCTAATCCTTTTGCTCCTGATCATCCTGTTGACAACGGCAAACTCGACTGAAGGAAGTCTGGTAAACTGCATTGAACATTATAACGTATTTAGAAGTTGTAATTCTTGAGAGACGGAAGTAACAGTGTAGATGAGTTCTGTTTTTGTGGTGGAAAGGAGGAATTTGTCTTTGAGATTCTAAAGATGCATTGCCTTATATTTGGATAATCCCGTTCAAACCAATTATCACATTGAGTCAGTGGCGGCGGTGCTATGTTAGGGCGAGAGTGGGCCATAGCCCACGCTCACTTTTCAAATTTTATTTTTTTTTAATTTTTTTTAAATTTTTTTTTGGGTTTTAGTTTATGAATAAATTAAAAATTATGACAAAAAATACTAACCTCCTCCATTTCTATATAATTTTTAAGCTTTAATAATATTTTCTCCGCCTCATTTCAAAGTTTTTAGTTTGATTTTACACGTTTTATAGAAATTAAGGTAAAATGAGTCAACAATTGTAGTGGATTGATGACATTGTTCAAATACTATTCATTAAGTAAATTGGTGAATAGTAGTCGGTAGATTAACAATTTATTATTATTATTATATGAATTTTTATTAGAAAAAGATTGTCCAAAACATTATTCATACTTCGCCATTTATAGATAAAACAACTAAGAATCTTAAATTTAAACTGAGATGAAAAAAAACAAAAGTATATGAATCTTATACTGGGACATAAGGGATAAGATTTTTTTTGTTCATTGATTATTAACAAACATAAAATAGTTCAATTTTTAACTCCGATTAATTTTGTTGATATCAATAATTACATTGATTTTTCAATAAGTTTGTAGCAGTTTGAGATTGAAATTTTCATAATTTCATTCTCAAGTTACTTTGCTTTCAAAAAAGTTTAAGCGATACTTCGTTGTACTCATTCCGTACAAAATCCAAGGACCAATGTTTTTTTAAATTATCCTGATCCAAAATAAATTAGAATTTTTTTTTGTCATGTGGTAATACTTATTTTCGTTACTTTTTGCATTCAATTTTGTGATAATAGGATCAAATAGATTTTAATACTACTTGAAACATCAAATATTCTTAAAAATATAACTAGTAAAAAGAAATAAAAGTAATTTCATATGTGATTTTTGATAAAACTTTGTTAATTTATTAGTTATAATATACTTTTGCGTATAAAAATAATAAAAATAATAAAATGTGACGTTAATTTTTTAAGCCACACTCATTAAAAATTTTGAATCGGCCAATTTAAAGACATACTCCCTCCGTCCCACTTAAATGTGCACTTTTTGGGAGGGTGCAGAAATTAAGGTAAAAGGTGAAAAAGTTGATGTGTTGTAAGTGTATATGTTTGTGTAGGAGAGAGAAAGTAGAGTAAGTGGGTAATGGTTGTGAGCAGTGTTCTAAAAGACCCCGCCTAGGCGCTAGGCCCCTCTCCAACGCCTAGTTTTAAGCCCCACTTAGGTCCCAACTAATCCCGACTAGTCCCCGACTAGTTCCCGTCTAGGCGCTAGGCCCGGCTCCGCCGCCTAGCATCCGTCTAGCGTTTTTTAGAACCTTGGTTGTGAGTAGAGAGAAGTGGATCACATTTCCATTTTAAAAAAGTGCAGATTATTGTGAAACGTTCAAAAGAAGTCTTTTTACAAATTATCATTATCGTGGAACGGAGGGATCTGTTTACATTTGCCGAGTATCTTTGAATGGAATCTTACTCCACCAACATTTTTGGTCCTTTTTAGGCTTTTTCCCCATCCCTTCCATTTCACATTTCGCTATTTTCAAACTATTTGACCAACCTACAACCCAACATCAATAAGTTATATCGGCTGATTGGTAATTCAGCGGATATAGAAATTCTACACTCAATCGTCTTTCTTGCTGTTACCTATTTCTCTTATTATATCTTTGAGTTTGATTTTTTTTTATTATTCTTAACATCTGAAAATTTTCTTGTTCTTATAGAACATGTGGTCAAACTCCCTCTTGATATAATATCAAAATATGTTGTTCGTAATACTATTCCAAATATAATTTTCACGTCATTTGAAGTGGATTCAATAAATTTATTCTCAAACTTGATTTTTTTTTTCATCACAGCAGCTGATCAAATCTCAACTAACAATATCCGACTTCCTTTGATAGATATTCTTGTTATTAGTCAATGCATTGAACATGTTGAAAAACGGTGATTCTTTCAATATTTTCAACTGTTTTTGTTTTAACTCAATAGATTATATAAATTTTGCTGTGACTTCTACATTTGATCTAAAACTAATTTATTTCTTATATTAATTCTTGTTCTTCTTAATTTTCTTCTTCTTTGTTTCTAACCTCTTCTTGATAGCATCTTTGTCTACTTTCTTGTTGTAAGGATGTTTAACTCTCACCATCTATAAAAACAAATTCAGAAAAAAAAAATATAAGTGAACTTAAATATCAACTATAAACTTAAAAGACATTTTCATGCGAAATTCAAAAAATTGTGTCACATAATATTTTATATGCCAAAAATAGAGTTATAAGATTAAAAATAACATTGAACTTAAGTAACACAACTGTGAGCTTAACAAATTTGAAGGCACTAAATGCATGCAAAAGTTAACAAATAGCTACATAATATCTTTAAATGTCAAATAGATAGTTATAGATGACAAAAACAACAGTTAACATAACAAAAACAACTATTAACTTAACAAATTTGAAAGTATTTTCATGCATAAATTAAAAAAATAGCTAAATAATGTCATCAAAAATCAAATGCATAGATAATGTATGACAAAAACAATAGTGAATATAACAAAAGAACTATAAACTTAACAAATTTGAAACAATTTTGATGCATAAATTAAAAAAGAATAGCTATATAATGTCATTAAAAATCAAATGCATAGACAACAGATGACAAAAACAACTATTAACTTAACAAATTTGGAAGCATTTTCATGCAGATTTTTTTTTTTAAAAGAAATAGCTATATAATATTATAAAAAATCAAATGCATAGGCAAAACAGATTACAAAAACAACAGTGAACATAACAAAAACAAATATGAATTTAACTAATTTGTAAGCATTTTCATGCAGAAATAATAATAAAAAAAAGAAAATAAATGTGAATTTTTTAAGCAAAAAAGCAGTTCAAATAATGTGAAAATGTTTGTTTTGTGATTATACAAGTTGATTTCAAAATAAATATAGAAGAAAAAAATTTCAAATCCCAAAATTTTGTAAAATGACATTCGGAACAACAATGAATTTCAGATTAAAGAGTTTTGTAAGCATTAATTGTGATTTTACGGTGTATTTGAAGAAAAAGACGAAGGATTAAAGACCTTCAATGACAGTTCTAGAGAGAAAAAGGAGAAGAGAGAGAGAGAGAGAGAGAGAGAGAGAGAGAGAGAGAGAGAGAGAGAGAGAGAGAGAGAGAGAGAGAGAGATTTGTGAAATAACGGTTTAGATTTTAATCTTACAATAGACACGCGTGTTGATACGTGTCTTTTAATCGGGTGACATAATTGTCTTTTAATTGGGAGGCATAATTGTAATTTTCGATCTTACAAAGACACGCATGTCCATATATAAGGAAAGGATCTGATGATCGATTATCAAATTCTACGTATTAGGTGATCAATTCATTAAAATCAGTAACCATTTGATAATTGCCACAATCCTAAACTAAAATTCACTATTCGCCTTAGTATTTTGGCCAATTGGCAGTTCAATTAATCAAGGTACAAGTCTAACTAAAGATGTTGGAAATAAAGGACACAAAATATAAACCCAAACATATAACAAATTCATGTAATTTACCACTTTCTTGGTTAGATCCAATGCACATATATCTACTAGCACTAGGTTAGGCCAAGTCCACATCTTTACCACTTTCTTGGTTAGCCACCAGACAAAACGACCACGTGCTAGGCTAACACTTGACAAATTCATTAATTAAAAAGGTTTATTAAGGCGATTTTTGACCAATTAAAAAGAAAAATTGAACATTATTTGAAGTTGATGTGTGAGGTGGTGATTGAAAAATCATTGGGTCATTATCATTCTCAATAGAAAACTCCTACCCAACCGATTGTGTGCGATTGAAGTTGAACTAGGCTTAAGGACAATTTCATGTCATTTTTCACTTTTAGTTAAATACTCCCTCCGTCCCACCTCACTTGACACTTATTTTTATTTTGGGCCGTCCCAGCTCATTTGACACTTCCCAAAATAGCTTACTTTTTATAATTTTATATTCACTCTACCCCACCACTCATTCTCTCTCTTCATTTTTTACCATTCAATTTATTCAACCAACACTACTATTTATCCCATTCATTCTCTCTCTTCATTTTCTACCACACATTTTTTTTATTTTATTCTTTTTTCTTAGTTCTCGTGCCCACCTCAAGGGTGTCAAGTGAGGTGGGACGGTGAGGTGCGACTGAGGGAGTATTGCTTTATTGCAGGGGTATAGCCCACGACAGTAGGATTTCTCAAAAGCCTAGATTAAGTCTCACACAAAAGGGTGATCCTTGTTAATTAGAGTAACGGGTCAAAATACAATTGTATCCTTAATAAATAATTTGACTGTTGTTCATATTATAATTAAAAAAAAAATTGTTCAATCTAATCGTACATAGCCCTGATCTCATTATCATTACCTATTATGAGAGGCTTAATTTTTTCTTATTTTTTATTTTTTGGCAAAGCAACTCTTTTATTCTACGTTAAAAAGCTCAATTTTATAAATGCTTCATTTGTTAACATTCAAAAATTAAATTATACATTTTGCATTTTTACAGAATTTTTTGCTCAAACTTCTTTTTATTTGTTATTTCCATAAATTCTCATAATTTTCGTTATTGAATTCTTATTGAGACTGTTTATTATGATTTTTTATTTTCTTAAGTATAAAATAATTCATTTGTTCATGTTAATAATAGCTCACTATTTATTTTTGAAATGGTGTTCACTTATAACAATTAAATTATAGACATCCCATTTTTCTCTCATGTTTACTATATGATGATTTTCTTGCATATTGCAGACTAATATAACTCTAATTAAAATAATAAGAAATACAAATATATATAAAAAAAAATATTTAATTTTTGAATGTGACTTGTTGTGGAACAAAGAGACTATACAAAGAATAAATACAGAGTAAAACAATATTACACATATTATTAAATTGAATTTATTTTTGCTATTTCTTTATTAGAATTTTTTTGAACAATTTTCTACAGTTCAATTCTTGCTTTGTCCATAATAGCAAAGCATGTCGTCACAAGGTGGCATCACCTAAAGATATTTATCAAATTGTTTTTTCCACACGGCATAATTTAGTGTTAGTGTAGAGTGAAAGGTAACTACACCAAAACAATTGGTGGGAATGTCACAATCTTTGGACTCTTTTATTACAAGTTGACAATAATATCCATGACTAACACCCATTATTTATTTCTAATATTGCTATTGGCAAAAATATGAAATAAACATATGTTTTATTCCATTATATTATGTGCAAGTCGCTTTCATATTTTATAAAATTCTCATAGTGTTTGTATTGACTAATAACAAAATTTTATATTGGTTGATGTAATGTACGGTGATAATGACAAAAACGTTCTTATCATACCAAATCAATCGACAGGTTGTATCATATATTATTTAATAGCCTGAAAAATAGGAACAAACAAGTAAACTAAGTTGGAGTTTCACTGGCGAATATCATCTGGTGTGAGAGTAAGTATTTGTTTTTAAATAGAGAAATCAATTGGCAAGAGTTTAGAGTCAAAATATGCATTATCAAAATAAAGAGAATTATGGCTTGTATTTATAGGCATAGCATTGTAGAGTCCTTGTTAGATAAGAAATCGTGTGAGATAAGGTTATAATACTAGGAGTATTATACATGTTCAAAGTCCTTATTTGAGTAGAATTAGACAACATATTATGCACGTGCACCTTAGAGAAGATCTCCTCGGCATACGACGCTTGATCGGCCTGGTTTGATGTCGAGAAAGAGAGAAGTAAGGATAGGGAAGCCCATTTACTTGTATTATATGGAGATCGAGGAGGGAGCTCCTCGTGTTTTGATAATACCTTGATCGGTATTGTTGAATGTCTTGCTCGGCATATGAGATGATGCATGATCGGCGTTTATAATTGTTGTTCCTTAATCATTATTCGCTCTTCTGTTTCTATGTCGACATAATGGGAATGACAAGAAAGCATGACGAGTAAAGGTAGGGAAAGTCCACTCCCTTTATCGTATTTGAGACTTGTATGTATTATTTTGGGCCATTTCCATTGGGCTTTAATCGGCCTGATCCACGTTCGTACCTCGATTTATACCGTTCACACGGTATTATTATCCATTCTTATTAAATTTGTTACTCCCTCAGGCCTCGATTATAAGAAAAAAAAATTAATTTTATACATATTAAAAAGATAGTTAAATTAGTTTAGTTGTCTTGATTTTATGACAAAAAATATGTTAAAATCACTATTATATCCCCCACATTAAATATGTGATAAATGTGCACTTGCCTATGAAAATGAATAATTAAGTATGGGTATTTTTGGTAAAAGAATGTATTTGTAATGGGTTGAATACTAGGGATGGCCATATCCGGTTCTGGTTCGAAATCGGCGATTTCGGTTTCGAAAATGGTGAAATCGGAACTGAACCATCGGTTCACGGTTCGCGGTTCCAGTTTCGAACCGGCAGTTCACGGTTCGGAACCGACGGTTCAACGGTTTAGGCGCGGTCGCCCCTTTTTTCTGCCTAAATGGCGCGGTCGCTCGTCTTGGCCACGCGGTCGCTCGGGCTTTGGCCCTATTTTCTCGGCCACGGCCTTGTTTGTGCTGCCTTGTCTCGGCCACTCTTGTCATTGGCCGGCCAGCTTCTATTCTTGGCCCAGCAACTGCCGTCCAGCTTTATTTTTCAGCTATGTTTCTCCTTTTTCATTGTATTGCAATTTAGCCCCTGGACTTTATAATACCAGTTTACTCCCCAATTTTCCATAATTGCAATTTGATCCTTATATTTATTTTTTTATTTTGTTTTAATTTTTTATTGACTATGAAATAATATTTTAGACTTTTTTAGTAGTGATTTTTTTTTTTACAAAAATGTATATAAAAAAAGATAGAAAAAAACTAAACAAATGAAAATATATACTATATAGAAGAAAAGAGGGACATACTACCCTATATTTATTTTTTACTTTTTTTTTAATTTTTTATTGACTAGAAAATAATATTTTAGAATTTTTAGTAGTGATTTTTTTTTTACAAAAAGGTATATAAAAAAGATATAAAAAAACTAAACAAATGAAAGTATGTATATACTATATAGAAGAAAAGAGGGATGGACCACCCTATATTTATTTTTTA
The DNA here is from genome assembly GCA_022495995.1 of Adenophora triphylla var. japonica. Lineage (NCBI taxonomy): Eukaryota > Viridiplantae > Streptophyta > Magnoliopsida > Asterales > Campanulaceae > Adenophora > Adenophora triphylla. Next base: position 265,135 of record JAFEMH010001679.1, read on the forward strand.
ATTTTTTTAATTTTTTATTGACTAGGAAATAATATTTTAGACTTTTTTTAGTAGTGATTTTTTTTTTCAAAAAGGTATATAAAAAAAGATAGAAAAAAACTAAACAAATGAAAGTATATAGAAGAAAAGAGGGACGAACTACCCTATATTTAATTTTTATTTTCTTTTAATTTTTTATTGACTAGGAAATAATATTTTAGACTTTTTTTAGTAGTGATTTATTTTTTACAAAAAGGTATGTTAAAAAAGATAGAGAAAAATTAAACAAATGAAAGTAAATAAAAGAAAAAAGGGACGGTACCCTTTAAATTTTATTAATCATTGGAAAAAATTAAATGAAGGGGACAACCAAACCTTACCCTTTTATAATTAAGGAAGGATAGTAGGAGCCTTTACCTTTTTTATTACAATAATTATCTAAATTCTAACTCATAAAAAACTATAGTAACAATTAAATAAATTACATTGTAATTACCTTTATCGCTTCCTGATTTAGTTTCATCAAAGTACTCACCTTCGCCACCAAGAAGATCCATTGGCTTGTCGTCTTGCTTTCTTCTTTTCGCTCTAATCCAATCATTCAACAAATTACAAGCTTCAAAATTATCGGATGATAAATTGTGACGATTATGCTCCATATTTCAACCAATGCTAAAAGCTTGCTCCACCGAAATCGTTGGTGCGGGACAAGCAAGTACTTCTCGTGCAATTCTAGAAATGATAGAAAAAACGTATGCTCTCCTTGACCACCAACTCAAAATGTCAAATGAATTTTCTTGTTCAAATTCGGTGGTCAAATATTTATCAAATTCGCCATTAACGCCGCCACGAGATTGTTGTCTTCCATAAAAACTTGCCACAAATGATAATGAGGGATGTTGAAGTACCGAATAAGAAGGCTCACTTGTTGTTGCATATGCATCACCGTATATTGACTTGTATTCCTGATAAATTTTTAAAAATACTTGTCTAACACTAGCAACTTTTTTACCTACGTTAGACATATTGGGATCTCCCACAAAATAAAAGTTTGAATAATAATATTTTAAAAATTGAGTTAAACCATACTCTCTAACTCTATGATCTAATAACTTAGCAACCAAAAAAATATCGGAAATGTTAAGCAAATATTTTTCCCACTTTTTTCGCATTTTGAAAATCGTATCTTTAAGAATAACATTATCTTTAAATTCGGAAAATATACTAGAAATTTCCACACAATGATCAACAACTAAAGTAGAAGTAGGGGTAATACGTACCGGATAAAGCCAAGGTTGCCGCCTCGAACTTCTTCAACAAATTAATCATACTTGTACATTCTTCCCATTGTTTAGTATATAAGTTTATCCCATATTGGGTACCATAATTAATCGAATCCCAAAAACATGCAAATTTCATTTTTTTTTTCAAGCATAAGTTTCTTCTAAAACATGAAGGGTGGAATTTCATCTAGTTGGAAAATCTATTGGGAATGTTATTTGTTTTTTTTTTTCCATGGCTTGTGCAATATTGCTTCCATAGCCTTGTAATTTTTTTTTTTTACTTTCATAATATCATAAACCGCATCTTTAATTGCATTAATAGAAGTTTCCAAAGCATGCAAATCATCTTGCACATATAAGTTTAAAATATGACAAATGCATCTAATATGAAAAAATCTACCACCTAGTGATGGTCTACAAACTAAAATTAATTCGGGCAAACTAGCGGTATTAGAACTAGCATTATCAAAAGACATTGAAAAAACTTTATCAACTAGATTATATACATGCAAAATTGTTTGTAACATATGAGCAATGTTATGTGCGGTATGTGCCTCATCAAATAATCTATATGTAAGTAACCTCTTTTGAATTTATCAAGAATCATCAATCCAATGACATGTTACTCCATATAAAAATGTCTTATTTTTTTATCACTCCATATATCGAAACAAATAGAAACTTTAGATGACAAATTAGCAAAAATATTACATAACTCAAATTTATATTCTCCTACTATATTTAACATCTCGTGTTAGGGTTGTATGAGCTACTTTGCTAGGGGCGGATTAAAACAACATCTAATTAAATGTTCATAGTCTTCGTTATCGGGAAAATTAAAGGGAAGAGATTGCTTACAAATAAATTTAGCCATTTCTCTTCTATGATTTAGATGATTATAACTAAATAAATTAGAAGAAGATTGAGAAGACGTACCAATATTTTTCGAAGCAGCGAATCCTTGCAATTTTGCTTGAATGGTATCTATGCCATATTTTTCGGGGTGTTTTTCTCGTGTATGCCTTCTAAAAGTACCGTATCCACCACCGGTAGAGTAATCATATGTTTGTTTGTTATTTGTTGGACAAAAGTTGCATATTGCTTTGAAATTCTTCCCCGTCGCGTCAATGGGAACTTTTTTGTAGAATTTCGTGAATACTTCAGAACCAGCGTTCTTGGTTTTTTGAACGGAAGGGGGATTGTTTTTTGCAGCTTTAAGCCGCCGCCCTCCCCATTGTGGCTTCCATAGTATTGTCATCACTTTCTTGAGTAGTTATAGTTAGAGTATCAACATTTTGTGGAGGCACAAAATTTGAAATCTCTTCCACTTCCACCACAAAATTTGTGGTGGCACAAAATTTGAAATTTCCGATGTGGGATAATGTTTGCTTGCACTACTGGGAAGCAACCACAATACACACACACATTTGAAGCCATATTATGGACGACAGTAGAGCAGGATGTAAGCTAGGGAGTGTTACCAGTAAGAGTTTTGCTTCCATGGCTGTCATTGAGAAGAAGGTTTTGACAGGAGCGGCCATGGCAAAAGTCAAAAATACCCCTGAACCCAAACCTGCATCCCCAGTGTTTTGAATCAACTACAGGAGGGCATTTTGGGGTTCTCGTTTCCATTAGCAACTCAATTTTCATAAAAAAGCAACCCTGAAAACCAATAATCAAGAAATGAATCAAAATGACAAAATCCTGAAATTTTGCTCAGAGTTGCTGAAATTGAATTTGAAAGGGAAAATCTTTGTTGGTGTAGTAAAAGAATGTCGTCAAAAATACCACTGAATCCGAACAAACATCATCAACAGGTTGTTACCTGAGAAAATGTGAAGTTTTCCCAGTAAACTAATAGATATGATAGAGGTACCTGAAAGTTGAATTAGCCATGGGGGAGTGTCCTAAAAAAATCTACATGATATGTGGTTGATGCAGGGTTTACGGCTAGGCTCCTCGCGATATGACAATCTAGATGGATTGAAGACGCGAAGTGGGATGATCCAACTTTGGAGAGACCGGCGATTAGGTGATTACCATCATCCGTCCTTAGTGTGGGTCCCGAGTTTATCAGGGTATGTAGTGCAATGACACTTATATCATGATGTGCACGTGCATGAGAGTCAATTCTAGGTGATAGAGTTAAATAGAAAGTTTTTTTTTTTTTGAAAACAAAACGAAAAACAAATAATGGCCGCACCAAGTGGTTGCCTACGTTTCTCCCAAATTAGGAAGACTAAGTCCATCGTAGTTCCACATAAAGGAGACAGAGAAAGAATAAATAAATTAAATTAAATTTACAACTCCCGAATCCTCCATGGACCGGTCTTTAATCAACAAATCAATCTCACGCAATTTAAATAAAATTAATTACTTAAATAAAATAAACTAAGATTTTGAGTCCTACATCTTAAGGGAGGCCTTCAGATGAAAGAAATCTGCAAATACTGTAATATGGAATTCCCCTTGCATGTTCGAATTTTATCTTGGATCTCAAGACGAACATGAAAAACCAGAAAACAGAATAGGTTACAGACGCTTTGTTTCGCGCGAGACAAAGAGTTGTTCCGTGCGGGACTAGCCTGAAACTGAATAGTAAATCAATTTTTATTTTTTTTGAAAATCTACCTTAATTGACGCAAGTCTAAGCCACATTAATTTTAATAATTTCCCAGCAGAGTCGCCAAACTGTAGCGATGCAATTTTGATGAACACCAGAGTCGCCACTTATTATTTATTTAGGAAAACAATAAGAAAAACCTTTTTGAAAAGATTTGGGTTCGGGGCTTAAGTGATGGATTTGAAAGGTCAGGAAGCACCGCATCCACCCAATTCGAAGATCGGTCTTGCTTAAAGGGATTATCAATCAAACAATTAATAATTAAATAAGAACAAGCAAACCCTAATTAATTTCATAATTAGGAATGTCGGGTTGCATGCTTCGAGATTACCTTCATGAATTGAAGGGACTCTAGGTTAACCCTTTTGATAGGATTACACTACTCTAAAAGCAATTAGAGGGATTGAGAAGAAGAATGTGAAAGCATAGGATTTTACCTTGTGTTTAGGGAGTATTTGGTTTAGAACGTGGTTCTAAGTGTTTTCCTCCTCCTTCCTCGGTCGAGAAATGATTTGGACAAAGTTCTGCCTTGATTCTAGGCTTGAATCTCGACGTTCATCAATCAACAAGGTTGATGGACGAATTTGAGTGTTTGTTTATGAGTGATTTACAGGAATCTTTTTAGGAGAGAACCCAGCAAATTGTGTATTGTCCGTCCCCCGAAATACTGAAAGTCATCAAGTATTTATAGGGGTTGGTTTACATGGTCACCAAGATAGGATTCCACCCAAGGAAGGTTCCAGAACTCTCAAATCAGCATAGACCCGAATTGGATAAGAGTTATCAAGAAAAGAGGTTGAAAGGGAGAAGGAAAGTGATTCTGCACATCCTGCAGAGGGGTTGTCTCGCGCGAGAACGTCTGTTTCGCGCGGGACAACTAGTCAATCGACTATTTTGTCCTCTTCAGTCATTCCATTAGTCAGTTAGGTCCAAAACTAACAAGGTTAGTTAAAAACTTAATGAAGCATGACGAAACTAATATGCTTTCATTAAAACACAAAAGAAAGACGAAGAGTAGTATAATCATATAATTATTGGTTCAGAATAGGGTTTCTACAACGGGCCTCTTGTCTCTCCTCTTGTCTTGTATTCCTATCCCATCAGCCATGCTTTTTGACCGGGTGGGTCTCCTCATGGGGTGTCCAGGTGGAGGAGGAGGCAAGTTAGCCGTACGATTCCCATCACCTACGTCCGTACCTGGGTTGTTCCCTCTAAGTTTTCATGGATTGGATCACTAGCAGTGTGTCCATCAGATACCATGTTTGTGATTGTGTAATGTTTCAAGGTATAGTGTTTTTGTTTCCCCGCAATGAATCCAAAATGATGACACAGGAAATGATCCAGATCAACCTTAGTCCAGAAATAGGTTGTAATCCAGCTACTATGACCTGAAACCACGAGCAAACGAGTTGCCAGGATTGTCTCCGGCTAAGACCCTACGACATGATGATAAGATCTCGAGTTATATAATGATAAACTGAATGGAAATGACGAAATCTCAAAATAGCCAAGATGACATTACCTTTTTACGTAGAAAGTTATCTGGTATATATAGTGGTGATATGGGATGTTTACGAATCCATTGAATCACGAAAAAAATGGGGGCGTAACAGTATCTGCAATTGTAGAAAATGGTTACGAATTACGACGTTGATAAGCGCATGTGTTGTCGAGGTTGCCTGAGTATTCGAGGTCAACCTCAATTCGTGTCTTAACTAGGCAGAGGTTACACAAATAGGAGATCGCATTTCAGACGAAGCTAGGTCGGCACCAATGGAGGCCGTGCAATGAAATTGGTCGACTGATGTATATTATAGAAGAAAACATATAACTAATTGAGTAAAGTGGAAGCGGAAAAGACTCAATAGTTAATATATGTTAGCTATTATTATTATTATTATTATTAATAGTATTAGTTAATAATAATAGTAATTATATAGGGTAATTATTATCATTTAGTTTAATATAAGCTAATATTATTAGTTAAATATAACATTAATTAGAAACATTAATTTTTTAATATAATATAATATCTTAGATTATGCTTTTATTATTAGTTACCATACATAGGGTAACTATTAATATTTAATTTAATAGTTATTATACTCCGTATTTGGTAAACATTAGGTATTACACTTATCATACTAGATCATTATTTTTATATAAATTTTTATTTAAGATGATGATTACTATATTAGTTAAACATAACAAGATTTTTTTTAAAACATAATAAAATATTATTCTATTAATACATTGGATGTATATAATGATTTTCGCTAATTATATTTACTAATCATGATATGTGTATGTAGTATAAATTATTAATTATCAAAGATATTTAATATTATTAATTCAATCATCTATAAAATTAGAAGTTAACTAATTACAATAATAATTCATTGTTATTATTCTAATTTCAGTTGTCATAATAATTACAAACTATATACAACAAAGACTAAAAGAAAAAAAATCTCTGAAATTTATAAATGTAAATATTTTTATTGATATATAATAGATTTAAATCACCAAAAAAAATGTCATGCAACTTTATCAAATAAAAACATAAATAAGTAAAATAAAAAATGGTAAATTAATTTTTTCGTGGGCTACCCACTAGCAAGAAATTAAATTACATTTAAGAAAAAGTATGATAAGTTATTTGCAAGACTATACTCCCTCCGTCCCAATAAGAGCTGCCCATTTTTTGGGCAGCACGCAAATTAAGAAATTGGGGGGGAAATAAAAATGATGTGAGTGTAATTTGAAAATAGGAGAGAGAATGAGTGGAGAGAATAGTAAATTATAATGTTGTTGTGAGTATTAAAATAATGGAGGAGAGAGAATGAGTGGAGGGAATAGTGAAGATTCCTTTGCCAAAAAAGGAAAGTGGAAGCTATTAACGGGACACCCAAAATGGCAAAATGGGAAGCTACTATTGGGACGGAGGGAGTATATAGTATAAATGAGGGTGGTCTTTCTACTGTTCAATGAACAGTTCCAACGGCGGAAATTTCCATTTTGCCATCACTATTTTGTCCCTTTCCCATTTTGCCTTTAATTTTTTTTTTTTTTTAAATTAAAAAAAAATTAAAAAAAAAATTTAAAAAAAAAATGTGACCTTGGACACAGGCATGGGTTAGTGAGAGTATAAATATAAAAGTACGTGTAAATAGATTTGAAACATACTCCTTCAAGATCTAGTTCCTACTTTTGTGAAAACCCTCCACTACTTCCCACTACACGCCATTTTGGGGAGGTTAACTATTTGATAGACTAGAGTTGTTTTTATGAAATACATGTTTTACATTAATAGATTGAAAAACGGATTTCATGTAATTGTTATTTTTAATATTATAAAGTATCAGTTTTAATATTATAAATTGTCAGATTAAAAAATGACACTTATAAATATTCAATTCGACACTTATAAAAATTTAAAATGGCATTTTTAACATTTGCTAAAAGAGAAATAGTGGAAGTGTTAAGAATCGCCAGTTGTAGTGTTAAATAGTGTCGATGGTAGTGTTAGGGATTGTCAGTTGTAGTATTAAATAGTGTCGATGGCAGTGTTGAAAATAGTGTCAGTCCTAGTATTAAAAAGTGTCAGTTATAGTATTGAAAAATGTCCGTTATAGTGTCGAAAAATGTCAGTGATTTTTTATAAGTTACGAATATTTATAAAAATGTTACCACACATTTTTAAAAAAAATCACTTATTTTCAAAAAGAGCCAAGGACCCAAAAACCCAATTTTCAAATCATTAACCCATATAAACCCATTTGAGATAAAAATCCCAAATAAACCCACAGTTAACGGGAGTGAGCGTCTGTTAGTTTCCTAAAAACTCGCCGTAATCTCCCATAATCACAAAATCAAAAAACCAAAATCTCATAGGAGCCGGCAATTGATTGGAAGGAAAATCCGGCGACGTTGGGGACCTGAAGGCGACCGGAGCCGGCACCAGGACCAAAGAGATCGGCGAGTGTTGGGGACCTGAAGGCGACGAGATCTAACCAATTTGGGATAGGACAGGTGACGATTTTGAGGAGATGAGAGTCAATTGATTGGAAGGAAAACTCTCAAAAACCCTCTCGTTCGCTATCTGATCGGATCGTGATTTATGTTTATGGGAAGAGGAATAGATCGGCCGGTGGTGGTGCTGCTGTTGCCGTTCAAGGTTTGGTTTTGATCATTTAACAAATCCGTGTGTGCTTGGTTTTTGGCTTATCTTGATTTTAAAATTGATTAAAATTTTGGAAATTGAAGTACTCCGTATTTTCTTTGCTAATGATCGAGTGTCAGTTCATTCATACAATTTTCAACGCAATTATTAAATAGCACTCAATTGAAATATTTCTTCAAAATCTCTAATACCAGGTCCTATAATCATTGGTATAGGACATTTTTTAGTGTGCATTAGTTATGGAGATGACTTGCTTAATTTTGATTGTGTTTGTTGATGTGTTATATGATCTGTAACAGGTCTTATAACACTTGCTATAGGACCTGTTCTAGTGTTTATATGATTCTGAGTTAACATGCTTTATTTTGTTTGCGATTATTTATGTGGCAGAGGACCTGTTTCAAGTCCTATAACCTTTGCTATAGGACATGTTATAGTGTGCATTTGATTTGGAGATGATTTGATTCAGTTTGATTGTTTGATGATGTGGTATATGACTTGAAATAGGTCCTATACCCCTTCCTATAGGATTTGTTGTAGTGTGCATATGATTTTGAGGCAAATTTCTTCATTATATTTTTTATTATTAATGTGACAGAGGACCTGTTCCAGGTCCTATAACCTTTGCTATAGGACCTGCTCTATTTTGCTTTTTGATTTGGATGTGCCTTGATCCAGTAACAATTGTTCAATTTGAAACTATTTGATCTTATACCATTAGGTAAAAGACCTAAGTAGTCTTATACCATGCCTTAATTATTGATTTTTTTTTTTTTTTGCAGAATAGTTCCTTTTTAACTGTCAATGGGGTGGAGTCTAATTATGGTGATGTTGAACTATGAAAGATTGTCCGTTGTTGCGACAAAGATGTGTTTGAAGTTCATTCAGATCATTTCATGGTTGTCAATATATACAGGAATACAAAGAGAAAGATGACATGTCGTCGATGTGGAAAAGAAGAATAACATATAAAAGATCATGCAAGGAGCCATTGCAAATTCCGTATATTTGAGTTTTTTTAGTCAAACAATTATTAATGTCGTTTTGTACACTTTTTATTTGACATTTTACACCATTGATCTGAATATTATACATTGATATTATTTTTAGAATTTTGGTTACTGGAGTTTTTATATCCTAAAATAGTTGTTGTTAATGTGATTATGAATGTCGTATAGTCAGTAGGTCCTATATATATGTTATTTCACTTAGCAAATAGCTTTGTATATGATGTTGCTAGGTCTTTATACCATTTGTCACATTGATATTCACATGAAATGCTAGTATTAGATAAGTATTAGTCATTTTGTAGTTGTATTCTTTATAACACTCTGTTTAAGATGCAAAGAATGAACAATGAAAATGAAAAACAGATTAATTTACAAAGCTATAAGCCCTTTAATTGGTCCTATAGCAATTGGTATATGACCTGGCAACATCATATACAAAGCTATAAGCACTTTAATTGGTCCTATAGCAATTGGTATAGGACCTGCCAACATCATATACAAAGCAATAAGAACTTTGACTGGTCCTATAGCAACTGGTATAGGACCTGGCAACATCATATACAAAGCTATAACCCCTTTAATTGGTCCTATATCAATTGTTATATGATCTTTCAATATCATATACAAAGCTATAAGACATTTGAATGGTCCTATAGCAATTGGTATAGGACCTATCAATATCATATACAATGCTATAAGCCCTTTAATTGGTCCAATAGCAACTGGTATAGGACCTGGCAACATCATATACAAAGCAATAAGACATTTGAATGGTCCTATAGCAATTGGTATAGGATCTGTCAATATCATATACAAAGCTATAAGCCCTTTAATTGATCCTATAGCAACTGGTATAGGACCTGACAACATCATATACAAAGATATAAGCCCTTTAATTGGTCATATAGCAACTGGTATAGGAACAACAATAAAATGTTAAAACACTAATAAGAGGTCTTATAGTAACAGGTATAAGACCTATTATTAGTCATACACAAATTGTAAGAATAATAACACCTGATCTTATACCATAAAAAAAACATAAACAACAACACTAATAAGAGGTCTTATAGCAAAAGGTATAAGACCTGCTATAAGTCATCTACAACATCATAAACAACATATCTTATATCTATAAGATCACTTGATGTTCTTATACAACAGTACCAACAATAGATTCATAGAAATAAAATTGATAGTAACAATAAAATGTTAAAACACTACTAAGAGGTCTTATAGTAACAGAGGAGGAAGGGTTCATCGAGGCTGTTATAAACACTGACAATGACATTGTCATTGGTGACTGATTCAATCTGCGGCCCTGGAAATTGCCCATTTATCAATATTCCCTGCACCCCCAAATTCATATATCAGTACAAATCCCAAATGTAAGATGAAAATCAAGAACAGGAAAAGGGGAAAGAAACCTGTTGCTTAACCCCGAGAGGGTAGATATCACCATAAGTGACATTCCAAGTGAAGAATCTATAAGGGTCTTCCCCATTTATGCATTGCACTATTAAAACTAACACCAACAACACAATTTCCTTCTTCAAACACACCATCTTTCACTGTGTGAATGTGTGTGTGTGTGTGTGTGTTGAAGAGGAGTGGAAAGGAGATTGGATTATCAAGAGAGGAAAAGGGATTGATTCCTCTCTAGATCTGGTTGGAGGAACAGAGTAGAGTGTTCTATCGCATCGTGTGAGAACTGAGAGGACAGGGCAGAGACTGTTTTTTATTTAGGGTCAAATAGGGGAAGCGAGATAGAGGATGGCATGGGGGGTTGAGTGCGGCTTGGGGAAATTGGGAGGGGGATGACATGGAAGCGGCTCATTGCAGAGGAAATGGGAGGCGGGCCTGAGTGAGGAAGAAGGGGGAGGGGAAAATCAAATTAAAACAGCAAGTTAACGGCGTCTTCACTCAATTTGTTCGGTATATAGCATTTTGGGGTTTAAAGGAATTTTGATTTGAAATATAAAAGGGAGTTGTCTTTTTTTATTTGGGTTGGATTTTTTTGGGTTATGATTTGATAAATGTGGGTAAAGAGGAATTTTTCCTTTCAAAAATACAACCGCTCATTTTGAAAATATGTTTTACACTAATCGAGAGTAAAACAAGTTTTTCTAAAATTTTATGAACAAACTAATAAAAAATATTAATAATAGTTTAATCCCATAAAGTTTGGACCTAATCCAAAGATTAGATCTTTGATACCAAAGTTACTTTAAAAACATTATATTGACATCATTGTTATGCACGTTCTTAAAGATACAACAAAGAAGGGAACAAGCGTGGTCTGGCCGGTGCGCATTTTGTCTATACAACATTGGTCCAAACTCAAATTGAATATTCTAACCCTTTATTTAGATCCCTACTTTATTCGTATCTTTTGAACTTCCCATTTGGAACTAAATTAGTCACATTATTGGCATCTATCAATTTCGACTTTAAGCTAGTGAATGGTGACATGGTGCACCATGACCTCACTTTTTTTTCTTTCTAAATCACAAATAGCATCCCAAGATTATTGAACGTTTTGATTTGGGTACGACTACAAGATCGTCAAAACCCTCTCGACAAAATTAAAAAGTTGTAACGCTGCTTAATTCTTAAAACTCAAACACGAGACATTTGATTAGCTAAAATAACCCTCTTAAACAAGTGATTTAGACACTTATTGGTAACACTTGTTCGTGACCTCACTTCATTTTCACAAGCTAGAGAGATTAATAAAAATTAAACATAAATAAGTCCAAAAATTAATAGTAGACCTTTAAAGTTGGAATGATCTCCAAATATCATTTACAGTATCATTTTCTTATTTTCAGTAAATTGATTAAGATCATTATTTACGTCGATTGAATAAAAAAAAGTTTTTATTTAGGGGTATAAGAAGTATATTCTGACTCTGCATTTGACTACACATTTAATTTTGGGCTTGACCCTTAGGGCCCTCAGCCCGATCAAATATTCATAAAAATCTATTGAAAATTTCATATAAATTCATGCTACAAATCCGCTCATATATATAAATAAGGTATAATAAAAGAATTACTTTTTTACATGCTCTTATACCTTAGTTATAAGAGTATTTTTATTTTATTTTTACAGTATTTCACATTTTTCTTAAAAATAATAAAGATCTCATATTTATTAACCAATTCGCTCATATACTTAATACTCACTCCGTCCCACAAATATACCAAAAAATTTTCCTTTTGGACGTCCCACAATAATCTATACTTTTCCAAAATGGAAATGGGACCCACTTCTCTCTACTCACAACATTTTTTAAATTTACTATTCTCTCCACTCATTCTCTCTCCTATTTTACTTTTACACAATAAAGTGTGAAGTATGTATTTAGACGCCCAAGTAAAAAAATAAAGTGTGACTGTAAAAGTAAAATAGGAAAGAAAATGAGTGGAGGGAATAGTAAATTATAATGGTGTTGTGAGTGTAAAAGTAAAATAGGAGAGAGAATGAGTGGAAAGAATAGTAAATTAGAAAGTGTGAAATAAGTAAGTGGACGGAGAGAGTATATATTTGTGGAACCACAAAATCTAGGGAGAAACGCGTTTCTCCATAAGTTATGGAGAAACGGGTCCCGACATGTCGCGCGACAATGAGCTAGATAGCCAGAAACCTATGAAAGTGATATCCAGAAACCTTCAATAGCATTTGAAGGTTTCTGGATATCCAGAAACCTTCAATAGCAATTTCTGGATATGCCCTAACACATTTCTGGATATGCACCTAACAGTTTTCTGGATATGCACCTAACAGTTTCTGGATATACATTTCACATCCTTCTGGTTATCAAATACAAAGCTTCTGGATATCAACTGCAAAGCTTCTGGCTATCAAATGCAAAGCTTCTGGATATCCAGAAGCTTTTGGTCTTGGCCTTGGGTTTTTTTTTTCTGGTTATCAAATGTAAAGCTTCTGGCTATGAAAAACACGTTTCTCCATAGTTATGGAGAAACGCGTTTCTCAGCAGACGCACTCTTGTGGAACGGAGGAAGTATATAAAACTAGAATTTTTTTAAAGATTTTTCTTTTTAAAAAAAATTAGTAATCAGTCCACTCATATACCTACAATATAAGAGCAGGTTAAAGGGGTGTTGCATTTATAATTAAATTTGAATTGGGTCTCAGGTGTATGTGATCCTTAGTGAATTATGTTTTTTTATAGGTTTTGATAGACATGCCCGGTTTACGGTTCATGACGGTTCACGGTTCATGAACCACCGGTTTATGGTTTGTCAAAAATCAAAATCATTTATGAACCGTTAACTCACGGTTTGACAATTTACGGTACGGTCCGCTGGTTCATCTGGTTCATCTTTAAAAAAAAAAAATTGAGCAGTTTTTAGACAAATTTTTTTTCAAAGTTTGTTTTTTTTTTCATTTTTTTGATACATTATAAATTATTTTACTTTACATAAGTATTAAGAAAATTTTTAATTTCATATTTTTATAGGAATTAATGGGTGGAATGAGACAAAAATATATCCTCTCTCCGTCCCGCTAATATTAGCACAAACACTTTTTGCGCGGGAATTAAGGAATATGATATTTTAATAAAATGTTGTGAGTGTAAAAGAATGAGTGGAGGGTGTAATAAATTATAATGGTGTTGTGAGTATTAAAATAATGTAGGAGAGAGAATGAGTGGGATTGGGTGAATATTTTATTAATATAAAGTTTCCTTTTTGGGAGTGTGCGGATATTAGCAGGACGCCCAAAAAGGAAAGTGTGCTAATATTAGCGGGACGGAGGGAGTATATATTTTTTTAAAAAGGAACGGTACCCTAATAATTTTATTAATATTAAGCAAATTTACATATAGGGGGACAACCAACCTTACCATTTTATAATTAAGGGGGGACATTTAGGAGCCTTACCGCGGGTATGAACCGCCGGTCCAAACCGTCGATTTCGAAGCCTAAACCGCATATGAACCGTAAACCGCCGGTTCACGGTTCATCCAGTTTAACGATTCATCTGGTTCACGATTTTCAACGATTTTTCAACGGTTCAAAATCATCGGTTCATCCGATTCATACTTGAACCGTGAGAATGTCTAGGTTTTGAATTGGCTAAGGGGCATTAAAAAATTAAACCTTTATTTTTCTATTCCTTTGTTTTTGAATAATTGTTTTTACTTTTTATTCTAACGGTATACTCCCTTCGTTTCAGGATTTTCGTCACTTTTTATCCAAAATGGCGTCCCGTTTGAAGCGTCACTTTTCCTAAAAAGAAAATGTTTTATTAATATTCTATTATTCCACTAACTATTTCCTCCACTAATTCTCTCTCCTCTTTTCAAATTACACTCACAATACTTTTTAAATTTACTATTTCCTCCACTAATTCTCTCTCCTATTTTCAAATTACACTCATAACATTTTTTCTTTCCACTTTTTTTCTTAATTTGCGTGCCACCCCTAAAAGGGTGACACTTTTCCTGGGACGGAGGGAGTATTTTCTAAATCATTTTATCTCTAAATATCTTTTTACCAATTCTTTCACATTTCATTGTAAAATATTAGATGAACATATTTGGATTATAAGAATATTTATTATTGTGGTCATTAACTTTTAATATTCTTAGATTATTTTAAATACAAATTTATACTTTTTTTCAGGATGAAGAGAGTATTTTTTTTGTTTATAATTATAGTGTGGCGGTTAGATTTAACCTCTATTGTATTATAGATATATACTCCCTCCGTCCCACTATACTTGACACTTCTTTTCATTTTGGGCCGTCCCACTATACTTGACATCTTCCAAAAATAATCAAGTTTTTATATTTTTATATTCACTCTACCCCACCACTCATTCTCTCTCTTCATTTTCTACCACACATTTATTCAACCAACACTACTATTTACCCCACTCATTCTCTCTCTTCATTTTTCACCACACATTTTTTTTATTTTATTCTTTTTCCTTGGTTTTTGAACCCACCCCTTTTGGTGTCAAGTATAGTGGGACGGAGGGAGTATATATTTTTAGTGTACAAAAAATAAAATGAGTAAACAGTGATAAAGCGTCAACTTTTAATAAAGGTATAGCCGTAGAGCTACGTTAAGGGTACAAAAATAAATCATAAAATCTTGTTTAAAAAATAAGTTATCAATATTTCATTGATTATATCGATAGTAAACTCGGTACAATCTAATTAAAAACACAAATAAAATTAATATATTCAAAATTTTGTAAGTAAATTTTTGTGTCTTAATATTATTTATATCCGTATAAGAGGCATGGATTGAAACAATCTATAGTATAAATGAGGGAAGGTTGGCACTGTTTCATGAACAGTTCCATCCGCCAACTTTATCGTTTTGCCCTCATTATTTTATCACTTTCCCATTTTGACCTCCCTTTTAAAAGAATTTTTTTTTTTTTTTAAACACACACATACCCCCTTCTCTCTCTCTCTCTCTCTCTCTTCTTTCGGTTTGAATTTCAAAATGGAGGAATTATTTGGTCCCTCACATTTTGCCCAAAAAAAAAAAAAATTTTTTTAATTTAAATTAATTTTTTTTTTTTTTTTAAAAACAAAATTAAAAAATGTGTCCTTGAACACGGGCTTAGGCTAGTGTTAGATATATCAAGGGAAGCACGTGAGGGGGCCCGATCCAGAAAGCAGAGCACGTGATGGCGGCTGAATATATGGCAGATTCATGAATAATTGAATATGCACGGGTATAGCCGTATAGGAATGCCTTGAATTTGAGGTACAATGAGTATACAGTGAAAATGTCAGAAATTTTCGAAAAAGGTAAATTTTACTTATGAATTAACTAGTACCTCTTGTTCAAGGACATGATTTTTTTTTTTAATTTTTTATAATTAAAAAAAAAAATAAGGACAAAATAAAAAAGGAACAAATATATGAGTGCAAAATGGGAAAAAATTCATTTGAAACTATTCATTCAACTATTCACCCATTCTACCATTTATATTATAGATTATTATAATTGAGATAAATAAATTTAATATACAATAAGGTTAAAATAATAATTTAGTGTAATTTTTTTTTTATAATTAAAAGAATTTAAATATATAAATTTATCATTTTTAGTAATAAAATGTCTTTTTTTAATTTAAATAGACTAAAATTAACACATTTCATAATTAAAGGGGCCGAAGCACCGGCGAATTTATGTTGGCGAGTGGGGTGTTAAGACCCTCTGACTTTTGTGCTTACTACCACTATACCACTTTGGCCTTTGAAAACTTTTGAATTTTTTTACTTGTCCCCTAAAAAATTACATCTGACCTCTAAATATTAAAGCTGACCCCTTAAACCCATCAAACTCCCTCTGTTTCACATGTAATTTCAAGTGTAATGACCTTTTTGTCCCAAATGAATGATATTTTAAAACTTAATTTTCAAAAAACTTTATCCCTAAATAATTTTTTACCAATTTTTTTTTATTAATTTTATCAAATTAAAATCAATTTTTTCAGAATAAATGGTCATTCATTTTAGTATGTAGGGAATATATAAAATGATGACCCAAAAAAGATTGATTTATTTGCTGTGCCAACAATTTGAGACAAGAATATAAATCCGTCGCATCGCGAAACTTGGTTGCAGCACCAACAATTATCTCTCTTTTCTCATTTTCATCATCAATTTATAAATGAAGATGAACAATATAATTTATAAGTTTCGATAAATTTTATTATATTTATTAATAGTGCAATTTTTATTACTGCTTTAAGTATAATATTGACCCCTTCACTTTAAATTTTAAATACGTCACTATAGGATCGAATGACCCTTAGTTATGGCATTCAAGTGACTTTGCCACTGCTGCATATGAGTCAGAAAATATGCAATTTTGGCATTTTGAAAGTTTGGGGGTTATTTTGAATGATCCTAATTTACTCATACATACATAGTCCATTTGTGTATCATTGAGTGACCTAACGAATCAATTGTTGTACGATCAAACTACTACTATACTTAAATGTTGAGATGTGTTTCACAAGTTTGGTGGGGCCACCAACTACTATATTGAGAATTAATAAACATTGTCTTTAATATATAAAGACTAGTACATGCCCGTTTCCAAGGATACGGGTTTTTTTTTTTAATTAAAGAGAAAAATTAAAAAAAAAATCGTATCATTGGACACGGACATGTACTAGTCTTTATATATTAAAGACAATGTTTATTAATTCTCAATATAGTAGTTGGTGGCCCCACCAAACTTGTGAAACACATCTCAACATTTAATAAACATTGTACTGTATGAGAAAGGCGAAATGAGAAAGAGACAAATATATGAGGGCAAAATGAAAAATTTGCCGCTTGACTCTATTCATAGTACTGTAGCACCCCAACCCTCATTTATACTATAGATTCTAAATTACTTCATTCAATAATGATTGCTTTTGAGATGAAAGCTGAATTATGATCTCAGTAGTTTTTTTTTTTTTTTTTGTAATTGGGTTTCTAATTAATAAGCACCATAAATAATTACAAGATTGGCATTTGAAAATGTATTTAGTGAAAAATTGCTGAATTTTCATATAAAAAGAAATATGGAATGTCCCTTAATCTAAAGTTTTTTGGCCAATCATGATATTAGAGAAGTCCCTTGACATGTACCTCTCAAAGAGGTTCTCAATATTCTAACTTCGCAGTCGATGTGTCCACACATAAGTGGGGTTGTTACATGAAACGAGTCGGTTCAAGATTGGTTGGGACTTGGTTCATAAAAGCTCGAGTTTGAGTGGGATCAAGGTGAACTCGAGTTTGGGCTCAGATAGATTTTCAAGCTCCTTTTTTTAGCTGGCTCGTGTTTGGCTCGTTTGTTCGACGAGATTTGATTGAGATCGACTCGTTTAAGCTCGGCTCATTTAAAAGCTCGAATGAATTTTGTTCGCGGATGACTCGAGATCGAGCTCGATTCAATAAACTCGTTAATATATGATTAATACTTCGCGTTCGGCTCGAGCTTGACTCGAACTCGGCTCGTTATTCTCGAATCAATAATTACATTTGTAATAAATATACATATAATACATGTATAAATGTATAGTATATGTATGTAAAAAATAATATAATTGATTTATATTTTCCTTATATTCTACACAAAATATAATTAAAATATTTGTAATTTCAAAATGAATTAAGCCATATAGATTGTAAAATAATTAAAATTAATTTAAAAATTGTGTGCTTTTATAATGAAACCATATAAAAATTGTATATACAATAGTTATAGTCATTTTCTAAAAAAATAAATTATTCTTTTCAAATGCACATATATTTGCCTAATATAATAATATTTTCATCAAAATAATAAACATACTTAATATCTATCATTGTACTTATATTTAACTATTTAAATATAAATTAACAAAATGTCTATCATATACACTGTACACACATACATTTATTTGTATTTATATTCATATATTTATATAAATATGTATCATATATATGTATATATTGTGACATATATATACACAAAAATATATATACATATATACTCCTATATGTTTATGCATAGATACATAAATATATATGCATATACTCATATATGTATATGCATAGATGCATACATATATAAATATAAATATACACACACATATATGTGTATCAGTGTATGCATAGATACATGCATACACATATGTGTGTATATATATATCCAAATACATGTTATTATATAAATATATATTTATACACACACGCATATATACATATGCATGCATTTATATAAACACATATCCATATATATATATATCACTACAAGAAACAGGCTTATTTACGGCGGTTAAAATCCGCCGTAAATAATACGCGCCCCGCCGTATATAGTATTTACGGCGGACTAGCCGCCGTAAATAGATCCCCGTATAAATTATCGCCGTATATACTATATACGGCGGGGGAACCGCCGTATATACTATATACGGCGGATATACCACCGCCGTATATAAATGGAATACATACGTATAAAATGGCGTATTTGAGTGATCTTTATACGGCGGAATGTGTAACCGCCGTAAATAAGAGACGAGTCGTCCGCTCCGTGACGAGTCGTCCTGGGCCAGCACTCCCCACTGTGTTCCCTCGTCCAAACGAGTCGTCCATGGGACTTTTATACGGCGGTCACTATATCCGCCGTAAATAACTAAATAGGGACGACTCGTCCAACATGGCACGAGTCGTCCCATTTACACCCCCTACTGGTTCCCTCGTCCCCCCTTTGGGCACGAGTCGTCCCTAGGTTTATACGGCGGATTTGGTCACCGCCGTAAATAATCCTATTTTTTTTTTTTCCCTACCAGTATAATTCATTTTCCCAAAAATACGTTCACAAAAACCAAATTCAACCTGTACACACACAATATAACAAAAAATACACAAATGCAATCAATATTTACAATCTACATATTAACACAATTAATGTTGAATGTATCCATACATAATAACCATTATACAAAAAAGTTGTTAGTTGTTGAATGTATCCAAAATATACAATGTCTAAAATCCACGAACACCTATTCATTACCGTCATTTCCACGTCGTTCCATCCAACGTTTCAATTCATCAATTTGTTGTTGTAACTTAAGGCGTTCATCCTCATTTTTTCGGCGTTCCTCCTCAAGTTGTCTTTCAAAATCTGCTTTGACCCCCGCCACCGCCTCCGCTACACCGCTCGAGAAGGTTGGGATTTACCAAACACCTTAGTTTTGTTCGTACCGCCTCCCATACATCGAACTCTCCCATGGTCATCAGAGCCAAACATACCAACAAAAATATCTTCACGCGCCGCGGAGAGTCCTCTGGCAGCTCCTCAACTGCATCATTAAGCGTTTGCTGTAACAAAAACAACATGTTCAATATAAATGTTTTAACTTTAATTAATATTATGAAAATGAAGTTAGAAATGAAAAAAATATTCTATAGAATAACAAAACCGAAACAGAAAAGGTTGAAACTTTAACTTACAATCATTTGAGCGGTGGCTTGATCTGCGGGTGTTTTGCCCGTGCGCGTATGTATGAAAACGCTTACGCGATCGCCTGGTAATCCCTTGTCGCCTCTCTACAATTTATAATAGAATCATTTGACAAAAAAAAAAAAATATTTATATACGATACAAAAAGAAACATTAATTGAATTGACAACTGAGAACTAAATTGAACGATGACAAACCTCTTTGATGACTTTGGGATGGGACGTTTTTCCGGTCCTATTCAGCACGATTGTTTTTCTCGATTCAATTTATTTGTTTCTGATATTTCCTGGAAAAAAAAAAAAGATAATATTAGTATTAATTTGACTACTTATATAAGACATTCACGATAATAGATTGAGATTAATTTGAAATATACCCGAGCCTTGGGCGTACCCCACATCGCAACAAGTGCAGCCCATTGATTCCGCAACGCACCCACGGGGTGGGTGAGCCAACGCGTCTTCGTCGATTGATACATCTTATAATGTCAAGTTTCAACCGAGTAATAATATTCATAACTGAGTCAATATTCATAACAAAGTCATAACCGAGTAATATTCATAACTATATAATACTTATTATATGCTTGTCTCACATTGTATTTCCAAACACGCCACGCTTTAGCGAGAGAAAGAGCCATAACCGGGAAATACTCCTGAGGAGCATTTGTATTTTCCTATATACACAATTCAACAAAGAAAAAAATCAATTGTTAGAGAAGCATAAGACTTTTGACTACGTACTAGAGATATATGTAAGAAATATGGATTACAACTTACCGTAACGTCATTCCATACGTTATTTATGCACTCGTGATTCATCTCGAGACCACTCATTAGTTAATGGGAAATGTTCCCCATTTTTAGCAAAAATTCCTATCTCGAGTAGCTAATTGTGCCATTTCCCCACCAACCGGTTGACCATAATTATTCCATATTATGATCAATCTCTCTTTACCCCATTTGGCGGTTGGTTTTGCCAACCCTCTTCCTTTAGGGTTAGAGCCCCGACTGGTAATAAATTTTTCCTTGGAGGCATATCTCGTCATATGACAATTCAATTATAGCACAAGAATTGGATAAACCAAGTAAAGGACCCAAAAAACAATCTTATAATATATGTATAAGACCTATAAATTTATTATAGGTCTTATGTATCATGTATAAGACCATATATTGATCTTATAAATGGCCTTATAGAATAACAATGCTTCCAATATACAATTGTAATACTACAAGGTAGATATAGAAATATGAACATTGACAAAACAAAGAACAACAACAAAACAAAGAAGAACAACAACAACAAAACAAAGAAGAACAACAATAACAAAACAAAGAAGAACAACAACAACAAAACAAAGAACAACAACAAACAAAGAAGAACAATAACAAAAACAAAGAAGAACAACAACAACAAAACAAAGAAGAACAACAACAACAAAACAAAGAACAACAACAAAACAAAGAAGAAGAATAACTTTTCTTTTTTTTTTTCATTTTTTTAAAGAAAAATGATACCGTGCGATGGGATTGTTAGACCACAATTTATCCCAAGCCCCGGGTTAGGGAGCGATACAGGAAGGTTAATGGTTTCCACCTATATACCAAGTATCGTTTTCATTAAAAGTATAAAGTATAACAGAGCTCATTGAAGTTGAAATTGACATATGTAGCAATAATTAGCATAGAGAAAAAAAAAAGAGCTCATTGCATTAGGAGATGGAATGATACAAAGAGATTAACAAGAGATTATATATATATATATATATATATATATATATATATATATATATATATATATATATATATATATATATATATATATATATATATATATATATATATATATATATATATATATATATATATATATATCAATTTCTACATTACATAAGCAAACCACATCAATTTAAAGGTAATGTGCTGGCTTACAAGCTTAGAATGCGTGTAAGTATCAAATAAAAGACATTTCTTAGATATTGTTGATCATTCCTCATTGTAAAACTCTTATTTTTACAAAAAAAAAAAAAGGAGAAAGAGAAGCAGAAATAAGCAACAGTAAATGTAGTTGCATTTATCGCATGAAATAAAATGCAGAATTCAAGAATGAAAATTAAGAACCAATCATCAAGCAGTTACAGAGATGGGTTTGGTTTATGTTTTCCTCATTTTGTCCTTTACGGATGCTGAAATGGAATCTCTCATTGAAGGGAGTAGAAAAACTAAGATGGGGTGAAAGAGAAATAAATTTTAAATCATTCTGGACATAAAATAAATCAATCTGTAGGCCAATAAGGGAACCAATTTTGATTAATTTATTTATTAAAATATGATCCACCTCTCTCCTCTAGTGTTTATAAACAAGGTGATAATGCTTGCACTTAGATGAGAGCAAATTAGCTAGTATCATCAATTGGAAAAAGAAAAGAAATTTTCGTTTTCAAGAAACCCACCAAAAAATCAAGAAAATCAAGAATCATGACTGGCTCAGGATCACCCTGTGGTGCCTGCAAGTTCTTGAGAAGGAAGTGTGTGAGAGGGTGTGTTTCTACAGCAACAAAATTCATTTTCTTCAGCAAATGAGAAGAAACCAAAACATGATTAGTATTGTTGCAAAGAGAAACACATCCCCTCCAAAACTAGCTACAATCTTTTAGTCCCAAATGATTTTTGGCCCAAAAATATCATGGTTCAATATACACTTGCAATCTTTCAAAAATAAAATAAATACTTGCAGAACCAATATTTTACAAATTTTTCTTAGAATGAATATGTTCTGAATGCCCATTAAAATAAAAAGAACATGACATTACTGGGGGAGGGGCTCCCGCGGGTTATGGACACATTTGTTATATGTCACATTTAACAAATACCATAAACCATGACATTACACTAACATTTCCAACGAATCAACCAAAAAACAAAAAATTGGTGGGGGAAGCGGGCGGGGGAACAACAAACATGACATTACTGGGCTCATGGTTGTGGACACATTTGTTATATGTCACATTTAACAAAAAACAAATACCAAATCGGTGGGGAAGCGGGCGGGGGAACAACAACAACAACCACAAGGAACAACAACAACAACACTATAGGGCAAGCCTTGCTTGATACGTAAAAGTATAAAATAGTACGGGGGGGGCTCCCGCGGTACCAAATCGTGGGGAAGCGAGGCGGGGACATCCCAAAGTAAAAGGAGTACCTGGACAAGCTAGCGGATGACGGAGGTAGAAAGTAAGCCGCCGCAACAAGATCCTGTAGGAAATAAGAGTTTGATCAAAAGAAGCGTAACAAATACATATTACAATTAACAATATTAATATTCAATCCAACCATACAAAATAACAAGTTTGATTGAAATATGAAACATAAGTAATAACATTGTCTTAGTAATAGTAAGCAAATAAGATCTAAACAAATACATATTACAATTAACAATATTAATATTCAACCATACAAAATAACAAGTTTGATTGAAACATGAAACATTAATAATAACATCACAATAATAACATCACCGATGAGAGCCTGAGGTTTGTCCCCGATAGTAGGTCTCGACGGAAGAACGCCTCCGTGCACGAGCAAGTGGCTCTCGAATGCATCATAGTCAAATAATCCTCTCAAACCGGCTCGTAACTCCGGGGCTCGTCTCGCATCGCCCAAGCCTCCACTCGCGTATACCGGCTCCCAAAATGGCAGCTTCATCTTCCAACCCTCAAACCGATCTTGCACCTCCCCCATCTAGCATCCTCTAAAGTCCGTCGACTCTATTCCCGAGCGATAACCTCCCCCATCTAGCATCCTCCAAAGCATGTCGGCTCTGCTCCCGAGCGATCCTCGATCGCTCCCCGCTCCTCCAAAAATGCCCTCATGGTATCCCACTGATCAAAAGAACCCCGCCGGCTCTGGTTCTCCTCTCCTCCCCGACCACCCCGTCTCTCCCGATCCTCCTCTTCCTGCTCCTCATCATCCTCCTCATCAACGGGATCCATTTGATCATCAACACCGGCATACGCCAATGCTCGGCTTGTTCACCACTCTAAACGTGGCCCCTACCCCCGCAACGGACCGTCCTCCCGGGAGTACCATATTCAAATAATAAAGACCTGTTGTCCGTCGCCCTCCGGCCCCTCACAAACTTGTCATACCGCACCAGCGCCTACGTAATAAAAACTCGTGCCCCCATCAATCTCATCGCCTCGGGTTTTGGTTCACCCACACAAGCTTCAAGCAATCAATGTGATCATCCCCCTATTGATATGTTTCCCTTTTTGGTAAGGGCAAATGCCTCACATCTCCGAACAAAAATATCAACCCAATCAGAATCACCGAAAACTCCTCAACCCCGTTCGCAAAGGTTTACCATAGCCACATTCAATTGAGCGGGCTCTCCGTTTGCCAACCAAGACATAGATAGACCTCTAAAATAATTTCCAAGCCGGTGAGAAAGAGAGGAAGCCCTAAGGTATTTTTTTTCATAGGCAATCCTGTGAGCTCCGAAAAGAAAAACAAGTCCCCCATCGACTCGACCCAGCTTCCTCTCTACCGATCAACCCCAAAGATTTGCCTCAACTCATCATAATCCACTCGATAGGCTTCATCATTCATATGAAACCGAATAGTATTTTCTTGTGACCCCCGGCCTACCTCCAAAGTTGAAAGGAACTCAAGTGAATATCTCAAATACGTAGATGGAGTCTTCCCCAGGAAATTACCTAACCCGGCTTGCGTCATCAATTTGTTACTAACGTCTCTAAACCCAAATCACTCAACACCGGCAAATGAAGGAAAGTGGTGACTTGAAATTTCCTACCCTCCAAATTCCGCCATTTTTTCTTTTGAGCGGCGGTCAATTGGGTCAATCCCATATACGGATCATTTGGGACTACGGGCGGCGGGTTTTGTCTACCCCTCTTGTTGCTACCCTCTCTCTCCTTAGGAGGCATATTTTCAACACAAAAACCACCTATACATAAGACGGAGAGACACAAATTTTAGTAATAACATTGTCTTAGTAAATAGTAAGCAAATAAGACCTAAACAAATACATATTATATAGAAGTAACAATATTAATATTCAACCATACAAAAATAAGAAGTTTGATTGAAACATGAAACTTAAGTAATAACATTGTCTTAGTAAATAGTAAGCAAATAAGATCTAAACAAATACTACTCAAACTAATCATCATCATTATCGGCCATATCAACATCATCATTATCGGCCATATCAACATCTAGGTCATTGATATTAGTAGTTTCAATCTCGACCCCATCAACTCCCTCTCGCACCCACGATGCTTCTTCGTTAGCAACATTTTCATCCAGATTTTGTGAGCAAAATGGTACCAATTGTGGAATCGAATTTGCAACTTGTTTATCATCATTTGAATATATGTCAAAACTATCTCTTGGCGTAATCCTCATCACAACTTTCCAATCACTTTCTATAGGATCTTTAACATACCAAACTTGCTCGGCTTGAGATGCTAATATGAATGGTTCATCACCAACTCGATTATCCTTATACAACTTGTGATTGAAGTTTACAAGAGTAAATTTTTGCTCATCTTCCATCTTGCTGTCCGGTTATCAACCCAATCACATTTAAACAATACAAATCTTATTGAGTTGCTATAACGAATTTCAAGGATCTCAATCAACTCCCCGTAGAAGTTAACATCCCCTACAATGGGATTATTATCCTTTCGGCTTGCAAAACTTGTCACACTTGCATTCGGCATGACTCCACTATTTTGAGTTTTCCTTCGTCTATCGACATCCTTCACTCGAAATCGAAAACCATTTATTATGTAAGACTTATACCGCCTCGCATCCATATGAGGACCCGATGCAAGACTCGTAATTCTTTCGGGCACTACATCTTTCGTCGTGCATACCTTTTATAAAAAACAAAATTTAATAAGAAAATATTTAAAATGATAAATTGAAACTATTATATGAAGGTGGTTTCATACTTACATAATCCTTAAACCAGCTAACAAACTTATCATTATGTTCTTTCTCTATAAGATGTCGTTGATTACGAGGTAATGTCTCCCTCAAATGTACACGATGCATTACGAGCGGATCGAAAATATGAATTAAGTATTAATTTGAAATATAAAAGATATAAGGAATGTAAGCCTCATGTAAGGAATCACTTACTCTAGGTATTGTTCAACATCTTCGTATTGAAAAGCACATATCTATGCGCTTGTACTCGTGTGATGTAATCAAGGATAATTACCTCTTCTTTTCCTACAAAGCGGCCTAACTCATCACCTTCATCATCATTTCTTCTAGGACGATTGGACTTTGTCTCAATGCCATCCAAATATTGCGTACAAAAAGTCATGCATTCATCAGCCACAATTGCCTTAGCTATGGAGGCCTCGGGGTGGGATCGATTTCGAACATATAATTTTAATGTAAGTAGAAACCTACAAAAACATTTACTCATGCTAAAGCGTATGTAAAAAGAATTTAACTTTTTTCAAAGTAAATTTAATATGGATGTACCTCTCTAGGATACATCCAACGAAATTGTATTGGGCGCTAGCAAGGCCTCCTCGGCTAAATGCACCTAAGCAAGTGCTCCATAACATCAAAGAAAGTCTGGTGGGAATATTTTCTCGAGAGCACATAGTGTGTGACCATCCGATCTTGTATCTTTTCGAGATCGGCAAGTGTATTCACCTTTGAGGATAATTGCCTAAAGAAATTTGCCAACTCAATGATGGCTTTTACAACGAAGTAGGCAACACTTTTCGAACGGCTAAAGGGAGTAGTTGTTGGAGCAAAATATGACTATCATGGCTCTTAAGACCCCAAATAGCTCTTTCCTCTAGATGTACACAACGAGATATGTTTGACGAGTAGCCATCGGGACTTTGACTCCCTTTAGAACTTTCAAGAATGTGTCTTTATGCTTCTTACTCATTGTAAACCGAGCCTGAGGCATAATATCTTTGCCGGATGGAAGCTTTTGTAGATGCAATGGTTTCCGAATGTTCATCACTTTTAGGTCTTTTCTTGCTTTATCATTATCTTTTGATTTCCCCTTGATTACCTAGCAGTATGTAGCACATTATCACACACATTTTTTTCAATGTGCATAACATCAAGATTATGACGAACATGATTATTTGCCCAATAAGGCAACTCAAAGAAGATACTCCTCTTTTTCCAATTGTGACACAACTTAGGAACCTTTCTTTTCTCCAACTTGGCTTGTTGCTTCTCACCCTCTTCTCTTTTCCTCTTTTTAATAACATCTTCTATTTTATACTCTTGTTTCCATATTTTCAACTTGTTTAAGCAATTTTGTTCCAAACAATAACTTGGGCTTATCTCTCACTTCATGAGTACCATCAAAAGAGCCTTTATCCTTACGAAAAGCATGACTCCTAGGCAAGAAGCGTCGATGACCAATATAACAATACTTGCCACCATGATTCAACCATCGTGCTTGAGGTCTCACATTGCAACAAGGGCAAGCATATTCACCTTTAGTGCTCCATCCAGACAACATTCCATATGCGGGAAAGTCATTTATTGTCCACAATAGTGAAGCTCGTAAAGTAAACAACTCGTTCCTTGATGCATCATAAGTTGATATACCATCTTCCCACAATTCCTTCAACTCATCAATTAACGGTTGGAGATACACATCTATCTTGTTGCCCGGCCCTTTTGGGCCTTGAGTAAGCACCGACAAGAAGAAATATGGTTGTTTCATGCATAACCAAGGTGGAAGATTGTATGGCATAAGCACAACCGGCCAAGTCTTGTGAGATATAGTCATTGTTACGAAAGGATTAAATCCGTCGGATGCTAATCCCAATCTAACATTTCGAATTTCACTTGAAAATAATGGATAACGTTCATCGAATTTCTTCCACGCACGAGAGTCTCAGGATGCCTCAAAGCACACCATCGTCTATTCTTTTCTCGGCATGCCATCTCATGAGTGTCGCGGTCTTAGATGACCAATACAACCTTTGCAACCTTGGCTTTAAGGGAAAATACCATACTTTCTTCATCGCTACCTTGGGAAGTTTATTCTTGCCACTTGTTTCCGCACCTTCACCGCTACCCCCTTCTTCTTGTTGCTTATATCTAGAGGCTCCACAAATTTCACATTTAGTAAGTTTTTCGAGTTTCATTTCGAAACAACATACAATGATTAATGCACGCGTCCCACGTTTTATAACTAAAACCCAAATCCATGATCATCTTGTACGCCTCACGATAGGAACTTGGCACTTTCGCCGGCGAGGCAATGCCCTAATGAAAATTTTTAATAAAGAAGTAAATCCCTTATCGGTCACTCGATAATTAGCCTTCCAGTGCATAAGTTCTACAATAAATGAGAGTACCGTAAACTTATCACACCCTTCCCACAAGGCTTGATCAGCATCTCTCAAAAGTCTAAGAAACTTTGCGGTGGATGCATCGATTGTACGATTTCTTCAATTCTGGCTGGTTACTATCCGCATACCCATCCCTTCATGTACCATTCGCCTCATACAATCTTGCACGCCCAATTCAATTTCAATGCCATCTTCGGTTGTCCTATCATTATTATCATTCTTACGCGCCGAAATGTACTCTTTCCCGTGCCTAATCCAATTCTTGTAATCTTTTTGAAATCCCACTGCAATACAATGTGATCTCACGGTTGCACGGTCTTCTTGGTAACGATTTGCGCATTTTTTACAAGGACAATATATTTCTTTAACACCAACAGACTTTTTTGAGAATGCAAAATCGAGAAAGTTGTCAACCCCGCATAAATACTCATTTGAAATTCGATTATCCAAATCAATCCAACTTTTGTCCATATATGACTTGACTTGATATTTTTAACGTTAAAATACAACCTATATATAAGACCGAGAGACACAAAGTTTAGAATAAAAATAAACTCATAAACAAACATAGTCTAAATATGTACAACTTTTGGCTCGATATAGATAATATACATTGTTGGAGCCTAGCCTATTAGTCGAACTTGGGCCCATGATATAGTATAACCCTATGACAACATCATTCGTTCTCTCTCACAAGCCCCCCTAATTGAGAAGCTAATTTAAGGAACTAGGTTGATGTGCAAAAGAATATGCACATGCAACAAAAGATTTGAAACTATTTTTAGGAACTAGGTTGAAGTGCGCAACATTATTTTTTGAAGTGCGCAACACCAATATATGGACTAATAGATTGAGATTACGGGCACACTAGAGTTAAGGGAATTTACAAGGTTTGCCTTCAAACAAGAAGTCCACGACTAGGTATTGTCTATTTGTTGGAGGCAACTTAGTATCTTAGTAAAGCAAGAAGGAATCATTGGTATCAAGATTCATGATCATGTCACTAGGAAAAGGAAGTATCAACATATAAGTAGAAATCTGAGGTAGGAAAGTTTTGAGATGCAAAGAAAATATATGCAAATAACTAGGATAAAACTTGAAACGCATAAGAAAAAGTCAAGCATTGAGGGAAAACAATAATTGATTGAATTTACATAGCATTATCAGCTTAAGCACAAAGAAAAAACACGCTAAAAGACCAACATATATCAAAGAGTAAGTCAACCTTTTGAATAAGAAAAAGTAAGTCAACCTTTTGAATAAGAAAAAGATACAATATAAAGCTTACATAGTCGGCATTTATCTTTGTAACAAACATTGTGAAATCTCTAATCAAGCAATTATTATAAATTATGATACGGAACATTTTTAAAGCGTTTTTTAAGCAAACTTAGTAGAAAGATAAAGTACGGAAAAGAACCTCGTAAGCAGTTCTTAATCGCACTAAATCAAAGGGTGATTTTGATTATTATTATTTAAGGTCTCCGAGCATATCTTCAAACAAGAAGCCTTTAAAGTTAATACTATCACAATATAACATAGTCAACCAACACCCACAAATTTAGGTAAAACCGACAAAATGTTTTCACAAGTCATCAAAATAAAGCATAATGTGCTTCCAAAGCAAATTTCCATTAAAGCACCAAACTTTAGACCTTATATAAGCATCCAAACAGGAAAGATACTAATTAATCAAAAGCCTAACAAATACTACTCCGTATCAAACGAAGAAAAACAACTAATTTTCCTCTCAACCGTAACATAATGCCCGAAACTATCTAAACCATTACATAACAACAGACAACAACAACAACAACAAAGAACATCAACAATAACAATAACTCACAACACCAAGAACAAAAAAACCCGTAAATTAAAAGTAAATTAGAAAAGGGGAAAGAAATGTATACTGATTGTTGTTGATTGAAGAAATCGAGGAGGAGAGAGACCGAGATACGCTACTAGAGGAGAGAAAGAGAGACCGAGTAAGACCAAGACCAAGAACAATAAAAACCAAAAAATTAAAAGTAAATACCAACCTGCTGATTTGGAGGAGAGAAAGAGATCTTCGTTCGTGCCCTAGCTATGGAGATCGTCGGTGCCCTAGCTGCTATGGCTGCTTCGGAGGAGAGAAAGAGAGGGAGAGATACCGCGAAACTGAATAGGGAAATTTGGTTTCCCGGTATTTAATGACATTTACGGCGGACGCGTACAAACCGCCGTATATAGTTAACTATTTACGGCGGACGCGTACAAAACCGCCGATAATAGTTAACTATATACGGCGGCTACTTATACACCGCCGTATATAACTTCGATCTCGTACGCCTTCATGTCAAATATACGTATTTACTTATTTACGGCGGTCTAGACCGCCGTATATATTACTTATTTACGGCGGTATACATAACCGCCGTATATATATGATATATACGGCGGACGCGTGTCCACCGCCGTAAATGAGCGCCGTAAATAGCCCCTTTTCTTGTAGTGTATGCATATACTCCTATATGTATATGTATAGATGCATACATACATATATACATACAAATACACACACACACACACACATATATATATACATATATGTGTATGGATATACATATATACGTGTATCAGTGTATGCATAGATACATGCATACACATATGTCTGTGTATATATATCCATAATACATGTTTTTATATAAATGCATATTTATATATACACACACGCATATATACATATACATGTATACATATACATATCATAAATATTTTCCCTATTTATTTTCAAACCTTTTTGCAAAAATATAATGAATTAAGAATTTTTGTTTAAAAAATATATTTAGGGACAAACACCAAGCCTGAGCTCAGCTCGTTAATATTCGAGTTCGAGCAGCTCGACGAGCTCGCGAAAAGCTCGAAACTCGATTCGATCCGAGCTCGAGCAATTGAGCTCGGCTCGAGCTCGAGAAAAGCTCAAGCTCGATAATTTTTATACGAGCTCGAGCTCGAAATTTCAAAGCTCAACTCGATTTGGCTCGTTTACGGCCCTACACATAAGCCCGACATTGTCTTCAATATATAATAATTATGAGCTATTCATTTCTTTACTAATTGGTTTTGAGTTGATTATAAGCAAAATTTGCATGAATATATATTTTTAATTATCTCAGTCCCAAAATGAATGTTTGAAGTTATTCTTTGATTATTAATTATTATCTTCACAAAAATAAATGTTTAAATTTATTCTTGAATTTTCTTTTGATTATAAATAAAATTGGACATAATAAAAATAAATACTCTTTCTGTTTCATTTGAAAATGAAAAAAAATATTGAAGTTAAAGATAAATACAATAATATTAGGTATTGTGAGTATAAATAGCGGGTTAAGATTATTCGTGAGTTGTGAGTAGGGGTGTAAATGGTTCGGTTTGAGCTAATTTATGAACCGAACCACTTGTTATCGGTTTGGAAAAATCTCAAATCTAATCGAATCATGAAAAAATTCAAATCGAATCGAGCCAATCCACCGTGGTTTTGTTCGGTTTGGTTCGAACCACGGTTTGATTTTACGGTATGAACCTCGATTTAAACCACAGTTCAAATCACGATTCAAACCATGAAATAGAACACGACTTAAACCATTAATTAGAACATGGTTTCTGACTACACAATTCATTGTCATGTTGTTTGAATTTTTCAGACATATCATACATAAGAGATTCAAAATTTAAATGAAATTGTGCTTCAATGTTTATGATAATAACAAGCCATTTGAGTACTTGTAATGGTATGTGATAAAAAGTGAATTAACATTATTACAAGAAGATTAACCAAAAGAAAAAAGGGTTATGGGCTAAAACCCATGATAGAATTAGAGGTTTTCAAATCTAAATATGAGATTAAGATAAAAGATATGCATATA
>JAFEMH010001679.1:302500-435796 GCA_022495995.1 Adenophora triphylla var. japonica
GCGCCTAGGAACCACCAAGTACAACTATATTCAAGCTGGGATGATGGCCGGTGAGGGAGAAGTGCAACCCTTAGTGCCCATTGGTAGGGGCACCATATATCCTGACTGGGTTACCCATGCCTTGGGTAAGTTTGGGGATAAGTGTCAGTTCTGTCAACGGACTGCCAACTACTGCAAGGACAATGAGGAGCATGCTGGTGGTAAGATTTTATTTGTTTATAATTCTTTACTCGACCTCTACCTGCTAGCTTGTTGAACCGATAGCCTACATATATGAACAATTTGGCTAGAATGTATAACTCTTATCTCGTCAGCTGTTTAACTCGCGTATGGAATGATTAGGTCGCACATGATTAGCTCGTACATAGAACTTGTTGCTCGTATGTAGAAATCTCATATGTCGATCTAACCCTTTGTCATCTTGATCTCTTGCAATTTTGACCCCTGAGCAGGAAGCCAACATGGTGCACATTGTTGGAGTGTCCGATAAGAAAAAAGCCAAGAAGGCTCATGGGGCCGCCAATGCTCGAGCCAATAGGGAGAGAGAAGCTGGGAGACGCAATGCTTTGTTGTCCAAAGATAACGCTGGCATGGTGCCAATGGAGGAGGTTGAGTTGGAAGATCCTCTGCAAAGTGGTACCCAATCTAGGGATGTGATTGAAGGGGGTGATGAGTCCAACAAGTCGACTAGACCAAGTCTGAGTTCTGACCCAACTCTGAAGCCAATGCAGCGACCTCTGGTGCTGGGACAGCTGGGGCTAGCCCCTTGAACTTTGTGGATATTGAGGATGAAGCTACTGAGATGGAAGAAGATCGTCCTCTGGAGACAAGGAAGAGATCGAGAACTGATAAGGGGAAAGCTGTCTCCCCGAGCCAACTTCCTCCTCCAATTCCCCCTTCAAGGAATTAAGAGTCACTGGAAGCTCAAATACAGAGGCTGAGCGACGTTCCTCCACTCATAGGGGTCAACAGTATGACTCGCCGTTACCCTGAAGTGAGCCTTGGCCAAGTGGTGGTAAGGAGAGCCATTGATGTCGATCTCTTGGCTCATTTTGCTGATAAGGGGATGACCCCTGAGGAGTTCTCTGCTAGGTTTGGCCTGGTTCAGAGTGAGGTAAGCCTTTATTCTTCCCCCCTGTTAAGTCGCTTTTCTTTTAACTCGTTGATTCAATTTCTGAGTCTTTGTCGAGCTAATCCTTTAATGGATTTCTTTAATGCAGTCTTTGACCATGGTGGAGCAAGCTAAGAGCTGCTGGAGAGCATCTATTGAGAGGGAAAGACAAGACATGAGTCAATACTCAAAGAAATCTCAAGAGTTGTCCGAGCTGCGAGAGAAATACAATGATCTTGACGACTCTTTCGAAGATCTGGAAATGGTGAAGAAGAAGGCTCTGGCTGACAAGGAGAAAGCTTTGGAAGATCTGAAGGCCGCTGATGCCAAAGTGGGTGAGGTGACCAATGAGAGGGATGCTGAGCGTTTGGAGCATGAGAAGACCAAGAAGTAGCTTGCCACGATTTCTCAAGTTCTTAAGGTGAGGGATTCTTTCTTGACCGAGTTGAACGAGGAGCACACGCTGCCATGGCCAAATGGAAGGAGGAGCTACAGAAGGCTGCCAAGGATGCTGTTGAGAAGTTCAAGGATGGAGACGACTACTACAACGCCATTGTTGATAAGGCCAAGGAATTTCTCGACCTGGGCAAACGCTATTTGGCACGTCGGGCTCTGGTGGATTCAACAGCTAAAGTTACCCTCGAGCAGTTAGCTCGTTGGGCATCTGAACCCCAGTACGACATGGCAGCTCGAGGTGGTCACTCGATCGTCCCCTATACTTAAAACGACCTGGCCTTCATAGCCCAGCAGGATCAGGAGGACGCTTGTGAGCCATGGGTAGCTCCCACAATTGCGGAAAGAAATTTTGATGTTGCTCTTCAGGAGATTGTTGAAGCAGAGGGCATGGAAGAAGATGATGAACCCGAACAACGAGTCTATTCTGAATTAGGTAAACCCTTGGGCCCCCAGCAACAAGAAGGTGACGGAGAAGGTCGAGCCTCTGTTGACGATCAGGCAGATGTTGGCCAAGATTCTTGATTTTATGTTAAATGATGTTGTAACAAACAAGTCCCAAAACAATATTTTGCTTTTGCTTTGAAACTACCTGAATGCCTTGGCCCAGTTTTTGGGAGGCACAATACTTCGTAACTTTTGCTTTGTGGTGACTCAGTCGAACTTAGACTTGTAAAGATTTTTTGCAAACGAGATTGACTCAGAGTCGAACCTGTTTAAGAGATCAAAGCTGACTAAGGGTCGAGTTTATTAGAACGAAGTCGACCATGGGTCGGACTTGTTAGGAGAACAAAGATGATTAAGAATCGAGCTTGTTAGAACGAAGCTGACTAAGAGTTGAGCTAGTCAGAACGAAGCTGACTAAGAGTCGAGCTTGTTGAAACGAAGTCGACCAAGGGTCAACTTGTTAAAGGAACAAAGCTGATTAAGAATCGAGCTTGTTAAAACGAAGCTGACTAAGAGTCGAGTTTGTTGAAACGAAGTCGACCAAGGGTCAGTCTTGTTAAAGGAACAAAGCTGATTAAGAATCGAGCTTGTTAAAATGAAGCTGACTAAGAGTCGAGCTTGTTGAAATTAGTGCAACACAATGTTTGGTCGGATAGAACTGCAATTTTTATTGAAGTACGAACATGCTTACATCAAATGGAAAGCTAGAACTATGACAAATTCAAACTTGTAAATTGCATTAACCTTCGAACTGAACTGGGGAGCTGAACTAGAAGTAGTATTTGATGAGATGAGTGGCGTGCCATGGATGCTTCAACTCTTCACCATCTAGATGAGCAATCATGTAAGTCCCCTCCTTGATGACTCGAGTAACAATATAAGGGCCTTCCCAGTTAGGAGATAGCTTATTCTGTTGGGTTCTCCTTCATGTTGCCTCGATCTTTCTTAACACATGATCTCCTACTTGGAATGATCTTGTCTTCACCTTCTTGTCATGGTAACTCTTGGTCCGGTGCTTGTAGTTGACCATTCGCAGGTAAGTTGTATCTCGCTTCTCGTCAATCAAATCCAAGTCGATCAGTCTATTAGTGTCGTTCTGCTCTTGGTCGAAGAAGGTTACTCTAGCAGTAGGAAATTGCAGCTCGGCTGGTGCCATGGCCTCCGATCCATATGTAAGAGCGAATGGGGTTTCCCCCGTAGGCCCTCGAGTGGTTGTGCGAACTGCCCAAAGAGCAAGGGGGAGTTCGTCCAACCAGTTACTGCGTCGACCAACTAAGCCCGTCTTTAGTGAAGATAGGACGAGCTTATTCGCTGCTTCATCTTGCCCATTGCCTTGAGGATAGGCCACGGATGACTGCCAATGCTTGACCCCTACTCGATTCATTTCTTCTTCGAAGGCTCGGGAGAATTGTAAGCCATTATCTGATACTATAGCTCGAGGGATCCCAAATCGACACCAGATGAAGTCATGTATGAAGTTGATGGAATTTTCCTCTGTGATGCGAGCTAGTGGCTTTGCTTCGACCCACTTGGTGAAGTAATCAATGGCTACGATTACATACTTTCAGTTTCCCCCGCCGGGAGGGAAGGGTCCAATTAAGTCGACGCCCCA
This sequence comes from Adenophora triphylla var. japonica, assembly GCA_022495995.1. Classification (NCBI taxonomy): domain Eukaryota; kingdom Viridiplantae; phylum Streptophyta; class Magnoliopsida; order Asterales; family Campanulaceae; genus Adenophora; species Adenophora triphylla. The sequence goes on from JAFEMH010001679.1 coordinate 306,124, forward strand.
CATGTCGAATGGCCAAGTAGCGATCACTGGAGTTTGTTCTGTTGTAGGCAGATGAGGAAGGCTGGCAAACCTTTGACATTGGTCATATTGCTGAACAAAGTCGTGAGTGTCAGCTCTCATGTGTGGCCAATAGTATCCCAAAGTAATCAATTTGTCGGCTAAAGTTCTGGCCCCCGGGTGTCCACCACAGATTCCACTGTGCACCTCATGCATTAATTGAGTGATCTTTTGAGGGTGAATGCACTTCAACAATGGCCTTGTGTATGATCTTCTGAACAGCATGCCTCCTTGGATAACGTATCTCGGAGCTTTATTTTTGATAGCTCGAGTTGTCTTCTCGTCTTCAGGGAGCTCGCCTGTCTTTAAGTACGGATTTATTTCTTCGATCCAACACTTGTTATAAACCCAGTTCCTCGAAGTGTCTTCTACACACTGAATTTGAACTCTTTCATATGCTGGGATCTCAAGGTAAGAGATGGGCTCTTCATGTGGCTCGTCTGAAGTAGCTAGCTTTGAGAGTAGGTCGGCCAACTCATTGTCTTCTCGACCAATCCTCTGAATTTCCCAAAACTCTAAGTCTTTTATCAATTCCTTCACCAGGTCGCAATATTTGACCAAGGTAGAGTTTAGCACCTCATATTCTCCTCTGACCTGGTTGACTATTAATTGGGAGTCGCAATATGCCATGATTTTGGTTGCTCCGAAGCATTTGGCGTACTCGATGGCTGCTACCAAAGCTTCATACTCCGCCTGGTTGTTGGATGCATCAAACTTGAACCTCAATGAATCCTCATATACTGTCCCAGATTCTAGCTCGATCAGAACAACCCCAGCTCCACTGACATTCTTTGTAGCTGACCCATCTGAGTAGACCTTCCAACAATCGTCGGGTAAAGAAGTAACGAGCTGAGACTCTGGCTCCTTCCCCTTAACTTTCTCCTTCTGAGCTCGCACCTCGCTATCTTCCTTGGTGAACGTTAGCTCGACCAAGAAATCTGCCAAGGCTTGAGACTTCAATGCCTTTCGAGGTCGATACTCGATGTCGAATTCTGTGAGAGCAATTGACCAATTGAGTAAACGACCTGAACTCTCAGGCTTGTATAGAATTTTTCTCAAGGGCGCATTCGTGAGCACCACAATAGGATGAGCCAGGAAATAAGCTCGCTGCTTCCTTGAAGCTACGACTAAGGCATAGGCAACCTTCTCCGCATTGTAATATCTGCCCTCAACGTCTGACAGGGCCTTGCTAACATAGTACACGGGCTTTTGAAACCCTTCCTCTTCTCGAACCAGAACTGCTGCAACTGCTTTGTCTCCCATAGATAGATACACGAATAAAGTCTCCCCAGTAGTCGGGCTACTCAATAGAGGAGGAGTAGCGAGGTACTCCTTATGCTGTTGGAACGACGAATGACATTCGGCCGTCCATTCAAAATTTTTCGTCCCCCTCAAAGCTTTGAAGAAGGGGAGAGACCTTTCTGCCGACTTGGCTATGAAATGACCTAGGGCTTCCACCCTACCATTAAGTCGCTGCATCTCCTTTATACTTGTAGGCTCCATCATGTCGACCAGAGCCTTGATCTTTTCTGGATTAGCTTCTATTCCTCGTTGTGACACCATAAATCCGAGGAACTTGCCAGCTGCTACCCCAAAGACACATTTGTTTGGGTTAAGTTTCATGTCGTTTGCTCGCAGATTGGCGAACGTTTCCTTTAGGTCGACCACGTGACATTCGGTCTTTGTTTTGATGACCATGTCATCGACGTAGGCTTCCATGTTTCGGCCAATTTGTGAAGCAAAGACTTTGTTGACCATACGTTGATAGGTCGTTCCTGCATTCTTTAACCCAAATGGCATCATAGAGTAGCAATAGATGCCTCTAGCTACTTGGAAAGCCGTCTTCACGATGTCATCCTCGTGCATCTTGATTTGATGGTAGCCTGAATAGGCATCTAGAAAATTGAGGGTGGAGTAGCCAGCAATAGAATCAACAAGCTTGTCAATTCTGGGGAGGGGGTAGCTGTCCTTTGGGCAAGCAAGGTTGAGGTTGGTGAAGTCGACGCACATTCTCCACTTGCCATTTGACTTTTACACCATGACCACATTGGCTAGCCAGGTTGTGTGTGTAGCATCCTTTATGATACCTGCACTCAAAAGTTTTTGTACCTCGAGTTTAATGGCCTCCTCCTTGTCGCGAGCAAAGCTTCTCAGCCTCTGAGGTTTGGGCTTTATGGTCGGATTGACCTCCAGCCTATGAACAGCGACCTCTTCCTTAATCCCCTTCATATCTTCTACTCGCCATGCAAAGACGTCATTAGTTTCTTTGAGTAACTCAACAATCTCCAACCTTTCTTCAGGTGACAATTGCTTTCCAATCTGAATTTTCTGCTCGGGATAGGAAGGATTTGTAATCACTGCTTCCAACTCTTCCACTGCCTCTAGCTCTGGACCATCTCTGAATTGTAGGGTTTCAATGATGATCTCTCTAACCCTCTGTATTTCCCTGGCCCCCCAAGTAGGGAGCTTCCTCAGCTATCATCTAATCCTGCTCATCTGCAATCTCACTGGTGGTGGCCCCCCGAGTTATTGTCGATCTGGAGGCATAGCTTGCCTATGGAGACTTGGTCGACCATAACTGTATCTGGATCGACCATGGTGGCTTCAGAGTGACATGTCGGCTCAGTCATGATCTCGTCATGTGAGCGATAGGTCGACTCTTCCACGATGGTGATTGTAGATAGTCGAGTAGTTTTGGTGACTGACTGAGACAGCTTTAGGTACCCTTCAGCAATTTCAATCTTTAGCTCCCTCTTCTTTCTTTCCCGAAGGACGTGATCAAGGTATGCTCGAGCAGTGCCTTGTACACAGCCGACTCCAGCTGGTGTAGGGAATTTAACTCGCTGATGGGGAATTGAGGCCACCATTTCAAGTGCGACCTGGCCAGGGATACCAAGTATAGCAGCATAATCACTGTTCACATCAATAACAATAAATTTTACCTTGGAAACGACCCTGTAGGTGTGTTGGCCTAGGTCGACGTCTAGCTCGATCTGTCCCTTAGCATCGACCCGGTGGTTGGTGAAGCCTTCCAATCTTCCATCATACCTTTCGAGCTGCTCATTTGAGAGACCCATTTCTCGGAATGTTTTATAGAACATAATATCCTTGCAGGCCCCCATGTCGACTAAGAGTCTGCTCGTCGTACATCCATCAATGAGTCCTGGGATGATGAGAACTTGCTCTCTAGCTGCCATATTAGTTGCTAGCTCGTTTGGATAAAAGCTAATCACCTCATCCCTGACGTGGCTCCTTGGCGGAACATGTGGGGCTTTGTTGAGCTGAAAAATCTTATGTTTGATGGCTGTGTTGATGGCTTGCTCAGTGATGACGCCCCAATTCATCCTAGGTTGCCTTGGCTCTAGATGTCCACCTGCAGGTCGCTCACCACCGCCTGCCTGAGGCCTCTTAACGTATGTGTCGAGCCTTCCCTGATCGACCATCCTTTGAATTATGCGCTTCAAACTCATACAATCCTCCGTAGTATGGCCCGTATCCTTGTGATACTCACAATATTTGCTGTTGTACCTTTTGAACTTATTGGTCGGGTTCATAGGGGCAGGTGGGGCCAGCTCGACCGCATTCATTATTTTAGCTCGACTCACCGTTAGGGGAGTGAAAGCTTCGGGCACTTTCTCTGTCGCCCTGGTTCTGTTCTTGCCATTCTTGTTATTTTCCCCGTTCTTGGCTGAGTCTTTTTTGTCATCAGCGACCTCAGTCTTGGGTCCTTTCCCATTCTTCTTTTCTTTCCTCTCCTCGGCCAATGCCACATTGTAGGCCTTCTCGAACAACTCCTGTCGAGTAGTAACTGTTCGAACTGTCAGCTCGTAGTCCATGTCTGTAGAAGTAATTCCACTCCTGAAACAATTGATAACCTCTCTATCCGTGAGGTCCTCCTCGATCTTGTCGACCATTTCCTTAAACTTGGTGTAGTAGCTCATCGAGCTTTCATTTTTACCTTGCACCAAGTTGTTTAGATCGGTGACTGTCATTTTCCTAGCTCCAGCGGTCGAGAAGCGTTCCAGAAATTTTGTCCTCATATAAGACCAAGTTGAGATGCATCCTGGTGCCAAACCATTGAACCATGTAAGGGCTGCCCCAGTGAGTGTGCTTGTAAGTGCCTTGCCTTTCATATCGTCCTCGTGGGAGACAAAGCACATGGTGGCCTCCAAGTGTTGTATATGGCTTTTGGCGTTGGTCGCTCCCGAATATTTTTCCAGGACTGGCAATCTGAAACCTGGCGGAGGTCGACATTTGAGCAACTCTTTGGCCAGGGGTCGAAGCAAAATCTTTTTGCTCACTCTTTCCAGCACCTTCCTTCTTATCAGCCTCCCACTGATCAAACTTCTTCTTCCATAGTAGCCACTCTCTAGCATCGGGTCTGTCGTCTCTAGCAGGGGAGACATCATTTGACCTTTGACCCTCACTTCTAGGGGGAGTTATCTGCTTGCTTCTCCTATCCCTGTGAGTGGGTGACCTTACTGACCGAATTGGCGACCTGCGCCTGTCATCTCTAGGTGGTGACCTGCGCCTATCGTTTCTAGATGGCGACCTGCGCCTATCATCTCTGGGTGGCAACCTGCGCCTACCCTCTCTTATAGGCGACCTGCGCCCATTCCTTTCCCTATGTGATTGCGACCTTTGCGTCCTGGCAAGCGAACCACACAAGCTTCGATTGGCCTCTAGCTGTGTTCTCAGATCTGACTGGGCTTCCTGCTCTCTGTTCCTGTTGAGGCTGGCCCTTAGATCGTCACTCAGAACATGAATAGGGGACTGAGGCCGCTGCACTATCCTGTTCTCTACATTCTGTCCCACAGTTTTATTCGGCCTAGCACTCCTAGCATGTTGCCTATTAGAAACTTGAGAGGGAGCTACCCTTTAGGACCTTTTATCAGCCTGCTCTGCCTCCTCCATTGCTAATAACTCGGCTAGAATCTGAGTTCGCTCCAACAACATCTCCTTTCAGCTCAGGGGGTTGGATGAGGGACCTGCCCTGTTTCCAGCATTCATTTGCCCCATTTGACGCTTTGGAGGAGGTGGAGCTCCTTGCCCCTCCATAGGTCGCTTGTCTCTCCTCCCATCTGGCAATCCCCTGCTATCAACAACACTATTAGATCGAGTGGCTCTAGCGTGATGACGCGGTGGAGGAGGAGGAGGCAAATTAGCATTCCCAGTGTTCGCATTGGCGTTAGTGTTGGTGTTGACATTCACTTCATTGGATTCGTCTGAAGCGTCAGTAACATGTCCGTCTGGGGTTACCATGGTTGTGGATTGAAAAGGAACTTCGAGGTCAAGTTATGCACGAGTTCCCGGCAATGGAACCAAACTGATGCCGCAGGAAATGTGCTTATCAATCTTCCTCCACGTGGCAGGACTGATCACCTGACTCCTTGACCTGAAACCAGAACCCACGACTAGCCGGATGTGTCTCCGGCTTAGACCCTCGGGCGTGAGAGTAAGTACGTATGTATGGAGAACAAATAATGTATTGAACAAGAGATATTCAGATAACAAAATTGCAGTTACCTTAGAACCGTGGTGGTTGTCTTGTATTTATAGCTGATGAGTGTGATATATTTGGTAGGGCTACATGAGCTTCGAGATTTGTGGGACAGTTATACATCATGTGAACGTGTCTTGAACGGTTCCTGATTTGTAGGGAAACAGTTATGGAAAGTGTGGAGGAACGTGCGCCTGTAACCGTTAGGTCGACGCTTGCTTGGTAGGTCGAGGTCGCCACTTGAGGTTGGGTCGACCTGACTGATGGGTAGAGCTGGATCGTACCCGAAGTAGAAATTGGATTGTAAGGTCGGACTAAGTTAGGTCGGGACCTGGTAGGTCGAACAATGAACTTAAGTCGACTGTTCTATTAGATGGGCCTTGAGCCATGTAATAATTGGGTCTAGCCCACTGAGATCGTGGTGGATCAATCTCCGTCCAATCAACAAGATAGATCTTCTGGCGTTTGACCTGAAAACAGAACATACGACTAGCCAGAATAGTCTCCGGCGAAGACCCTCGGGCGTGAGAGTAAGAATGGTGTATAGAGAGCTAATAAGTTATATGGAACAATATATTCTCAAATAACCAAAAAGCAATTATCTTGTAACGGTTGATAGGGTCAGACCATACCCGAATAGAATCTGGATCGTATGTCGGACAATGAGCTAGGTCGAATGATCTCGCTGATTGACCTTGGGCCTGATAATAGTTGGGCCTAGCCCACTGAAAGCGTGGTGGCAATAATAGGTTAATAACTGGGCTTGCTCGTTGGGCCTAGCCCGTCACTTTTATTTCGTTCAATTATTATTATTATTATTGTTATTATTATTATTATTATTATTATTATTATTATTATTATTATTATTATTATTATTGTTATTATAATAATAATAACAATAATAATAATAATAATAATAACAATAATAATAATAATAATAATAATAATAATAATAATAATAATAATAATAATAATAATAATAACCAAATTGCAAATATTGACAAAACATAGGTAACCAAACAACAATTTGCCCTAAGCCTAAATCTGTCTTCTCTTATGCTCATGCGAAATGTCCATCTTGTCCCTCCTTTATTCATGTGTTAGCCATATGTCATTAATTGTTAACGAAAGTTAGTTTTTAACTGAATTTACATTGAATTGCAACAAATTAACAATATTGAAAATGAGATTACAACTTTTATACTATTAAAAATTATATTACAAAAAATGATAAAACATGGTAACCAAACTGCAATTTGCCCATTTGAAAAACACAACTCAACAAACTTCACCTATCTCCCAACAACATCCACGAGTCACTCACAAGTGTTTGCAAACCTAGCTCAGTTCTCTCTCTCTCTCTCTCTCTCTCCCTCTCCCTCTCCCTCCTAATGCTGTATATAGTCAAGAAAGCACTGGAAAAAATTCAATCTTTGAATCTTAAATAAGCGGCATCTTTCATTTCAAACTTTACTGCTTTTGTACAAAACCCAAATACTCACCTTCCACGAACCAGCTAGAAACTGGATCTGAAACTACTGATTTCAGAATTGGAGGAGGAGAAGGATTGGGATTATGGGGATACTGTACGACGACGTAGTGATAATCAGGCAGCCTGAGAAGGAAGGTGACCCAAGTGTAATTACTGTCAATTGTCCGGACAAGACTGGTCTTGGCTGTGATCTTTGCCGCATAATCTTGTTCTTTGGCTTGAGCATTGATAGGGGAGGTATGGATTTATCTATATATAATTTCTTTCCTTCACTGTGTGTGTGTGTGTGTGTGTGTGTGTGTGTGTGTGTGTGTGTGTGTTGGGTTTTGTTTGAAATCATGTTTAGGGCATGTTTGACAACTCAATTCCAAGATATTGGATAGGTGGGAAAGTAAATTTAGTTTCATTGAATTTAAGGCATAAAATTGAGGTGGCCAAACAAACCCTTAGTCTATGTAATATGCCTTGGTATTGGAATTTGAGAGTAATTTTTGATCTACAGAATTCTTGCAATTTTAAATCTAAAGCTTGGAACTGTGACAAACAATAAACATACCCTTATGTGGATTTCATAAGTTTTGTGAAATTGGTTGTTGGGTTCTGTTAAAGATATGAATTTGTTGTTGGGCTTGTGAAATTTGTTTCTAGGAGATGATTTTTTATTTTGTTGACTGGTGCTATTGCATGGACACACACACATAGTAGTTATGATTCCATTTTTTTTTTTTTTTGATGTTCTTAGCTATTTGATTGTTTTTTCTATTTGAATCTGTAGTCATGTTTCTGATCTTTTGTGTAATTGGTTATTAGATTCATCATTCATGAAAGTTTGTAGTTTTGTTGAGTACTATTATGTGATATTTTTGATTAAATTGATGTTTGCTGCTTGGCTTGGATATACGAACACACACGTCTATTTTAATGTTTATGTTGCTTCTTTTTTGTTTATGTGTCGAAGGTGATTTGCCGTGTAAATGGTGTTCAATAGAGCTATCTCCGAGTATATGAGTAATTTAATGTTTTTGAGGGGATTCCTAAAATTTATTTGTTTGGACTTTTATCTCTGAGTATATAAGTAATTTGATCCTTTTGAGGGATTTCTATAATTTATTTGTTTGACTTTTGGATGTAGATGTATCTACGGATGGGAAATGGTGTTACATAGTATTTTGGGTCGAGGGGAAACCAAGTACAAGATGGAATTTATTGAAGAAGAGATTGGTGGAAGCTTGCCCGTCTTGTTCTGCTTCTGCACTTATGCTTTATCGCCCCGAATTGCAGCCACCCAAGCCTCCAGACGTGTTCCTCCTAAAGTTCTGTTCCCATGATCGCAGAGGCCTTTTACATGGTAAAATTTTCACCTTCATACTCTAATTTTATACTTAATATGTTTTCGCCTTTATTTCGCGTTTGGAAGTTTCATTGACTTTTTTCTTCATGAGCTTAAACTTATTGATTTGGTATAATTCTTTGCCAGATGTGACACAGGTTCTTTGTGAGCTTGAGCTTATTATAAAGAGAGTTAAGGTCTCAACAACCCCCGATGGAAGAGTAATGGACTTGTTCTTCATCACAGATACAAGGTTCTAATTTACTTGACTTTGTCTCAGTAGGAGATGAATTTGTTATTTGACCAAACTCCGTTTTCATCCACTGTACTTTCAAGCGTGTTTCAATTTTACCTTTTTTTTCTCCATAAATACTACTGTAGCTTGAAAAATGTATCATTCGACCAAAAAATTGCTGATCGGGCACGGATTAGTCGCAGATTTAGGCACAAATTTAGGGTTGGAATGGAACATTTTTCGAAGTACTGTTTCAGGAAAGGCAAAAGTATAATGGTAAAAATGAAGTACGCTTGAAAGTACAATGGATAAAAACGGAGTTTGCCCATTTTATATTTTGCATTCTAGAGTGTGTGCGGACACATATGGGTAGTGTGATGATTTATTGCTGTTGCTTATAGTGTCTACATTTTCCCTCACCAGGGAACTTCTACATACAAAGAAGAGACAGGAGGACACATATGATCATTTACGAGTTGTTTTAGGGGTCACAATGATAAGCTGCGACATAGAAATGGTCTGTCCCGAAATTACTGCGTGCTCTCAGGGCCCACCTTTTCTCTCTCCCGCACTCACCGAAGATACATTTAACTTAGAAATGCTCGATGAATGCCAAAGCGGTCCCATCCCATGCACAAATGTGTCCGTCTCGATAGACAATTCCCTCAGTCCTGCACATACCCTTGTTCAGATTGTTTGCCAAGATCACAAAGGCCTCCTCTACGATATAATGAGAACTTTGAAGGACTACAATATCCAGATTTCATATGGTCGTTTTATGATGAAGGGAAAAAAGGATTGTGAGATTGACTTGTTCATCGTGCAAGTTGATGGGAAAAAGATTGTTGACCCGAGTAAACAGAGTTCGTTGTGTTCTCGCCTAAGAATGGAACTAGTCCGGCCACTCAGAGTAACTTTGATGAGCCGAGGTCCTGATACGGAACTGCTGGTGACGAACCCTGTGGAGTTATCTGGCAAGGGCCGGCCACTTGTGTTTCATGATATCACCCTTGCGCTTAAGATGCTTCACACTGGCATCTTTTCGGTATTCCCTCTCTTCAGGCTTCTCTTTGTTTTCTTCTTCCTTGTTTCTGTTATACTATAGTATGTATCATTCAGATTGAGATAGTTGTAAATTACCTTAGTTTGGCCCGGCTATAGTGACTTTTATCCCGTGAGTGGGTTTCATGTGGCTTACTGGCGAAGCCACATGAAGGAGACGGGGGTCACTCGACCCCAGTTTTTTTTTTTTTGGAAAATGTCATTTTAGTACCGCTAAAATTTTATAAGGTACACTAAAATAACTAATTGTGTCATTTTCAACCCCATTACTTTGTGATAAAATTTTGTAATATGATATCATTTTGACCCCCTTTTACCAAATTTATACTCCCTCTGTCCCAAAATAAATGTCGCACCTTGATTTTTTTGGTCAACTTGGTTGAAGTTTGACCAAAAAGCTATGAAAATGCAATTATCTTCATGTTATTCTAAAATTGTTATTGATGCACAAATAGAAACACTATCAATAACAATTTTTAGAATTTTATGAAGATAAATAATTTTTCATAACATGTTGGTAAAATTTCAATCAAGTTGATCATGAAAATCAAGGTGCGACATTTGTTTTGGGACGAAGGAAGTATATGAAAAGTATACTTTTTACTCACTAAGCAATCTTGACCCCTTGAAAAAATTTCTGGCTTCGCCATTGATGTCGCTCTGCTCCATGGCGTTCTCCTTGATTATCCACAAAAAATTGAAAATGAAAAATAAGAAAAGGATATATGTTCAGATTTAATAAGTGTTTGATTGCATTTTGTAGGCTGAAATTGCTAGGCACATGATAAGAGGGAGGGAATGGGAAGTTTACAGAGTCTTGCTGGATGAAGGGGTTGGTTTATCCATCTCTAGGAACAAGGTGGAAGAAGCAGTTTGGAAAACGTTAATGGGATGGGAGTGACAATGATTGATGGTTAAAATTGTCCGTCCATGGCTGCCTGCAGCCTCTGCAAAACAGAAATCTCCCCTTCTAATCTTCTATACTCGCGTATAATATACTCCGTATGGGATATGTATCGTAAAAGGGTCGACAATTACCATTTTAGGTCAACTTTCTTGCATGAAATGACGGAAGGTTGGTGACAAAGAGGTAAAGTGGGGGAAGATCTGTTGTATATATTGTATGGTTATAGTGTAGAGATGCCTTAACTGTGGAAATTTGACCCCAAGCTGTGGGGTCAAACCACACATTGTAAATAGTTTTTGTAAATATGATATCATGCATAATAATATGATGTGATTAATGGTTCAAGATTCAGAAGGATGCTTGAAGCATGAGTTGTGCAAATTGGTCGTGAATATTTTCGTCGTCCATCTCTATATCCATGTTTGAGCCATGCAAATGTGGTTATGAATCGCTTGATTCAAATTTCATCTTGAAGAGGTCTGCTACGTACATCAGCATCTATCCGTCTTTGTGAAAGGTGATATAATGTTCCGATGCTTCCTGAGTGACACTTTCAATGGTGAAATTTTTACACACAGAGAACTGCCAATCTCAGGTACTACTCTTATTTGATTCATGTATGAAAGTCAATTAGATCAATAGTCTCAACTGCTAGCCTTGAACATTAATTCTTCTCTAATTAGATCATCTATTCTATGTTGAAACATACTCCCTCCGTCCCAAATTCGATGGCCTTTTAAACTTTTTCTTTGAAAAACTATGTCTCTAAACAGTTTTTTACCAATTTATTTTCATAGTTCATTATACATTTGTAAAACTAAAAGTTTGATGGTGATCATCAAGAATATTTATGCATTATTCCTAGGAGGGAGTAATAAGTAGCGACACGTCTAAGATTTTGAAGTACAATGATATGCACTCTACTTTTCTGGGTATTTAGCTGTCAGTTTCTGTCCTAAATTTATCCAGGATAAACTACATGTGTCTTAAAATTTGAATTGGCTAAGCCAAAGTTGAAATATCTGGCTATCTCCCCCGTGCTTTGACTGCCTTGTTACCCATTACTTCAAGTCTCATTGTCACTTTCAGTACGGGGAGAGGTAGTTACCTTATATGTCGTCCCGTACAGTTAGTTACCCTTCTCTCTTTCGTTGCAACGGGTGCCATGTTTTAAGACTAAATTTTTTCCTTGCGACATATTTTTGTGATCAAAATGGTTATTGACTTGTATGCAGAGGCAAAGCCACGTTAAGCTTATAGGGTCGTTCGACCCCCTTGAGGCTTATGAAAATAACATTTTTATCACTAAAACAGTAATTTTTACAATTTCGACCCCTTAAGTTTAGGAAAAAAATACCACTATATCATAATTTTGACCCACTTTCAATGAATTCTTTGACTTCGCCACCGCTTGTACACCGCATCCAAGTGACCAAAACTGACCATACCATACCACTTGAGCATCATAGTATCTTTTTTTGGTGGTTACGTGGTGGTTGTTCTCTCAATCATTTCTTCCCCTGAAATCATTTGGCAAAGGACTATCTTTCCTTGGTCATCTAATAATTGACAAAAACATAATACTGGTTTCATGATGGTGTTCTCGCCCATGTAATGTTTGATAAATTCATGTTTAAATTAAATAAAAAAGATCAAACTACGAACATCTTCAATTGTTTATTGAAAGTTAAAATCTTATCAGCATATGAACAATGTTGCTTCTTGTTGATTGTTGGATTTCTAGAGTGATTTGCTGATTACAGAGTTGCTAGTAAGTTGACCGACCAGACAAAGTTGGTCAATCTTATTCAAATAAAATCAACCTTCTGCGTTTATGACACCCATAAATATTGTATTACCTTTGTCCCCATATGAATGGCCAAAAAAATTTTGCAAGAGCAAATTTGAAATTTTTTGGCCATTCATTTTGGGACGGAGGGAGTACTATATAACATGCACATAGTACTCCATTCTTATTACTTATTTGGAATGTGATTTGCAGTACTATATAACAAAATGTGATTTTCAGTACTATATAACATGCACATAGTACCCCATTCCTCGTACTTATTTAAGGGTGTAATCCAATTGCTTAATATAATTGATAAGATAATTCCAGTCCTCTTCGCTTATAAACCCATCTCCGTTCCTATTAACCTGTGAAAGTGCTTGACCAGCTCTCCAACCCGGAAATCTTACCTTGAGGTGCTTGAAAATTTCTGAGAGCTCGTTCTTGTCTAGGCGCCCATCTCCGTTGACATCAAACTTTCTTAAAATGCTCCTTAACTGACTGTCATTTGGGGGAAGAACTCTCCAGCGTGCAGCCATCTTAATTAAAACTAAGCTTTCATTTGGATAGAGTAATTATTAGCTATGTAACTAAAAGTCTCTGTGAGAGACTTTGCTTCTTGCCTATAAGTAGAGGGTTGTAGATGATTGTGCTTAAATAGAGAACCCTTGAGCCTTTTTCCTCTAGAACTTTAAGTTTATTCAAACTTATCTTGATGTTGTCAAGCACTGTTTTATTATATTATGTAGAAACTTGGATAAGGGTGATTAAAAAGCGATATAAATTATCTTGAATTGGATGAAAATATGGTGTTGAATAGGAAAGAGTGAAGGGGAAGGATTCAGCGGTGAAGAGAATTTCATACCCTTGAATTACTTTCCTGTTTATGGAGAAACGTATGTTTATTCTTCGCCTTTTGAAGGACGGTCCAATATAAGAATACGGAACATACGATAAAAGTTTGAGATTCCTTCTTATATCTGTATTTCATTGTCCGAATTTCCATGCCACATTTGATGCAGTGTATGGTACATTGTATTGGGATTGATCATGTTTTGCTACACGCGTCTTGGTTATGTTGTTTTCTGTAAAAATATTTTGGATAATTAAGAATATCTTTGTAATATCTAAAATTTCGATTTGTGATTCAGTTCTTCTCAGATTGTAAGCATGGTTTCGCCAACTTGGTTGTGATTGGGTTCTTCATTATCTGCGCTTATATAATTCTGCTGATGAAGGAGGTTGAAGATTACGAGAGGAACCACTCAATAATTCCAGGTGAAAATTCTCTACCAGCTTGAAAAAAACAATCCTTATTTAATTTCCACGTCTTAGTCGTGCACACACACACAAACTTCATTGAGTGTGTATGCACGACTACGCGCGCACACACACAAACAGCTTCATTGTGCGTTTGTGTATGTGTTATGTGCGTGTATAACTTATAAGCGCGGATGATACTTAATACTTATACCTATACGGTATAAGTATCAACTATCTTTTGATTTATAACTTCTGAAGTTGAATTTCCCCTTTTCAAAGTTACAGACACCATTTCTGTTTGCAAGACACTGTAAGTGATTCACACACTACACACAAAAACTATTTCTTTTTCGTGTACAATTTACCAAAAACCGCGAAACCACTGAATAGGTAAACTACATACTCAAAACACACAATAAAAAAGAACACTACTGAAAGATTTCGATTCTATAGTTTCCAGTATATACGAAATTTGTGCAAGATCCCAGAAATCACTCCCCAAAAAACTATCTCGCAAAATATCACATACAAAAGAGTCCCAAACCTCTGAGAGTGCCAAACATCGATAAAAACATGATCTAGAATCCAATTCACCTGTACATAGTACAACTTCGTAAGTATTTTCTAATTTTTTTTGTTCAAAAAACCTCGTTTTAATATTATGGAAAATGAGGAAAAAAATACTATAAACTCACCAGGTTATTATGCGGGTCTTTGTAATACCATCCATTTACGAACGCTGAGAGAATGCCTTGAGCACCAAGAACAAAAACTAACATTGCGTTCATGCCAATCCATTCAAAGATTAAGAAAGGCATTCGGATTCCCCAGACATCAATCTGTTTGCGGGAAAATGGTCAAAAGTTTAGTACGTAGGAAGTCCTTTTGTTTATTAGTGTTGTTAGTTAGGTTAGGCGACGGGTTTACCAGAATGTAGAATGCTGAAAATAAGATTCCAGCAGCACCCCCTGTGAAACAAACATAGCTGAAGCTATAGAGCTGCTTGTTGATTGGGATAGCTGCAGGAAATGGAAATAAGTTCGTTAGAATCAGTCAAGTTAACGATAAAACTAATTTGAACTTAACGATAATTTTTTGTATACCATCTGTAAAATGAAGAATTATTGCTAAGATAAGTAAGCCAAATCCCATTGAAACCCATTGCTTAAGCCTCTCAGCGTGCCCCTGTTAGGAGAATAAAAAGCACAAAAATTTCCCCAGTTTTGTTAAACTTATGAACTTAGTTGTTGAGCTCGTATAATTTGCTAGTCGTAAATCCAAAATTAATAACCTTGAAATGGATCAAGACATGTCCGTAATGGATCCCAATGGTTCCAGAAAGTATAGCTGATATAGAACTGAAAAAAAAAAAACAGAGGAAATTCCTTTAGCTCAAAGAAAAATAATTATTTTCATGACAGGATCATTTTTACGATAATATATGAAATCGACAAACCTCAATAAGCCTTCCGGTTCAAATGGCGCACGACACCAAGTTGGCGCATCTGTACGGAGCGGACCAGTATTTGGATAACTAAATGTACAAGCCTAATATATTTCCCAAAACAGAAATGATCAGTAACAACATTGTTGAATTTGAACTACTTGTGTCAACCTCAAATTCTGTCTTAAAATAAAAATTTGTCGTCTTACTTTTAAACGACTCCATACAGGTTGCGAGTAAAGATGATTGATGCCCCAAACTTCTCTATCGACATAACCAACCGCGTTGCAAGCTGGTCCTAAGTGCCCTCTCATACCGCATTTTACCTGCATTAACCAAAATCATTATAAGAAAAAAAAAATGCATAAGATTTTTTATTTTCTAAAGCGAGGCGATCTTAATTGCTTACAGTGTATCTCTCTTCTTTGTTATTGTCGTTGATAGCCACAAAATTCCAGTCAGGAACATATACAGCAAAGGTTGTCACCATGTATATCAAAAACGCGAGAAATCCCCCAAGCCTGGTAAAGTCAACAAAAATTTAAGGGTAAACATAGCTGAAGCTACAGAGATGCTTATTGATTGGGATAGCTACAGGAAATGGAAGTAAGTTCTTTAGAATGATTCAGTTTAACGATAAAGTTAACGCAAACTTAACGGATTAGAACATACTCCCTCCGTCCCACTTCACTTGATACTAAAAATTTTGGCACAATATTTAAGGAAAAGGAAGGAGTTGTTGTGAGTAGGAAAAGTAAAGTAGCAGAGAGAATGAGTGGGGGAACAGTAATTTGATTAGTGTTGTGAGTATACAAACTAGTCATTTTAGGTAATATCAAGTGAAGTGGGACGGACCGAAATGGAAATTAGTATCAAGTGATGTGGGATGGAGGGAGTATTTGTTATACATTCCATCTGTATAATGAATAATGAATCTTTCCAATTACCATTGCCATCGATATGCTGTGAAAATGGAGACATGACCAGGTTTTAGAACAGTAGGTCTAAGCTTGGTGGTGAAAGCCTCTATTAACGCTACAATCATGTACACCAACGCTATTCTCTGTTCATATACGGAAAGATAACGGAATTAGTAACTAACTTCAGTTTACGCCTGTTTTGTCACGCTCAAACAACCTTGACATGGTTCAAATGTATTACCTGAAGAATGCCACACCATCTAACTGCCTTCATGTCAACCCCATAAACAAGATCATTTGGCGCATGGGAGTATCCACCTGATAAATAGCACGAGTAAGATAATCTTGTTGTGTATTTTTGTGTAACGAGAAGTTTCGTTACCTTGCAATATAATTCCCCAAAACAGCATCTTTAACGTCCGTATTATTATCTTTCTGACTGCAAACTTCATGTTTGGGACTCTCTGCAACGTTAAGACCAAATTTCGTTAAATCTTCTCTTACATTAACAAACGTGAAGTAGAATAGGTTCAATGGTACAAGTACCATTAATAAAAGTTGTACCTTGAGAGCAAGCGCAATTGCAACGCCTACAATGAAGAGGAAAAATGGCATAACAAAATCAGCCAAAGTGCATCCGTTCCATGGAGAATGATCCATACGCTCGAATGAACCCCCAGCATCATCTACCAGCATCATTATCTGAACACATTTAATACTAATTAGAGCACGATACAAATTTACCTTTATACCCTTTCGTTACATTATAACTGTTGCAGCTGTTGTCAAATCTAGTACTGTAGTTTATTTGCTTACCACTATGGTTAGGCCTCTAAATGCATCCAAGGTTGCAATTCTTTTGGTCTTCTCCTTTACAATCAACAATGGCTTCTCCACCTTGCTCTGCAGCTGGTCAGATTTGCTCTTGCTCGTCTCTTCTTTATTGTCATGTTGAGTGCCTTCTGCGTTAACTTTCTTCTCTCCGTTACTTTCTTCGTTAATTAGTGGCATGTGGCCATGGCCGTACCCTTCTTCCAGTTTTTTTGGATCCTCCATTACTAACTCCTCTTTTCTCCTCTCTCTCTCTCTCTCTCTCTCTCTCAACATGGTATCTACTGTGTGCCCTTCTACTTATAGTGATAACTCATTGCTTTTGCTAAAAATATGAAAGACAATGTGTAGATATTTTATTATAGATTCTTTTTCGTTGTGAAATTGGAGGGAGATTTTGTTGAGCCGGCCGAAACAGGTGTCTAAGTTGGAAGAGTGATAGTAACATTTGGAGTCGGACAAATCAGAGAAGAATCATAAGAAAGAATCATAAGAAAGACAAGAAAGAAATTCAATTCATGCGTGGTAGTTGACTAGTCAACGTCCTCCCTATAAACTAGTATCTTGATCATGTTGGAAAAAATAGTGGTTTTGAAGGAAATAATGATTTATTTTCTTAATTAGTTATATGTCAAAATGACTAATTGATTGTTGGATTGTGTTCTACTCCATGAGTACATTGAAATCATATATTCATTTGTTCAAAATGGTTGAGAAATGAATGAGATATGAATGCTCAAAGTTAATGGGTTGGAATGGGTAAAATGTGGTTATCCCACATTGGAAAAAGATGGAAAAGTGGCTTGGTTTAAATACTCCTACACTTTGGTAGGGAGTAAGATTGTGGTACATAGAGGCTCTCTCTCGCGCACAGGTGCGCAGGGGGTGCAAATCATGGACCGAAATCGAAGGCTACCGAACTCATGTGCATGCGCGTCCTGCGGACACAATGTAGCTTCGAAATTGCCTGTCCGCGCGAGCTCACTTTTTGCATTTTTTAATGAAAACTGGAGGCCTCGCCATGGCTGAGGCAGGCGCCTCGAGGACAGAAGCTGCAGCCCCATTGGTGAGACTCCGAGGCGGGCGCCTCGAGGACAGTAGCTCCCAGAAACTGTTTCAGCTCCTGTAACTGCCGAATTAAATTGCAATATTCATTGAGGAAATTAAAAACGTGGTTTTAATTTCTAGAGCAGTTTTCCTATGGAGAATTGTATAAATAGAACACAATCTCCACAATCATTTCGCAGCATATTGTTCATCTTCCCTTTGGTCTCCTTGCATTGCATTCGTGGTGATAAAGTTTAAGCATCGACTTCAGTTCGCCGGAGGTCTAATTGTGCAACCACCGTCCGGTTACTCCGTTTCATCCTGGGAGGCAAGCGTTCCGTAACAACTCAAGCACAACGTGGTGAGGGGGCGTAATTTGTCTTAAGGAGATTGTGATTTCACACGACTCGGACAGCGACAAATCCTTTCTTCTGTTCTTTATCTATTTGTTTTATAGTTTTCTATATTTCCATTTGAATTATTGTAATAGTTATTCCAACATATCACAGTTATTAAGTTGATCTTTTATGGTGCTTGACTATAATCTGCAATGCAGGATGTCACCAATGATTTTATTTTTTACTAGAAGACTATGCGTTGACAAACTGAGATTCCAATTTATAAAAAATTTCTGACCGAGAAACTTGGTCCGTTAAATTTTTAACAGTTTCGTCCAAATGGCGACCAAATTCCAAAAAGCACATTTAAAATTGCAGATTTGTGAGATCAAATATAAGGTCGTACTGACAGCTTCCTCCTGTCAGATGTTCTTGGCACTAATTCTTGTTTTTGTGGGATTGCAGATTCTGCTAAATACTAAATAAGTCAACTTGCATTAGGATGATAAAGTCGATATCACAAGGATTGGAATCAAAATTTTGAGTACAGCAACAATTCAATTATTATTCGTTATCTCACTTTCTTTCTTACCCCACTTTTCGACTCGTACTTATAACATATACTATACTAACACTTTTAATTTTTCCTTAAACTTCGTGAAAATAGTAAGTGTGCAATTTATACGGGAACAAAGGGAGTGGGGAGTAGTTAGTAAATAGTACTCCCTCCGGTCCGAATAAAATTTCACTTTTGCCATTTTTGGGTGTCCCATATATAAGATTTCGCTTTCCTAAAATAACAAAAAATCTTTAGTAATCCTCTCACTCATTTTCTTTTCTGCTTTACTTTTAGACAAAAACTTGGGTGAGAACAAGAATACCCGTCTCATCCATGAGACGGGTCGAATCCTGACCAACGACCCGCCCAAAAAACAATTAAATGACATAATTATACCCCCTCCCCACCCACCTACCCAGTCACAAACACACACACACACTTTCTCTCTCTACCCTGTCTCTAGCACCCCTCTCCCGCCGGCGACCCCTACCCTCCCCCGTCTCCGGCGAACCCTACCTCCCCACCTCTTGTGTTTATAATCTCAGGATGCTAGGAAAATCTGACAATCAGCCTCGAATCTCAGTAGAAGAAGAGAAGAGGAGTAGCATTTGAAGAAGATGGGAAAAACAGGCGAGAAAATCGAAGCTAGGTGTGTATAAAATACTCCAATGTATTGAAAGGGTAGGGGGTAGGGTGACTGTTCAGTTGTGACTTGTGGCTTCCTACAGAGTATGTGTTTTTTTTTTGTTTTTTTTACTAGAAGTTGTGGACCGTAAAAAGTGGTGTGAATGATTCAGGCCATTAATTGAGATATGAAAATCAATAGAGATTTGAAAGAAATGATGAGGAAAATTGTGAAAAGTAATACTACCTCCGTCCCAATCTAGATGTCTAAGTCAACAAAAAAAAGTTTGACTTGGACATTTAGATTGGGACGGAGGGAGTAGTTACTATAACATAATGTAATGATTGTATGCATATAAAGTAATAGTTTGTATACATTAAAGTAATACATATATACAGAAAAGTAATAGTATTTTTAACTAATAATAATTTTAGGAACTGTTTTCATTTTGAGTAATACTTCTCATTTGTTTAAGTAATAGTTGGTATTGCTATAAGTAATAGTACTACACTTGTGAAGTAATAGTGTTATTTTTTTTTTAACTAAAAATAGTTTTAGGAACTGTTTTCATTTTGAGTAATACTTCTCATTTGTTTAAGTAATAGTTGGTATTGCTATAAGTAATAGTACTACACTTGTGAAGTAATAGTGTTATTTTTTTTTTTTAACTAATAATAGTACTAATAGTTTTAGGAACTGTTTTCATTTTGAGTAATACTTCTCATTTGTTTAAGTAATAATTGGTATTGCTATAAGTAATAGCACTACACTTGTGAAGTAATAGTGTTATTTTTTTTTTTAACTAATATTAGTTTTAGGAACTGTTTTCATTTTGAGTAATACTTCTCATTTGTTTAAGTAATAGTTGATATTGCAAAACAGGTATTACGTTTACTTATGAACAATGTTACTTTATATGTATACAGTCATTACATTAAGAGATGATAACTATTACTTTTTCTAAACCACTGAAAAGCCAAAAAAATAATATAAAAACTAAAAAAAAAAACCAAAAAAAAAATAAAAAAATATTCTAACCCAACACAAAACACACAACCCCTTTTGACATTTTTACCCATCCATGGCTTCCTCTCTTACCTCTAACTGGACATACATTTTCGCTTAACCCAAACCTGCAAATCAACAAATAAACAATTTTAAAACAAAATAAAATCCTGAAAAGGTCAAATTTTTATCAGCAACACCTCGTACTTAATTCTAACAAAATGATTTTTTTTCCTCAGCAGTTAAACAAGAAATAGAAAAATTGAATTGGGGAAGATAAAGAATGTAATCGGAAGGACTTTGGTGCCGCCCAGGAGCTTGCTCGTTTAGCTGCCAATTACAAGGTCAAGCCCATGGGTCATGGGTCGACCCGTCTCATGCATGAGACGGATCCCCTTGTTCTCACAAGAGACCACCTCTTACTTTTATACTTACTAGTCAAATTACTATTCTCTACCTTACCTTCTCTCTCCTATCTCACTTTAAGTACTCACAATACTTATATCACTTACATATTTTTTTTAATTTTCATGCAAAACTCATTTGTGAAATTTTATATAGGACGGAGGGAGTATACTGTAAGCCATTTCTTACTTTTCCTTATATCAGTGCAATTGGGCAAGCGAAAATATCAGAAAATAATTGCATACTCGACCATCAAATTGCAGCATCTTTTTCTAGTTGATCATCTTATATACGACAAATTCTGATTTTTATTTTTCCTTTTCTAATGTCAAAGGATGTTGGTGTGTATGCCAAACTATGTTCCCAATAGCACGAATGCGAAATTACCTCAAGATTCTCAATGAACTTAATAATACTACAAACACACATTCACATATAGTGTGTATATGTAATGCATGGTTTCTCCGTTTCACTAAATGTTACATTATTTTCGTGTCTATACGGGGATTAACAAAATACGTAAGTGATATACTCCCTCCATACTATTATAAAAGGAACAAAATACAAAAATTAGAAAAATATATTGTGCGTAAATGTTTTGAGTATAAAAAGTGAGTTAGGAAAGAGAAAGTGGGGGGGGGGGTTATGAACTAGTAAGTGTTTAGATGATTTGATTAAGACAAGTGGGTCCCATGAATAAACAAATATTAATTATTATTATTATTTTTTTTTGGTTTGTGTCTTTTGTAATGGGACACCAAAATGAGGTTTTTGTGCATTTTATTATGAGACGGAGGGAGTAAGTGTTATGCATACAAAAAGTGAAGTATGAGAGAGAAAGTGGATAGAGAATAGTGAATGAATAGTTGTTGTTAGTATACAAGTGGATCCCATTGATCGAAAAAGAATTTAAAAATTTTTATTTTAGAAAAGTGTAATTTTATTGGGACAATTTTTTTAACAAAAAATATAACTTTCAATGGGACTTAGGGAGTACGTAATATGCACTCCCTCCGTCACGTATAATATTTCATTTTTGCCATTTTGGACGTCTCATATAAGATATCACTTCACTAAAATAGCAAATAATCTTTATTATTCCTATCACTCATTCTCTCTCCTACTTTACTTTTATACTCACAACACCAATCAACTAACTATTTTCTACCCCACCTTCTTTCTCGGAAAAATTCCTCTTTACCCACATTTCTCAAATCATAACCCAAAAAAACCCAACCCAAATTAAAAAAGACAACTCCCTTTTATATTCCAAATCAAAATCCCTTTAAACCCCAAAATACCATATACCGGTCAAATACATTCACGGCGCCGTTAACATCAAATCTTTCGATCGCTTAATCCATGCCGTTTCTTAAGGATCGCTATTGAAGAAATTTGAAATTGCAATCCTTTCATCCAATTCAATCAATCCGGAAAAAAGGTATTACATCCGAATTATGATCTTGATTGAATTCAGTTTATATTTTGTATTAATTTTCATTTGTTTTTTCTTCAGAATTTTGATGTTGTGATGAATTTTTTGATTGAATTTATTTACAGATAAAATAACTTTACCTTCAATGGAGTCTAATGTGATGTTGATGTTGAATTATGGAAGATTTTCGGTTGTTACTAGGTTTGATCAATTTGATTCTTATGAATCTATTGTTGAATTTAGTTGCAACAGATGGAACAGCTTTGAAAAAGGAGACAATCTCGATGTCATATACATTAGGTGAGAAAAGGTCGTGCATGTTGTCTAGTGAGCAAGATTTCATCCGTATGGGTGTTATGATTGCTCGTAGTAATATTGATCTACTAGAAATAAATGTGAATGATTTGAGTATATGTGTTAGTAATGTCGTTGATTCATTCGAGAATTCATTTTCCACATTATGCGAAGGCGTAGTAGTAGAAATGATGATAATGTTAAATTCTTCTATCACAAAGAAAAGAGAATGAGAAGTGCGGAATGGGCAGACGCAATACAAAATATTGGCCAGATATTTGAAGGTGGCTCTGGTGAATTTAGGAATGCATTGTGTAAGTTTGCAACGGAAGTGGGGTTTGATTTCAACTATGTGAAAAATGAACCTACTCGTATTACTACGTATGCTCATACAAAGAATCAAAAGGTTGTCCATGGAAGATACATGCCTCAATTGAAAAATGCAGTGGATATTTCTACATAAGGAAATATATCCCTGATCATATATGCAAGGATGCGATTAGTTGTGATTTTGGGCAAAGGATGGGATGTGATGTTCTTTCCAGTGTTATCCGTGATAAGGTTAGAGATGATCCAAATGTTAGTCCCGCTTCTCTTGTAAAGTCGTTGCTAGCAGTATGGCCTCACCGTTCATTACAAGGTTGTTTGGAGAGCGAGTTGAGAAGGCGAAAAACATTATTTTTGGTGAGGCAAAGTTTGCGTATAATAAGCTTAAAGCATATACGGATAAAATTAGGGAGGTGGATCCGAGATGGTTGTGTGAAGTTTGAGTCGATCCTGTGACTTCTCGTTTCCAGCGTTGCTTTTTTGCATTTGGGGCATGTTTGCGGGGATTTAAGTTTTGTCGTCCCTTGTTATTTTTGGATGCAACATTTTTGACTGGAATTTTTCGGGGTACCCTACTTGCAGCAACAGCGAAAGATGGAGATAATGGTATGAGAATTTTATTATTAATGCTTTTAAATTTTTTTATATGTTCCGAGTTGATATAGGTTCATTCGGAGGTCTTATAACATATGTATATGATTATATGAGTACCTATACTAATTGATATAGGATTCTTGATAGTGCGATAGCTTTATATATGTAGTTAACGGGTTCTATACCAATTGCTATAAGACCATTCAAAGATCTTATAGCTTTATATATGAAGTGCCGGGTCCTATACCCCTTGCTATAAGACCATTGAGTCTTATAGTTTTGTATATTACGTTGGCGGGTCCTATATTATTTGATATAGGACAATTCAAATGTCTTTATAGATTTGTTTATGATGTTTCCAGGTCCTTTATCACTTGCTATATGTCAAATCAAATGTCTTAGACCATGTGATATGAGACAACTTATTTATGTTTTAACATTTTGTATATTGGTTTTTATTTTTATTCATATTTTATGATGTCAAATTAATTTTTTATGAATTGTTTTGGTTGTAGGCCTATTCCATGTTGCTTTTCTTTGTGGTTGGATCGGAGGATACTTGAAAATTGGACGTGGTTTCTCCAAAATCTCCGTCCTTACATAAGCGAGCGAGGAGTGACATTTGTTTCGGATCGTCATCGGGGTATCATTACTTCGGTTCATGAGGTTATGCCGTTTCACACCATTCATTACTGCATGTTCCATTTAAAAAACAACCTTCGAAATAAACTTGGTGGGTTATCGAAGGAGGTGCGGTCCAATATTCTTCACAAATTTTCTAAGCTTTCAAAAGCTCCAACACCCGAGCACTTTCAGATTCTTCTGGACGAAATCATAAATGAGGGTGGTACGAAGGTGTACGAGTTTTTCAACAATCTTCCGAAAGAAAACTATGCAATTGCTTATTTTGGAGGTAATCGTTATGGAGAATTGTACTCAAATGCGGGTGAGTCATTTAATGCTATGATAAAGGAGTATAAATCTCTCCCTGTTGTAGAGTTGATTGACAGTATACGTTTGAAGATTATGTCAAGAATGTGCAAACGTAAACAAGAATCAAATTCATGGGCAAATGTGTTGTGTCCATCCATCCAGAAGGTATACTTGGAATGTGAAGACAAAGGAAGGTCATGGATAATTCATGCTTGCGATGAATATGTATTTGAAGTTCATTCGGATCCTTCTATGGTTGTCGACATACGGGAATACACATGTTCATGTGGGTTGTGGCGGCGGAATGGATTTCCGTGTGTTCATTCTATATCCGTCTTCGGCGGGTTTAAGAACAATTCTTCTTCCTTCATTCAAGATTATTTCAAGGTAAGGAATTACGGGGAATCTTATGCTCTGTCAATTCCGGCTATTTCTACATTATGTCCTCCTGTAGTTGATGGGAATCCGTGGTTCTTCCTCACGAAACAAAACGCCCCCAGGTAGGCCAAGGAAAAATCGCTACATTTCTAGAGGAGAAGGTACAAAGAGGAAGATGAAATGTCGTCGATGCGGAAAAGAAGGTTATCATAATAAAAGATCATGCAAGGAGCCATTGCAAATTACTTTTAGTTGAGTCATTGTTTTCTTAGTAAAATAATTATTAATTTAATTCTTTAAACGTCCTATTTGACATTACACACGTGTTCATTACAATGTTATACAATCATTTTAATTTCAGAATTTTGGTTAATTGATTTTTCGATATCCTAAAATATTTGTTGTTAATTGTTTTTTTTTTCTGCCTACGTATGAAGGAAATGTAACGAGGCTTATTCACTGTAGTAACGGGCCTCTAGTGGTCCTATACCAATTGGTATAGGACATGACAACATCATACAAAACTCTATAAGCCCTTTATTTGGTCCTATAGCAATTGGTATAAGACACACTTGACATCATATACATAGCTATTAGCCACTTTAATTGGTCTTATAGCAATTGGTATAGGACCTCCCAACATCATATACAAAGCAATAATGCCTTTGAAAGGTCCTATACCATTTGCTTTATAGGACCATTGATGTAGTTCAATATTGTGTTCCGGCAACGGAGACGGGCGGCCGCCCCATAAGTCCCCGGGCGCCCGCCCCAATTTGCACCGGGCGGCTTCAACTCTCGGCCTTCCGGGTGGCCGCATCCCACGAGCCGGGCGCTCGCCTCACCAAGGGCCGAAGGATCGGCTAGCCACGGTCGGCGAGGCGGCCGCATGAACTCATCCGGGCGCACGCCTCCTTTGTCAAATTGCAATTATTCCTTATTCCGTTTTATGTTTCATTGCTTTGATGTTTTGATTTATCTTAATTAGGGATATTTTGGTACTTTCTTGGGCTATTTTGGTCCTATAGCAATTGCTATATGACACACTTGACATCATATACATAGCTATTAGCCCTTTATTTGGTCCTATAGCAATTGGTATAGGACCTCCCAAGATAGAGATTACCAAGCCTTGAAACCTCTGTTGGAGTGGGCGACCGCACATGTTAAGATTGGCAACCGCCCAGGTGTGATGTTTTCTGAAGAAAGAAGTTCTTTGTCGTGATGGGCGACCGCCCGCACCCATCATGGGCGACCGCCATTGCACCGAGCTCAATAAAGAATTAATAAAGAAGCATATTATCGGTATAACGGGTATTATAGCAAATTTTATAAGCAAAAACCCACTATGAGACCTTAAAAATATTTGGAATATATTTATCCAACATATATCAAATATAAAAGTAAAGCTTGTTCAACAACCACCAATTTTTATCATTCCATCCAAAAGAAAATAAGATGTTTAATTTACTAATGATGAGGACAATGTGGACTTGCTAAAATGTCATGTATCATTTTCACCCTATACTTCGAGACGGCATCGGCTTCATACGTCTTGCTAATAACTCCTTTATCAAACATCTCCTCTGCTTCCATCGGGACGATTATTCCACAATCAAACTATCATCTCTTGTTGTGGAATGTCTCCGCGTTTCAAGTCTATGAAAGTATCCACGTCCTTTTGAGTCTCCTCTATTCGTTTGTACAAGCCACGACATGATCAAGGCGAAATAGAAAAAAGCAATCAATTATTATACGTGAAATCAAACAACAGGTTATCAGAATTCAAAAAATTTAAAAATAGAATTTTGAATGGTCCTATAGCAGTTGGTATATGACCTGGCACCGTCATATACAAAGCTAGAAAGCATTTTAAGGTCCTATAGCAGTTGCTATATGTCCTTGTAACAATATACCCAACATATTACAGCTCAT
The DNA here is from genome assembly GCA_022495995.1 of Adenophora triphylla var. japonica. Classification (NCBI taxonomy): domain Eukaryota; kingdom Viridiplantae; phylum Streptophyta; class Magnoliopsida; order Asterales; family Campanulaceae; genus Adenophora; species Adenophora triphylla. Next base: position 332,829 of record JAFEMH010001679.1, read on the forward strand.
ATATAAAATATTACCATTAGTTTTCCGTGTGTTGCATAGTAGTCTTTTCCTTTTATCCTCTTCATGGAGTTGTAAAATTTGTACTCCCCATTTTCGGTGTCAAGCACTAGCAATGTCCAATGATCGTTACACCTGACACCACGATCATTCCTTGAAGAGTGAATTGGAAACAATATATAAATTGTTTCATCATCCGCAAATTGTTTGATGACCTCGTTTATTCCTCTCTGTATTTCTCCTGAGTTCTTGTCCTTCAACCATTGCTTGAAACAAATAAATTTTAAATGTAAGCATAAAGATGATAATTAACTTTAATAAAAAAAAATGTGAGGTGTAAGTATATTTTCAATCAATAAATAAGACTTACGGTAGCAAAACTTGATACAAAATTAACTTTTGACCTTTGTCGTCCACCAGATGGAGGGGGGAGTTTCTTGTATTTGTCCCTCAAAATGTTTAGATAAGCATCCATTACCTAAAATTCCATTAATAATACAACAATTATTCTTTGGATCAATACTTGTTCGGGTCTTATAGCAAAGGTTATAGGACCTATATTAATGCACATCCAAATAAAAAAGCAAAAAATAGCAGGTCTTATAGCAAAGATTATAAGACTGGAACATGTCTTATGTCACATAAATAATTGCACACTATAACGAGGTCCTATAGCATATGTTATAGGACTGAAAGCAGTCTATGTCACATAAATAATTGCAAACAAAAGTTTGATTTAGGTATCAAATGCCTGACATATCATTTACGTAAAACTTTTAACAATGATTTCATACCTACATCAGACTTTTGTAACAACCTCACATAATCATGGTCCATATCCCTTATAAATTTGTAGATTCATATATAAAATATGTACTATATGGGAGATGTTTATGAAACCAAGTCAGAATGTATGAAATACAAGGCATATGGATACAATTATTATGTTGACAACTTAATACAAATAGATGAATCTATAACCCTTTCATTGGCTACACCACGACATACCAATTGAACTTCCTGTACACAATGTTTATCAGTCACTCCACTCATAATCTCAACATGATTCCCCTAAAGTGATCCTTTACCTGCAAAATTGCATGCTTGCAACAACTACCAAGTTCTTTTTATAAATTCAAGCAACGCGCCAACATGGAGCAAAAGCTATGTACAAATTACAGAGGAAGTAGAGAAGCAAAGAAACAGTCAAAGTGTACCAAAGGACCATAATTCTAAACTAATCAAAAAGCAAACAAAATGAAGCATGTTAACAATATATAAGAGGTCCTATAGCATATGTTAAATGACCTGGAACAGGTCCTATAGCATATGTTATAGGACCTATAACATATGTTATAGAGTGAATTGCAAACAAAATGAAGCATATGTCAACTCGAAGCATATGTTATAAGAGTGAATTGAAGAGTGAATTGGAAACAATATATAAGAGGTCCTATAGCATATGTTATAGGACACTGGAGCAGTCCTATGTCACATAAATAATTGCAAACAAAATGAAGCATGTTAACTCGAAGCATATTAACGGTAGAGCCGGGTCCTATAGCAAATTTTATAAGCAAAAACCAAACAAGGCACATCCAAATCAAAAAGCAAAATTAGAGCATTCATGCAAAATAGTTCAGGGATAAAAAATGTTTGTACCGCAGCTTCGGTCATCATATCATGAGCCAATTCCCACAGTTGCCACATCGCCACATGCAATCCCGAAATGTACCATACACTATCACTTTGGAAACACACAAAAAAAAAAATACATTTCTATTATCATCAAAATTTTTAATAAATGAAAACAATATTTGATAAAAGTGGTACTTACGGACGTGCGAGTTTTACGCATAAATGCGTAAATTTTCTCTTTGTGTCATCATCCATTGACTTGGTTGTGAGACTAAAGTTCTCATTAAATGTTGGTAAGAAAACATTTATGTCTTCCAATTCATCAACATCTAAAACACTTTTACTCCCAACCAATTCTTCTTTTTCTTTTTCTTCTTTCCCTCCATGTTTGAAACACATGGCCTTTTCTTCTTTCCGTCATACGTGTAATCGGGATCCACCTTCCTCTTCCTCTTATCCCCTCTCTCCTTTACTCTTCTTTCCATTGATCCAATAGTATCAATTTTCTTGTCTGATCCCTCACGGCCACAATGTCCATACCACTTTTCTTCATCGCATTTTGGTTTTTGCAAATTGTCCTTGTCTTTTTCGGCCAATTTTTCCTCCAAAATTTTTATTTCTCTGTCTTTCTCCTCTAGCAAACTTTTAAGTTTCTCAATCTCTCTGTCCTTTACTTTAAGCGCGTCGTCAAAAGTTCTCCTCATCTCGACCTCGGCGGCCAAAAACATGTCCCTCTTGATCGCGTTGTTTGTTTTCGGTTCAAACTCCTTAATCTTTTCCGGCAACTTAGCTTTCTCCGGCTTCAAACTTTCATTTTCACTCCTCAACTCAATCAATTCATTTGTCCCACTCCACGACCTTTATCGGTAGGTGTCGGATTGGTCCCCAAAATTAATTCAAAATTATCCATTAAATCTTGAAGATTCGTACCTCCTCCTTCATCCTCTCCCCAATCCTTTTTCCGGTACCGGGATTTTCCACGAGACATTTCAAAATCATTATCTTTTCCATCCTCATTTGGTTTATCCATCAACAACAACTTCTCTTCATCTGTCAATGCTAGCTCTTCAACTCGAACCTATAAGAAATGAATACATGTATTATAAGAATTACTAACACCCCATTACATTTGCTATAACACCATTGAATGGTCATATAGCAAATGCTATAGAACATGAGAACATAATATAAACAATTCAATGGTCATATAGCAAATGGTATAGGAAGCTGGTATAGGACATGACAACAACATGAAGGGTCCTATATCAACTAGTATAGGACTTAACAAACTCATATTCGCGGCTAAAAGGACCATTGCATGGTCATATATCAAGTGATATAGGACCTCAAAAATCATATACCAATTTTATAAGAATTTGAATGGTCCTATATCGGTTGATATAGGACCATTCAATGCAAAATAGAGCGGGTCCTATATCAGCGATATCAACACTATGAATTGTCCTATAGAAAGCTGGTATAGGATATGAGAATACTAAACAATTTATTACATAACATCGTCATGGTGTTTTATACGATCACTTCTCAAGTTTTTGATAAAATCCTTGAAATTGGCAATTTTCTTTGATACTTCCCACTTCATACACCTTGGAAGCAAGTTTCTTGTTGCATTCATCACCTTTGTGTGCTCGTTAAACCAATACTACATTTACAAAATAAAGAGAAATATGATCAGATCATATAGGACCTAACTTATAGTAAATAATAGTAACTAAAATAAAATTAGAGATATAAATTTAAAATGTTATTACCGGTAAGATTGATACACATCCAACAACGAGGATCGGTGATTTATATTTCTCATCTAAAGCGAAGCAAGTTATCTACAATCGCGCTTGACCAATCATAGCTCTTCATTCTTTCCAAATCATCCACATAATATAGAAACCCGGAGACATTACCTCACCCTTTGAAGCAAAGAAAACGGACCCCGATGCTATGAGATTCGGCAATCTCACAACGTCTCCTATATCAACTTCTCTTTCACTCTTGACCCAGCCTTCTCAAGTTTTCCTTCACTTTTTTCATGGTTATTTCATTTGCTTTACGAGTTTGGGAATAGCCTCTCAACTATCCCAAGTGAGTGCCTATCCCTTTTTTTCTTCATATCTATCAATTCACTTCCGAAACAACACCAAATATAGATGTTACATCACTTGCACTCAACCCAACCAAAACTTTGCCCAGCAAAAATTTCCTTTCCTTTGGCTTGTAGCATTTGATCAAATCTTCTATTGTTGAGTCCATCTTCCTCAAGTTAACATCTTTGTTTGAGTTTATAGAATTGAATAGGTTGAAGAAAGGTGATATCTTCAACTGTTTAAATGAGATTCCCTTAAATCAACCTCTGTCAAGATAGATGATATAGAATGGAGGTTAGATCTGAAACAAGGGATCCAGGTGAGTCCCTTTGCACTTTTAGATGTTCCTTTTTCTTTTGTTTTTTTTGATTCTACCGTTTTCTTTGGTGAGTAACGTACAATTCTCCTATCTTTAGACGGTGTAACATCTGTGATTTAAGCTGTTTCATCTTCAATTGTTTTCCTGTATTCATACGGGTCATTCTCTTATTTGCGGACATCGTAGTTTTCCACCTTTTCATACAAAAACAAAAAATAAAACATAAGCCACAAAAAGTACAATTCATATATAATGATATAAATCATTTTATATATCAAATGTTCTTGTATCATAGCACAACCAAATCAAAAAACAAAATAGAGCGAGGTCCTATAGCAAGATGTATAGGACACTATAACAAGTCCTATAACAAAGGATATAGGACTGGAACAGTCATATGCAACATATAATAGGTCCTATAACAAAGAATATAGTACACTGGAACAGGTCTTATAACAAAGGATATAGGACCTAAAACAGTCATATGCAACTTAAACATTAGACAAACAAAATGCATTCTATAACGGTCATATAACAAAGGATATAGGACTGGAACAATTGTTAATGGATCAATACTTATCCAGGTCTTATAGCAACATAAATCATCTCGCAACATAAATCATCTCCTCTATTCGTCCCTCAAAATAATATGAACACTATAACGGGTCATATGCAATATAAATCAATTCAAATCCAAATCAAAAAGCAAAATAGAGCGAGGTCATATAGCAAATGCTATAGGACTTTTAACGAGTCCTCTGTCACATTAATAATAAAAAATATAATGAAGAAATTTGTCTCAAAATCGTATGAACACTTCAACGGATCCTTTATTAAGGAGTATAGGACTTATTACAAGGCATATAACACATAATCAAACAATCAAATGAATCAAATTATCTTCTAATCAAACAATGAAATGCACGCTATAACATCTCCTATAACAAATAGTATAGGACTGGAACAGGTCATACGCCACATAAATAATCTAAAACAAAATGAAGCATGTAAACTCGGAATCATATAATCACTAGATCGGATCCTATAGCAAGCGATATAAGACACATTACGAGATCACATAAGACATCAACAATCGAAATCAAAATGCCGTTGAAAGGTCCGATACCATTTGCTATCGGACAAATCAAGTGTCTCGTAACAAATTTTTTCACACAACAATTGCTATGAATTGATGAACACTGTCAACAACATCTTATATGAATTGATGAAAACTTTCAAAAACGAATTCCAATTAAAAAAAAAAAAATTAAAACTTACCTTACAAAATCGGAATAACGAAATTCTAGGTCGGATGTTAACAGAGGCGATCTTCAATCTCTTCGCCGATTACCTCCCTCGCGTGGATTTGTGTTTGATTTTGGCCGGAATTGAGGTTTGGATTACGAATATAGTACCAGAAATCACGGATCCGGCGAGATTTTAGCCAATTAAAACCGCTCCATCTATTAACGCCGTTTGAGAGTAATGGGCCTTTGGGTTTATTTGGAATTTTAATCTCATATGGGTTAAAATGGGATATTGATTTTGAAAGTGGGCCTTAGGGTCCTTAGCTCTTCTTTCTCCTACATCATTTTTTATACTTACAATAGTTACATCACTTATACACATTTTATTAATTTCCGTGCAAAACTTATTTCTTCATAGGGGAAGTATACTATTTTATTTTATGGCCGGCTTAGCTGCATTGTGTCATTTAGTTTGTTGTTAGTTGCCGGTTAACTTTGGAGGTCATCACAAGGCCCTTCCAGCATGCCCTAATATTTTGGAAATATAGACGGCCGGCAAAATTGCACAACATTCTTAGACAAACAAAATGATTGTGAACAATGAGTGACAACATTCTTCTTTATTGTCATGTTGAGTGCCTTCTGCGTTAACTTTCTTCTTTAATTAGTGGCATGTGGCCATGGCCGTACCCTTCTTCCAGTTTTTTTGGATCCTCCATTACTAACTCCTCTTTTCTCCTCTCTCTCTTTCTCTCTCTCTCTCAACAAGGTATCTACTGTGTGCCCTTCTACTTATAGTGATAACTCATTGCTTTTGCTAAAAATATGAAAGACAATGTGTAGATAGTTTATTATAGATTCTTTTTCGTTGTGAAATTGGAGGGAGATTTTGTTGAGCCGGCCGAAACAGGTGTCTAAGTTGGAAGAGTGATAGTAACATTTGGAGTCGGACAAATCAGAGAAGAAGATGAAGAAAGAATCATAAGAAAGACAAGAAAGAAATTCAATTTACGCGTGGTAGTTGACTAGTCAACGTCCTCCCTATAAACTAGTATCTTGATCAGTTATTAAGTTGTGAACGGAATAATCACCTGCATAAGCAAAGAAACAAAACAAAGAGAGGAAGAAAGAGATAGTCTGAGAAGGAGAAAAAGAGACACGGTAGAAGAGGAGAAAACCCACGCACTGTGGTGATCTTACTTTTGGTTATTTTATAAGGAATACAATTGACTTATTCTAGGAATATAATTGCTATACATTTTGTCCTAATTTAATACCAATCAATTACCTAAACTTAAGGAAGTGATTACACTAAAATATATTCAAAGATACATACAATATCTGCACATGTTTCCTAATGTGGCAGAGGTTCGGAGCCGTGTGCGACGGTATTGCTTTCACCCCCCCTCAAGCGAAGCGGAGTAGGACGGATCTGAAGCTTGGAAGATAACAGTTGAAAACGAGGTGCAGCAAGACTTTTTGTGAAGAGGTCGGCCACTTGGTCTGAAGAAGCAATGTGATGGAGTTTTAAGAAGCCCCTTTGATGCAACTCTCGAACAAAATGTAAGTCAATCTCGATGTGTCGTGTACGAGCATGAAAGCTCGAATTTTTGGACATATGAAGTGCTGAGATATTGTCACAAAAAATTTGCAGTGGAGATAGAACAATACCCAATGCTCGAAATAGGAAAGAAAACCAACGAATTTCAGCTGCGGTGGAAGCCAATGCTCGATATTACGCCTCAGCTACTCGAACGAGCAACGGTGTGTTGCTTTTTAGCGGTCAAGCAATGAGATTAGGTCCAATAAATACGGAAGCACCGGTGGTTGAGCGACGATCATCGCGACCCGGCCCAATCGGCATCACAAAACGCAATGAGAGAGGTGTCTAAGGATTTACGAAAAGAGAGTCCCAAGTGTGGACCGTACCTTTAAGAAATCGAAAGATGCGTTTATTTGCTGGAGATGGGAAGTACGTGGCGTGCATGAGCCCGACATACCTGGTTCACCGCAAAAGAAAGGTCTGCAGTGTGTGAGTAATATATTGGAGGCCCCCAACCATGCTACGATAGATAGTAGCATCCGGCGGAGGATCCCCGTCCAAGGCCGAGAGGTGAAGACCCGGAGAGAGGGGTAGGCGCGAGGCTTGCTTAAGTGCATCTTGAATTTACGCAATAAATCGAGGCATATCGAGTGCGGTTGAGGTGCGGTGAGAAGAGGATCTGTTGGCTTCTATACCGAGGAAGAAACCAAGTGGACCCAACCTCCGACTCTCAAACTTGGAACAAATGGCATCTAACACTTGATTGACCACAGCAGTAGTAGAACCCGTTACCAGAATATCATCAACGTAAATGAGTAAAATGGTAATTGTACCTGCATGGTGGCGGATGAAGAGGGAGGAATCAGCTTGACTGTTGAAAAAACCCAAGGTGAGAAGAAAATCATGAAGACGAGTGAACCATGCACGTGGAGATTGTTTGAGTCCATAAAGAGCTCTATGTAGACGACATACATGATCTGGACGAGTTGGGTCAACAAATCCGGGAGGTTGAGTCATGTAAACTTCCTCCGACAAAATGCCATTGAGGAAAGCATTACGAACATCTAGTTGCTCAATCGGCCAGTCCCTAGAGTGTGCCAAAGAGAGAATGATACGGATGGTTGCAGGTTTAACCACGGGACTGAAGGTCTCATCATAATCGACGCCTTCCTGTTGAGTGTAACCCTGTGCCACTAAACGAGCTTTATATCGCTCAATGGATCCATCAGCTTGACGCTTTATTTTATATATCCATTTACTCCCAACAATATTATGATGAGCAGGGGGTGGGACAAGTGACCACGTATCATTCTTTTGAAGAGCCAGAAGTTCCTCATTCATGGCATGTTGCCAATGTGCCAAGGGAGCGGCCTGACGGAACGTCCGTGGTTCAAAGAGAGGAGAAGATGCATCTGTGACACTCAAGGCAAAGTGATGTTTGGGACGAAATATGCCATCTTTTGCACGGGTTATCATCGGATGCGTGCTATGTGGAGGAAGGCTAGCAGCTGGGGAAGAAGATGCATGGTCTGAATATTCACTTTGGACAGAAGATGACCCATCGTGCTCGCCATGTTGAGATTCTGAAGCAGATCCAGGAAAAGAGGCAGTGGGCTGGACAGCATCCGGCGGCCCAACCCGAGGGATGCGGGAGAATTTGGCGTAGGCGAGTGGCCAGTGGTGGAGTCATGAAGTGGACTGGCCCAGGAGAAGGAAGCATTGTTGTAGCAATGGCTGGTGCAGGTGGGCCGGTAGAGGGCAACGACCCAGTAGGCAGAGCTGCAGTTGGGATTGGGCTGGTGTGGTCCATGACTTCTGAATTACTTGATGTGGGGACATGCTCAAATGAAGGAGAGTTGATGGCAGTTTGCTGTGAATTCCCAAGCTGGTTATTCTGTAAACCCAAGGCAGGTAGAGCACTAGAGAAATTTTTGTTAACATAATAAAAGTGACTTTCATCAAATAATACATGCCGAGAGATATAGATTCTGCCTGTTACAGGATTGTAACAACGGTACCCTTTTCTCATTAAGTCATACCCCAAAAACACACACGGAGTTGATTTTAGCATGAGTTTATGTGAGTTATAGGGCACAAGATTGGGAAAACATGTGCAACCAAAAACTTTGAGAAATTTGTAATCCGGAGTTCTTTTCCATAATATTTCGTGTGGAGAAGAGTAACGTAGTTGACGAGTGGGCAGACGGTTGATAAGGAAAACCGCGGTGGAAAAAGCTTCCACCCAAAAAGAGTCAGGAACCTTGGATTGGGCTAGTAAACATAACCCCATTTCTACTATATGCCTGTGTTTGCGCTCGACAACCCCGTTTTGTTGGGGTGTGTATGGACAAGAAGTACGATGTCCAATACCATGTTGTCTCAAGTAACATGCAAATCTACGATTAATAAATTCCCCTCCCCCATCTGTTTGAATGGTTTTGACCGTGTGAATTTCAGAAATTTTTCGTGTCAACTGATTTTCAATGAGAGTTTTAAATTCAGTAAACACAGTAAAAACATCCGATTTTTGGAATAACGGGAATAACCACACATAGCGAGAAAAATCATCAACAATGGATAAATAATATTTAAATCCAGACACAGAAGCAACAGTAGATGGTCCCCATACATCTAAATGAAGTAAAGCTAAAGGAGTAGTAGAATTAAAAGAACGAAGTTCAAAGGGAAGATTACAAGACTTGCCAAGAGGACAAATATGACACATCTCTCTACTTCGAATAGGACCGTTAACCGGAACTCCAACTTTATTGACTAAACGACTAAAAATATAAGAGGACGGATGTCCCAACCGGGCATGCCACGTAGAAGAAGAAGCACGTTCCCCAATTAACGCCAAAGTGTTGATGCGAGAATTGGGGACGAAGGATAACGTGTAGAGGTCTCCCGCATTACTGCCAGAAAGAATAGTCCTCTTGGTACGAATGTCCTTCACACAAAACCCGAAAGCCGTTAGTTCAAAGAAGCAATTATTGTCGAGACAAAATTTGCGAATAGAAAGTAAATTACGGCTGACTTTTGGAACATGTAAAACCGTATTCATAACAAAGGAATGACTGTTAGCAGAAAAATGAGTAGATCCAACATTAGCTATGGGAATAGATGAACCATTAGCTACAATAATAGAATCATTACCTGAATACGGAGATGATTGCTGCAGGACATCCGGATCGGATGTCATGTGATTAGTCGCTCCGGAATCAAGCACAAAAGAGACAGGAGCCATGGGTGTAGAGCCATTGTATTGCGAATGTACACTTGGATAATATTGAGCACTGTAGGCAAAGTTTCCTCTTTGATAACAAGTAGTGGCTTCATGACCCTTTTTCTTGCAAATCTGACATGACACAATATTTGGATCCGGACTGATGAAAGGATTTGGGGGAGTGTATGGAATGGGGACAGTAGGGGAAGTAGGTCGAAAATTGGGAGTGGGGGAGTAAAATTGTGTGGGAAGAGGAAGGAGACCCTTACCATTGAATTTTCCCTTGTTTTTCTTATTTTTATGGTTTCCACCCCTATTCTGATTTGGTGCAAAAAAGAAGCCACCAGGATGTCCATGACCATTGGGCCGAAAATGACTATGAGGATAAAAGGTGGATGGGGCAGTGGGGTTGGATGATTTTGCTGGTTCCTTAGAAACTGACAAGGCACTAAGGGTGGGTTGAGTTTTATTGGCAAACTTCTTTTGGAGGGCTTCCTCTTGAAGGAGTAGATCCTTAAGGTCATCTATGGTAGTATCCCCCTTGGAGTTTTGAGTAGTGATAAACTCTTTGTAGGTGTGGCCAAGGCCCCCTAAGATTCTACTACGAAGAGTTTGGTTTGAAACCGCCTGACCGGCACGGGAAAGAGAATGAGATAGAGTTTTAGCATGGAGTATGTAATTTTGAATGCTCATATCTGGGGAAAGGGTAAGATCATGGAGCTCCTCTTGGAGCTTTTGAATGTGTATGGTTGATGCCACCCCAAACTCTTTGGCTAGGAGTTCCCACGCTTTCGGGGCGGTGTTACACGGGTTTACATGAGGTTGGACCTCAGATGTGACAGTAGCTTTGATCCATCCAAGGACGAAACGGGAAGTGTAGATGAAAGAATCATAAGCCGGATTGGTGGTGGTGGCGGGTGGGATAAGACGGGGAGGAGGGTTTTTATCAGTGAGGACGTGGGTTAGAGAATGAATTTCTAACATAGAAAGGAAAAGAGAACTCCAATTTTGATAGTTCTCATTCGATAACCTACAATGGCCCATATACGACTGGACGTTAAAGAGAGTTGGAAGACCATACTTGTTGGAATTACCGTGCCCTGAACCATTAGTAACCATGGTGGCGTTTGAATTTGTGTCTGACTCGTCACCCATGGCTTTAGAGATGCTCTGATACCATGAACGGAATAATCACCTGCATAAGCAAAGAAACAAAACAAAGAGAGGAAGAAAGAGATAGTCTGAGAAGGAGAAAAAGAGACACGGTAGAAGAGGAGAAAACCCACGCACTGTGGTGATCTTACTTTTGGTTATTTTATAAGGAATACAATTGACTTATTCTAGGAATATAATTGCTATACATTTTGTCCTAATTTAATACCAATCAATTACCTAAACTTAAGGAAGTGATTACACTAAAATATATTCAAAGATACATACAATATCTGCACATGTTTCCTAATGTGGCAGAGGTTCGGAGCCGTGTGCGACGGTATTGCTTTCAAGTTGATCTTTTATGGTGCTTGACTATAATCTGCAATGCAGGATGTCACCAATGATTTTATTTTTCACTGGAAGACTATGCGTTGACAAACTGAGATTCCAATTTATAAAAAATTTCTGACCGAGAAAGTTGGTCCGTTAAATTATTAACAGTTTCGTCCAAATGGCGACCAATTTCCAAAAAGCACATTTAAAATTGCAGATTTGTGAGATCAAATATAAGGTTGAACTGACAGCTTCCTCCTGTCAGATGTTCTTGGCACTAATTCTTGTTTTTGTGGGATTGCAGATTCTGCTAAATACTAATTAAGTCAACTTGCATTAGGATGATAAAGTCGATATCACAAGGATTGGAATCAAAATTCTGAGCACAACAACAATTCAATTATTATTCTCTACCTCACTTTCTCTCTCTTACCCCACTTTTCGACTCGCACTCATAACATATACTCCACTTACACTTTTAATTTTTTCTTAAACTCCGTGCAAATAGTAAGTGTGTAGTTTATACGAGAACAAAGGGAGCGGGGAGTAGAAAATAGTACTCTTTCCGTCCCGTATAAGATTTCACTTTTGTCATTTTTGTGTGTCTCATATAAGATTTTGCTTTCCTAAAATAGCAAAAAATCTTTAATATTACTCTCAATCATTTTCTCTCATGCTTTACTTTTATACTTACAATACCAGTCAAATTATTATTCTCTACCTCACCTTTTCTCTCCTACCTCACTTATAGTACTCACAATACTTATACCACTTAAACATTTTCTTAATTTTCATGCAAAACTCATTTGTGAAATCTTATATAAGACGGATATGAAGTAGCCTTTACTTTACTTTGATTCTTCTTCTTTAACTTTCAAAAGTCTTTCTTTCCTTAGAGGTTATCCTTTAAAAGCCTCTACTTTGAGTATTTACAAAAAGGTTCTTCAACTTTCCAGAATTTACAAAATGACCCTTCACTTTTCAATTTCATAATTTCAATTACTTCTAAGATTCACTATTCACTGTTACTATTCACAGCCCTAATTTACACACACAAAACACTATTCACAGCATTAATTTACACACACAAAACACACACTAAACCCTAATTAACACACACTAACACACACCTAACCCTAACTCACGGACACACACACACGGACACACACACACACACGGCATAACACACACACACACGGCACAACACACACACACACGGCATAACACACACACACACGGCACACACACAAAACATACACTCATCACACACGAATAAACACACACACACACACATAAAACCCTAGTTCATCTCATATCTTTCTTAGCATGCAACCCTAGTTTTCAATTCTAGATTATCATGCCCAAATCCCCTTCATTAGGATTGATTTCATCTTAACATCATATCAATAATTATACTTGAATTAAACCCAAAAGTCATATACTTTCAATCTAGGGTTTCGACTTTCTAAGATTATCAATATAGAAAATCAATAACTAGAAGAATCAATTTACCTTTGTTGATCCTTCTTGCTTCTTCCTTCTCTTCTTCTCTTTCTCTTCTTCTCCTTCTCTCTCCGCCTCCTCTCCCTCTCTCGGCCGCTCCCTCTCTCTCACTTAGCATTGGAATTTTTTTTTTGTGCCGTGTGAATGAATGAGGGACTTAGGGTTAGGGTAGGAGTTTAAATATGAGAGGGTAATTTCAATCCTAACCTACTTAGTACTTTACTAATCCAACCAAAGATTAAAATTTATTTTGGCCCAACCTCGAGCCCATTCTAATAACTCATAGCCCAATTTCAATATAGCCCATCTCGGCATTTATTATTAGTGGTCCAAATAATAATAATACAATTAATAATAATAGCCATAAACAATTAAAAAATTCGGGTCTTTATATTCTTATCCCCTTAAAAGAGTTTGGTCCTCCAAACTAAACATACCTCAATTTTCGAAGAGGTCGGGATACATCTCGCGCATCTCGCTTTCGAGTTCCCACGTTGCTTCTCGTTCGGTGTGGTTGCTCCATTGCACCTTCACATAAGGAATCACTCATCTTCGTAGATTCTGGTCTTTCCGATCTACGATCCTTATGGGCTTTTTGTCATAACTTAAATCAGCACGAAATCTCAACTGCTTGTATTCGATTACGTGACTCGGATCTGCTATATACTTCCTCAACATTGAGATGTGAAATACGTTGTGCACTCCAGATAGTACAGGTGGTAGCGCCAATCTATAGGCCACATTACCAATTTGGTCCAAAATTTCAAAAGGTCCCACGTACCTAGGACTTAGCTTCCCCTTAATACCGAACCTCATAACACCCTTTGTTGGTGAGATTTTCAAGAATACGCGATCTCCCACTTGGAACTCTAGATCACGCCGTCGATTATCTGCGTACGACTTCTGCCTACTTTGTGCAGTCAATAACCATTTGCGAATCTGTTGTACCTTATTCGCAGTCACTTGAAATTTTTTTCGTCCAGTTAACTTCCTTTTACCTACTTCATCCCAGCAGGTAGGCGATCTACATTTACGCCCATACAGTGCCTCATACGGAGCCATACCACTACTAGCGTGAAAGCTATTATTATACGCAAACTCCACTAGTGGTAAATGTTCGTCCCATGTGCCTTGCCAATCTAATGATGTAGCCCTTAGCATGTCTTCTAAAGTCTGAATCGTCCTTTCTGACTGTCCATCCGTTTGTGGGTGAAAAGCTGTACTCATTGTCAACTCCGTCCCCAATGTCTGTTGCAAACTTTTCCAGAACTTCGACGTAAACCTAGCATCTCGATCAGACACTATCGAAACTGGAATTCCATGTAGTCTCACAATTTCATCAACATATAATTTAGCCAACTTCTCTAGCGAGTCTGTCACCTTGATTGCTAAGAAGTGAGCTGACTTGGTCAATCGATCCACTATGACCCATATAGCATTCAGTCCTCTTAGTGACTTTGGCAGTCCAACTACCAAATCCATTGCAATATGTTCCCACTTCCATTCTGGGATGGGTAACGACTGTAGCAGTCCCGCAAGCTTCTGATGTTCACTTTTCACTTGTTGACACACCAAACATTTTGCCACAAATTCTGCCACGTCGCTTTTCATACGTTCCACCAAAATGATTCCTTCAGGTCTCGATACATCTTCGTACTTCCCGGATGTACGGAGAATTTTGAACAATGAGCTTCCCTTAAGATTTCCCTTTTGAGCTCATCACTGCTTGGTACCCATATCCTTGACTTATACCTTAAGATCCCATCTTCGCCCATACGAAGATCTTTGCCTTGTCCTTTTACCATGAGGACATCCCTTTCCTCGTCCAATCCTTGTGCTTCTTTAATCCTAACCAATAGTGCAGGTTGCATGCTCAACCGCGCTAAATATCCACTAACTCGTACTTCTAGACCTGTAATTCCAATCTCGTTCCATACTCTTACCCCCTTAGAAATCAACATCGCCAAGGTTCCATGGTTCTTCCTACTCAATGCATCTGCCACCTTATTGGCTTTCCCAGGATGATACAATATCGTACAATCGTAATCCTTCAGTAACTCTAACCACCTTCTCTGTCTCATGTTTAGTTCCTTCTGAGTGAAGATATACTTCAAACTCTTGTGATCAGTGTATATCTGACACGACACACCATACAAATAGTGTCTCCAAATCTTCAGTGCAAACACCACCGCCGCTAACTCTAAGTCGTGAGTAGGGTAGTTCTTCTCGTGAGTCTTCAATTTTCTAGATGTATATGCTATCACCTTCTCGTTTTGCATTAACACACAGCCTAGTCCCTTCAGTGAAGCATCACTGTAAATCACAAACCCTTCGGACCCCGTCGGCAGTGCTAATACTGGTGCAGTCACCAATCTCTTCTTTAGTTCTTGAAAGCTCTTCTCACAATCTTCTGACCAAATAAACTTAGCATTTTTCTGTGTTAACTTCGTCAATGGTCCTGACAACTTCGAGAATCCTTCTACGAATCTCCTATAGTACCCAGCCAAACCTAAGAAACTTCTTATCTCCGTCACTGTAGTTGGCCTTTCCCAATTCACGATTGCCTCTATTTTCGCTGGATCCACTGCAATACCATCCTTAGACACCACGTGTCCTAAGAATGCTACTTCCTCCAACCAAAATTCGAATTTCTTGAATTTGGCATACAACTTCTACTTCCGCAGAATTTTCAGAACTAATTTCAGATGTTCTGCATGATCTTCCTTCGTCTTTGAATATACCAAAATGTCGTCAATGAATACTATGACACACTTGTCAAGAAATTCTTGGAATATTACGTTTCATCAACTCCATAAATGCTGCCGGCGCGTTTGTCAATCCGAACGGCATTACTACGAATTCATAGTGCCCATATCTTGTTCTGAAAGCAGTTTTGGCAACATCCTCGTTCTTCACCCTCAACTGATGATACCCAGACCGAAGGTCTATTTTCGAAAAATAACGTGCCTCTTTCAGTTGATCAAACAAATTGTCAATTCTTGGTAACGGATATTGATTCCTTACTGTCACTTTGTTCAACTCACGATAGTCGATGCACAACCTCATCGAACCATCCTTCTTCTTCACGAATAATACCGGTGCACCCCAAGGTGAAGCACTCGGCCTAATCAGACCCTTGTCCAACAGTTCTTGTAGCTGTTCCTTCATTCCTTGAGTTCTGTCGGAGCCATCCGATATGGAGCTTTAGATATTGGCGTTGTCTCTGGCACCAAATCTATTGAAAACTCTACTTCTCTCTCCGGTGGTATTCCCGGCAATTCCTCAGGAAACACATCTTTGAAATCCCGAATCACTTTGATGGATTCGATGCTTAATTAACCTTCATTTGTTTCCCCAATATGCGCTAGAAACCCTTCGCATCCCTTCCTCAGTAGTTTCCTAGCCTTCATCACGAAAATTAGGTTTGTTCGATTCCTGGGCTTCGTCCCTAAGAAACGATATTCCTCTCCGTCTTCTCCTTGGAAAGTAACCTCTTTCTTGTAGTAGTCTACGTTAGCACGATTCACCGCCAACCAATCCATTCCCAGTATAACATCAAAATCATCCATTTCTGGGCCGATGAAATCAACTAATAGTTCCTTGCCCCCTATCTCTAAAGGACAATTTATATAAATAGTTGTGATAGGTATTGCTTCCTTCGTTGGAGTGTCTATTACTAGAGGTATTCCTAACGCCTCAGGTTTTAGCTTAAGTTTTCTTGCTAAGCGGTTACTAATCACAGAATGCGTAGCGCCAGTATCCATCAAAGCATATACATTCTTAGCATAAAGTTGAAGTATACCTGCTACCAAATCATTTGTAGCACTAGCTTGCTTGGCTGTCATGGTGTACACACGTCCACAACCACCATTGTTGTTATTGGTCCTTGCTCCTTGAGCTGTATCATCCTTCTTTGCTTCTGGGCATTTCCACTTTGGGTGTCCCACTTTATCACATGTGTAGCACTTCTTGTCTTTATACCAGCAATCCACAGCCTTATGGTTCCTCTCACATATAGTGCACTTGTCAACTGCTCCTTGTCCTTGGTTTTCTGTCTTGTTACCATCTTTCTTGTTCCCCACATTCTTGTTCGGATACTTGTTATTGCCCTTGCCATCATCCACAACCTTTCTCTTGTAGTTAACATCTTTGTTCCCGCTTCCAGTGGAACCTTTGGATTCATTTCCATCTTTGCTGGCATGCTTGCCCTTTTCTTCTCTTTTGCTGTGATAATTATTAGCTTCCCTTTCCACTACCTTGGCGCGATCAAGCACTTCTGAATAGGTCTTCAGTAGTAGTGGTGTTATCCTGCATCTGATTCGGTCACTCAAACCAGCTTCAAACTTTCTCGCCTTCTGTTCTTCATTGTCGAAGAACGTTGGGGCGAACTCCATTAAGTCCAGTACTCATCCACTGACAAGTTTCCTTGAGTCAACATCATAAACTCCGCCACTTTGGCGTTCTTGACACTCTCTGGAAAATATTTTTCGTTGAAGATCGTTTTGAACGTCTCCCAAGTGTGGTTTACCACTCCTCTAGCAGTAGCAACCCTTTTCTCACTTTCCCACCATGATCTCGCCTTCCCTTTCAGCATGAAAGTGGCGAAAGTCACTTTATGTTCCATGGTGCAATTCAGAGTCTCAAATATCACTTCGAGCCCTTTAAGAAAATCTTCTGGTTTCTCTTTAGCAGTACCAGAAAATGAATCCGGGTTTCTCCTCTGAAACAACGCTAGAGGGTCCCTTAACTATATCTGAGCCGCCGGCCTTTCCTGAGCTAGCCCGTTCACTACCTGACCAATACCAGCAATGGTCTATTTAAGCGTATGCAGCAGTGTTGCCATGGCAGGATCTTGTCCTTGCCTATTGCCCTCATCGTTGTTCCTTGGTTTGATTAACTAAGCTTTCTATTTTAGGCAACTTTCCTAAAATAGTAACTTCTATACTTTCTATTTTAGGCATTCTCCTAAAATAGTAACTTCTATACTTTCTATTTTAGGTACTTTCCTAAAATAGTAACTTTCTAAATTTAGTAACTTCCTAGATTTAGTAACCTTCACACTTTGGGACATTATAGTTAGGGAAAATATAACTTCTTATAGGTTTGTTACTTGGATGATTATCTCAATGACTCCGTCTCAAAAGATTTTAACTTACTTGTTGTACTAGCCTATCATTGACTAGTATAAAGTTCTTTTGGTCATTCTACTTGACCTAGTCTATGCCACAAAATTGATTCACGTAGCACATAATCAACAAACTTTCATAATGAGAACTAAAATTCAATCCTTGGTTCTTCACCAAAAACAACTAATAAAATAAAACATCCCTAAAATTCTTGTCTAGAAAAACGTAAATAGAAACTGGGTAACTAGCTTAATCTAAGCCGCTGGTGCTGCCCCATTAGCAAGAATCACTTGATCTATTTCGCCCTCTTCTGAATTGGGGTCTGGCTCTACTTGCTCTCCATTTGCACTATCCCACGTAGCCTCACTTGGATCTTCATCCTCATCTCTCGGATCTACGAAATTATCGTCCACATGTTCTTGAGGTATAGCAGCTCTAGCTTCCTCAAGTTGCTGTTGTAGTTGATCAATTTGCTCATTAGCACCTCTAAGCTGTTCGAGCATCACATGTACCTCAGTATGTGCTCTCTCATAATCTATGGAGAGTCTATGATACCTTTCTTCAAGTCTATGAAAGTCTCTTTGAGCTTTAGCTACCCTTGCTCTTTCTTTTAGAAGTTCGTTAGAAGCTCTAAGCCATCCATCCTCTCGTTCTCTAGAATCTTGCCTCCACATAGCTAACCTTTCGACAGTCTTGGCCAATTCTTTTTCAGCCTTTTCGATCTCTTGTATTTGATCGGCCAGTTCATTAAACATTTTGAATCATCCCTCCTCAGCTATTGCGGCCCTTTGCCTTTCTTGCTCTACTTCCAGCATGAGAGTCCTAGTCCTTTCTTGCTCTTGGGCTAAGAGTGTCTCCATCTTCAAAGCCCTACTTCTTACAGATTTCCTTGGTCTTCTTGCCATTTCCTATCCACAATGTAGTTTTTCATTAGTATACCTTTCTGAATATATAGATCATACTTAAAGAAATATACTCTCATTCATTCAAGCATGCAAGTAAGTTATACTTTTAACTTTTCCACTTAGCCTACCTCACTCACATAATAATCCTAGAGCAAGGCATGACTTAAATCTAAGTTCAGGGTTGCCTTCATTCAAGTAAATTCTTAGAACTAAGGCTTCCTAAAGCTAAAGGTATTCTTCCCATAAGACCTAAAACCATTGCTCTGATACCAACTGTAACGACCCCGAATTTCCTTTAAATAAATAATATTCATGAATATGAATAAATACCCAAAATAGGGTCCCAACGGATACTTAAAATTTAAATATTCAAACCCAACGGTAACTTAAATATTCAATTGTTACATAAGTGCGAAAATATCAAATGTAACAACTAGTATAACCTACTAGCTTTATTAAAGTAAACTAAAATTCAGGATTCGTCGATAAATTTCCTATGACTTCTCGATTGTCGCCGTCCTTCCTACAACGATCTTCCCTTCTTATTCCCATACCTGGAGGAAAAATAAGAATGAAGGAATGAGCGAACGATGCCCAGTAAGTCATTACGTGATCTCCTTGAGTTTATGAGGAGATGACCTGAATGCCGGATCAATCGAAGCATTTCAACGAAAGGTTAACACAATAAAGTTCATTCAAGGAAGTGTGGCATTACAATTCCATATCATAGTTTTTGGTTTAGGATATACCCTACATTGAGTAATTTCCATCCGATCATTTACATTGATGTCGCATGCGCATACAAAAGGTATAGACAACTACGTAACAAATCATACAAGTCGAATATCATTCCATATAATCTTGACATGCATGTAACATTCATACAAGTCTAACATATAGTGCATTCATATTAAAGCAAGAATACACATAAGCAAAGTCAATACTTTAGATATTCATGAACAATACATATCATAGATAAGATTCTCCAAAAGACGCTTCATGTCCAGGGAATATTTTATAAAACACTATCGCCACATGATAGTATAACTTTTGAAAAGACTCGATAGAGTGTCCAAAGAATCGATACACAAGAGTGTATAGGAACGTAATTCCTTACCTTAGCTTGCTTCCTTAGCACTTCTTGTATAATCTACAGTCATGCAAAGACATCATTTTAGGTACACGTAATTGTTTATTACTTCTTATGTACCTTCATGTTGATTTATCTTTAGTTAACTTATGAGTTACTTTTGGACTCATCTTACTAGTTAACTATCTTTCTATTTTACGTATCTTTCCCAAAATGGTAACTTTCTATTTTAGGTAACTGTCCTAAAATAATAATTTTCTATTTAAGGTATATCTCTTAAATAATATCCTTCTATCTTAGGTAACCTTCCTAAAATAGTATCCTTCTATCTAAGGTATCTTCCTTAAATAGTATTCTTCTATTTTAGGTAACCTTCCTAAAATAGTAACCTTCTATTTAAGGTATCTTTCTTAAATATTATCCTTCTATTTTAGGTAACCTTCCTAAAATAGTACCCTTCTATTTAAGGTATCTTCCTTAAATAGTATCCTTCTATTTTAGGTAACCTTCCTAAATTAGTGATTTTCTAATTTTGGAAACTTTCTCCCTTTTGAATCTTTTCATTATTCTTGAGTTTACACTTCCTATTCCTAGAAGTTGCCTTTACTTTACTTTGATTCTTTTTCTTTAACTTTCAAAAGTCTTTCTTTCCTTAGAGGTTACCTTTTAAAAGCCTCTACTTTGAGTATTTACAAAAAGGTCCTTCAACTTTCCAAAATTTACAAAATGACCCTTCACTTTTCAATTTCATAATTTCAATTACTTCTAAGATTCACTATTCACTGTTACTATTCACAGACCTAATTTACACACACAAACACTATTCACAGCATTAATTTACACACACAAAACACACACTAAACCCTAATTAACACACACTAACACACACCTAACCTTAACTCACACACACACACACATATGGACACACACACACACACATGGAACAACACACACACACACACACACGGCATACACACAAAGCACACATTCAGCACACGAATAAACATACACACACACATAAAACCCTAGTTCAACTTATATCTTTCTTAGCATGCAACCCTAGTTTTTAATTCTAGGTTATCATGCCCAAATCCCCTTCATTAGGATTGATTTCATCTTAACATCATATCAATAATTATACTTGAATTAAACCCAAAAGTCATATACTTTCAATCTAGGGTTTCGACTTTCTAAGATTATCAATATAGAAAAACAATAACTAGAAGAATCAATTTACCTTTGTTGATCCTTCTTGCTTCTTCCTTCTCTTTCTTTTCTTCTCTTTCTCTTCTTCTCCTTCTCTCTCCGCCTCCTCTCCCTCTCTCGGCCGCTCCCTCTCTATCACTTAGCGTTGGAATTTTTTTTTATGCCGTGTGAATGAATGAGGGACTTAGGGTTAGGGTAGGAGTTTAAATATGAGAGGGTAATTCCAATCCTAACCTACTTAGGACTTTACTAATCCAACCACTTAATGGATTAAAATTTACTTAGGCCCAACCTCGAGCCCATTCTAATAATTCATAGCCCAATTTCAATATAGCCCATCTCGGCATTTATTATTAGTGGTCCAAATAATAATAATACAATTAATAATAATAACCATAAACAATTAAAAAAATTCAGGTCTTTACATGACACTACCAGAAAAACAGGTTTTAGCGACGGAAATTTCCGTCGCTAAATCCAAAATTCCGTCGCTAAAATTAAACAGCGACGGAATTTTTCCGTCGCTGGTCCGTCGCTACCAGCCCGTCGCAGTGCTCCGACGGCTCAATTTCCGTCGGTATATTTTGATTTTACCGACGGAATTAATTCCGTCGATTTATGACATCGATACGGAAATTTCCGCTGAAATTAATTTAATTTAATTAATTTTTATTTCAGCGACGGAAATTTCCGTCGCTGAAAAAAAATTAATTAAATTAAATTAATTTCAGCGACGGAATATTCCGTCGCTGGAATAAAAATTAAATTAAATAAAATTTATTTAGCGACGGAATTAAATTCCGCCACTGAAATTCCGTCGCTAAAACGAATATTCGTCGAATATTCGTTTTTAGCGACGGAATTCAGCGGCGGAATTTAATTCCGTCGCTAAATTTGGCGCCAAATTTATTCCGTCGCTAAAGCATAATTTCCGTCGCTAAATAGCGACGGAATGCTTCCGTCGCTGTTTATTCCGTCGCTAAAACACCAGTTTCTGGTAGTGTGAACAAACTTGTGTTAATTTCTGGAGATCACAAATCATTTTGAAGACATCAGAAAGTTTTCCAGAAACCTCTAATCTCTCTTGCTGCATATTGTTTAATCTCTTCCTTGGCCTCCTTACATTTCTGCATCGTGGTGATACTGTTCAGGCACAGTGCCAATTCGCCGGAAATTTTAGGTGCAAAGTGCCCCCGATCCGCATGTTCTATCCTGGGAGACTCGGCGTCCACGACAGCCTCAATCACTATCGGTGAGGGGACGAATAAGTTTTAAACATACTGATTTATCAGGGCTCGTGCACAACAACTAAGTGTTACTGCCGATTCATTTACTTTACTGTTTTAATAGTATTTTAGTTCAGTAATTTCATTTCATTCTTTAATTGTAATTTTGACAACAAATATTTTTACTGGTAAATAAATTTGGAAATGGTCGAGTATAGATTTTGCTCATGTTTCATGCCGTAAAAATTTGAGAATTTGATCCGAAAGTTCCTGATTAAATCAAAATGATCCGAAATTTCTTATGCATGTAGTAGTATATAATATTATATGTAATATTATATTCGTTCATGTGTTAATATAATACTGCATACATTATTATATAAATAATACAACATGTGGAGGGACTTCTCGTACATTATGATACTTTTTTAAAACTTTCCAATCGCTTAACCTAGAAATTTACCAATCTTTGTAAAAATCTTATCACAAAATGTAAAATATTTGTAATGTCAATGTTATAACAGAGTCTATGTATAAAATAGAAAACAACCAACAATTACACAATACAAGAATATACATATTTCACCAACTTGTCTACGTACACGGAAAGAGGGAGAGAATATTATTATCTTTTGAAAATCAACCGATTACAATCTATAATCTAATGCACGAATTCTTGGCAAATAATTAACAATTGTGCAAACCCTAGATTTATAGAAACAAATTAGCAAAAGCAAAATATGGTTGGTGGTAGGATCTATTTATATGCTCTACTGCGAACCCTGCAAAGTTTTACAACCCTAAGCCAAATATGTCGCTAAACAGGCCTTTTCCGGCATAGGGGGCGATCGCCCCTTCTCCAAAACGGGCACCCTCGCAATCGCCCTAATAAGGGCGGGATCGCTCGCTTTGTCCATTAACTTGGCGCGGTCGCGCGATCAGCTCTGCGCGGTCGCTCCCCTAGCTGTGTTAGGAATTCCGAATTTGCTTGTTTAATCCCCTAATTTAGGCGTCCCCAATATAGATGACACCAAACCCAACAAATATCCACTTTGATATCTAACCTACAAATCATAAACAGAACTCCCCATCTGCCTCGAATGCTATATAATAGCTATGAACATTAAGCAAGTCCAAACAATGTTGGAACTTGATAGTCGAAACGGAATTCGTGAACATGTCATCATGATTGTCCGCATTACCCTCTTTCTTCACATTGATCCGCTTCTCACTCCTTAGAAAATGATACCTCACATCTATGTGCTTGGTACTCTCATGATGAACTTAATCCTTGGCCAAACATATTGCACTCAAACTGTCACAAAATATTATGCCCTTATCCAGATGTAACCCAAGGTCGCTGATCAAACCCTTTAGCCATATCCCCTCTTTAGCAGCTTCTGTCAATGACATGTAATCCGCCTCCGTAGTAGACAATGTCATCGTAGATTATAGAGTAGCCTTACAACTGACAACTGACCCACCAAAAGTGAACACATACCCGATCATATATCTTCTCGTGTCAACTTCCCCAGAGTAGTCTGAATTATAATAACCCTCAACTGCACATTCTGTACCACCCCCATAAATGAGCCCAAAATCAGATGTACTCTTAAGGTACCTGGATATCCTTTTCACTGCTTGCCAATGTTCCTTACCAGTATTTCCCATGAACCTACTAACAACACTAACAACACTAATAACATGAGTAAGATCTGGCCTAGTGCAAACCATAACATATATCAAACTATCAACTGCATTAGCATAGGGTACTCGAGCCATATTGTCACAACCCTAAACCTAGGCATTATTTTGGTCACGTGTTGTGCACGTGTGTGTGGCGTGAGTTGCATCTCATTCTATGAGTTATATGATAATGGTGATTTTTATGTGTTAGGTTAATATTTTAATAATTTAATTGGCATTTTAAGAATGTTAATCAATTAACTTTAATTATTTAATGTCTAATTAGAACAAATAGGAAATGGTGTAGTGAATTTATAATATTAGAAAAATTTAAATAAAAGCTTATAAAATATTGAGGTGCTAATGTGAGAAAGTGAAACTTAAGAAATCTAATTGTAATAGCTAAAGTCATGGAGGAGCTTAAATGGAAATATGTTAATGTATATCCTTGCTTTGTGTTTTATTGAGAAAGCTTCATAATTTGAAAACCCTCAGCTCATTTTATTCCTCTGTTCCAAGAAAAGAAATTAGGGTTCTTTCCTTCCAAAAAATTCCTACAAATTCATTTCTTGTTCGTTTGGCGATCCGTCTTCATCTAAATGTTGAGGAAGTCGAGTGGATCACGTCTATCCGATTGAAGTTTTTCTCATTTTCGATTTTTTTGAAGTAAGTTATTATGTCATTCCCTTCAATTGTGCTCATTTAATGTTTAAGGTTGAAATAATTGAAGTATAATGGCTGCATATTGGAATTTCACATTTTTACTTGGTTTTGGAATGGTAAAAATGGTGTTGTTGTTTAAGGTGAAAGGATAGGAGTAAATTTGAGGTTAAGGTGGTAATGGTTGGAATATAAATATTGCATGTTATATTGGTGCAATTTCTTGAGTTTTGAAATGGTGGAATTGGTCTTGGGTTGAGTTGAAAGGGTTTGGAAGGGGTCAGGGTTGTCAAGTTTTGGGTTGGTATTGCTGATGTTTGAGGTTTAGGGATAGAGTAAAAATGTTAGTTTCCAAGGCCTGCTGATGTTTTAAACATCAGTGCTGGTTTCTGTTAAAGGGCACGACTCGTGCCCTATGGCACGAGTCATCCCCCCCTTGTGCAGTCGTGACACGAGTGTGCACTTTGGTGAACTCGTGCTGATTTCAATTGGCACGACTCGTGCTGTACGGCACGAGTCGTGCCATGCCCTGTTAGTGTTAAATCAGTTTTCAAGCCTTTTAACTCTAACTACCTAAACTATTTTTGAACCACTTGAACACTCTAATCCTAGTACAACATATTAGCTATACAATGATGTATTAACTTGTCCAAAATGATATTGGGAAGGTTCTTAAATATTGTCTTGAAAATGGTTGGGAAGCAAGATGGGAAACTTAACCAAAGTTGAATAAACTTGGTGAAATGACTTTATTCCTTTTGTTGAAGTTAAGCAATGTTGTATATGAACATGTAAGGCTTATTTGTGTTATATTGTGCCAATGTTTGGTTACATATTCATGGTTGTTTGTTTAATAGTGTAAGAAATCATAAGTAACACTATTGTGATGGTTTGAACATGAGTACTAATACCATGTTGTTGGATTGATATCCCGATTGTGGATTTATTTTCAAGTATCTATTATGTGCTTGAGTGTGTTTATCAACTGATGTTTAGGGGTATAATGGAATTCAATCAATTATGGGAAATGTTCCATAAGGTGATCGAATTACATTATACCTGTGACTGTCCCCTTCTGTGGCCAGAGTTGGGGTGATAGCTTCTGTATTTAGCCAAAAGCATTTACAGATAGCGAGTAATCTTATACGGTTCTCTGAAAAATGTGTCTTATAAGATGTGAATATGCCTAAGCAGTTCACAAAAGAGAGGAGTTTTACTCCCACGTTGTACGACATATTGTTCAGACGGGAAAGGTAAACTGAGGTAACGTAATGTGTTTACCGCTTTGACAATGTGTTGTGAGCAACCATGTTATGTGTTTCATCTTATATGTCATCTTGTTGCATCATAATAGCTTATTGAGATTTATTCTCACCCCTTCTCCCTTTACTGTTTTAGATCGCGCTGAGACTGGAGGCCCGAACTAGTGAGGCCGGGAAGGAGTTTGGACAACTTTCTTTTGAGATTGTTAGGGTATGTTTAGAGTTAGTTGGTTGGGAGTAGTATTTGGATGTTACTCTTTTGGAGACTTGTATTAAGTAATATTTTGTAAAATGGTTTCTTTTGTGTAAATGATGTAACTAAACAGGTTGTACTTTTCTTTCAAAGTTGGTTTTGTAAACCTATCTCCAAGTGGAGAAGTGACGTTGTTTTATCTTGGCTTATAAAAGTTTGTTTTTATATTTCAAAGTATCAAAAGTTTTTAAATTTTAGGTGAATTGTCTAGTAAGGGGACCCTCCCGCTCGGGACACGAGCTAAGGTTCCGGGTCGGGGTCCCCACAGTTGGTATCAGAGCTCGGTTTAGAAGTCAAGGGTAGGTGTCTAGATTAAGGGGGAATGTGTGATAACTGACGACGAGTGTTTGATGCAGGGGGTTTTTACAATGGCTGGAAATGATGATGATCAGAACAGAGCTCCAGAAAATGAGGGTAATGTTGGGGCAGGCGGAAATCAGAACAAAGAGATGATGAACTTATTCAGAGTCTTCTTACAAAATATGGCAACTCGGGGACTAGCTCTGAATCAACCCGAGGGATGTCAAGCCTATGGGTTAGAAAAGTTCGTGAAGATGAATCCACCGAGTTTTAATGGAGATCCGGATCCGTTAAAAGCAGAAAGATGGCTAGAGGTAATGAACAAAATCTTTGCAGCTATGGAAAGTCCCGATGAAGAGAAGGTTAGATGTGCCATTTTTAAACTTGAAGGTCCAGCGGAGCATTGGTGGCAGATTTTGAAGGAAAGTTGGGATCGTGATCATACGCAGCAGACTTGGGAGAATTTCACCCGGAAGTTCAAAGAACATTTTATTCCAATGGTTACCCGTGACAAGAAGAAGTGGAGTTCTTGCGTCTAGAGCAAGGAACTATGACGGTGACTCAATATTCAGCCAAGTTTACGGAGTTGGCTCGTTATTGCCTCACTTGGTACCGGAGGAGGAGAGAAGAGTTTATCGTTTCGTGAAAGGTTTGAGGCTCGAGTTCAGGAAGCAATTGTTGACTCATGACTTCACAGATTATCAGGCTGCGGTGAATAGGGCGTATAGGATTGAGAATGACATTGAGGAGCACCGTGGGAGATCGGAAAGTGGGAGTGGAAGCAAGCCAAAGCATCAAGGACAAGGCTCCGGGCAAAGCAGAGGGCAGCCAAGGTCTTCAGCTCCAGGGAATGTTCGAGGGGGAAATGTTACAGCTCCTACGATGCGTCCATTATCAAGTCAGTTTGGTATTGTTTGTAACTTTTGTAAGAAAGTGGGGCATTCCGAAGATAGATGTTGGAGCAAGCAAGGCAAGTGCATTGAGTGTGCGGCAGTGGGACACTTTAGGAGAAATTGTCCAATGTTGCAGCGGGGACAAACTTCGGGTAGTGGACAGCAAGGTGGCCAACCGAGGGGTGGTACAAAGAGAGATAATGAAGGGAAACCGAAGGAGAAGGTCCAAGTTCGAGTCTTTGCTTTGGGTCGTGGAGAGGTAGATCCCACAACGGTCATTAGAGGTATATTACCTATCTCAGGAGTTAAGGCTCGTATTCTTATAGATCCCGGTTCATCTCATTCATTCGTGGCATCGCATTTTGCTTTTACTTTGCATAAATTGCATAAGATTTTGCCTTATGTGTTGGAGGTTTCTACTCCTATGGGAGAGTGCCTTGAATCTTCTTTGGTTTACCATGGTTGTGATGTGGTTATATGTGGGCACGTATTTCTAGTTGATTTGGTAGAGTTACCAATTCGTGATTTTGATGTTATAATTGGCATGGATTGGCTGAGTAGTTATCATGCATTGATAGACTGTCGTAACAAGCGAGTCTCCTTTTCTATGCCTGATTTGCCTATGTTTGTGTTTGATGCGGATAAGTCCTTATTTGGTATTCATGTCATATCTGCATTAAATGCTAGAAAGTTGTTGTCTAAAGGGTGTGAAGGTTACTTGGCTTATGTTCTAGACTCGAGTAAGAAGTCACCCGAGTTATCTCATGTACCGGCTGTGAATGAGTTTGTAGATGTGTTTTCGACGGAGTATTCTATGCCACCAGATAGGGAAGTGGAATTTTGTATTGACTTAGTGCCAGGTACAACACCAATATCAAAAGCACCTTATAGAATGACACCGGCTGAATTGAAGGAGTTGAAAATTCAGTTGCAAGAGTTGTTGGATAGAGAATTTATTCATTCCACTACAAGGAAAATCGATTTTAGCTACGGCAAATTCCGTAGCTAAAATGAAGATTCCGTAGCTAAATCGCGTTTAGCTACGGATTTGTTTCGTAGCTATTCCGTGGGTGCAGGTTTGTCGCTAAATTGGGCGTCGCTATTTTGTAGCTATTTTAGAGACGGATATGTCCGTCTCTAATTTAGAGACAGATATGGCCGTCTCTAAATTAGAGACAGATATGTCCGTCACTAAATTAGAGACAGATATGTCCGTGTCTAAATTAGCTACAGATATGACCGTCTACGGATTAGCGACAGATTTTTCGTCTCTATTTAAATTCTCGTTTTATTTTCGAACCATTTTAGCTACGGATATTTCCGTCGCTAAATTGATAATTTTTTTAAAAAAAATATATATATATATTTAAAAATATATATTAATATATTTTAAATATATATATATATATTTATAATATATTAATATATATTTTTAAATATATATTAAATCAATCCCTTAACTTTTCTTATTCTCATATCAGTCCCTTAATTTTTATTAATTTCAAATCAGTACTTGATACTTCATAGTTACACTTTGCACCCCTAAACTTCTTTTATACTCAATCAGTCCTCACAAACTTCCACCACCACCAACCTCACCGCCATCTAACCACCAGCAACACACCACCGTCTAACCACCAACAACAACCGCAATCCACCATCTAGCACCACAACAACCAGCCATAGCCATAGCCACCACCGGAAACATAAATTAAATTTCAAGAAGCTAAATATCTTGACAACCAAACAGAGGCCTAGGGTTTGAAATCTAAACACTAACACAAGAAATACATACCCAAAAATCAACAGAGAATAGTAAAATCTGGAAAGTTGACGAATTGAACATAAAAAATCAAAAAGAAAAACTAATTTTCAAAAATCTAAATGTCGGATTGTCGCTCGCCGGAAATCAGAAAGCCATACCCATAGCCACCGCCGGAAATCTTTGCTTCAAATGCCCTGTTCGGATTGTCGCTCGCCGGAAATCAGAAAGCCATAGCCATAGCCACCGCCGGAAATCTTTGCTTCAAATGCCCTGTTCGGATTATCGCTCGCCGGGAAATAGAGAGGGAGAGGGAGGCGTATTGTGATGAACAGCCATAGCCATATCCATCGCCGGAAACCGTTTGCTTCAAATGCTCTGTGGGGATTGATAAATGTCGCCGGCGGGAAAATAGAGAGGGAGAGGGAGGCGTATGGTGAGTGACGGAGGGCGAAGGTATGTGATGGCGCCGGAGGGCGAACGGAAGCTGAAGGAAGACGGTGAGGGAGAAGAGGGAAATGAGAGAGAGAGAACACGGTGGTGTGGGTCTGTGTAATTGGAAATTGAAAATGAGAGAAGGAGAGAGAGAAAGGAGGAGAGAAATAGGGAGAGAGAGTCAGTTTTTTTGTTTGGATTAATATGATCCGTTTGATCGAAGGTATTGAACGGTCAGATTTTACTTTGGTCCAATCCGCGTGAAATATTGAAATCCAATCAAACAATACCACATCACATATTTATATTTATTTCACACTATATTATACACTAACTAAAATATTTATGTCTAATATTAAAAATAATAATATTTATTATCAATAATATTTATTAATAAATTATTAATTATATAATTGATTAATTAATTAATATTAATTATATAAACAGTAATAATATTAATATTAATTATATAAACAGTAATAATATTAATAATAGTATTAATAATAACTAGTAATTTATATTATTTTTTATTGAATAGGAAAAAATATTTTAGATTTTTTTTATTACTGAAATTTACAAAAAGTTATCTAAAATATTTACATGCTTTTATTTGATTTACCCAAAATTTTAATTATATTAGTATGAATAATATCAAGAATAATAACATTATCATATAATTAGTAATAACACTTAATAATAAGATTAATAATGATGTTATTTTTAATTATTCAATTATATAATTGAATATATTAATAGTTATTATTATATAATTAATACTAATATTATTATATAATTAATAATAATATTAATAATAACTAGTAATAATAAATAACATCAAACATAATAATGTTATTAATTAATAATAATATTCATTAATTTAATTATTTTAAATTTATTAATAATAATTTAATAATTTAAACCTCTAAGAAATATTAATATACCTAAGTAATAATTGATATTAATAAATTATAAAAAATACTTATTAACAATAACAATAATTTTATCTTTAAAGAAAATAGTAATTAGTTGCAAATTATTAATAATAAGACTAATAATGATGTTAGGGTTTAGGGGTTAGGGTTTAGGGTAAAGGGTTTAGGATTTAGGGTTTAGGGTTCAGGGTTTAGGGTTTAGAGTTTAGGGGTTAGGGTTCAAGGTATAGGGTTTAGGGTATAGGGTTTAGGGTTTAGGGGTTAGGGTTTAGGATTTAGGGTTTAGGGTTTAGGGTTTAGGGAATAGGGTTTAGGGGTTAGGGTTTAGGGTTTAGGGGCTAGGGGTTAGGGTTTAGGGTTTAGGGTATAGGGGCTAGGGTTTAGGGGTTAGGGTTTAGGGTTTAGGGTATAGGGTTTAGGGGTTAGGGTTTAGGGTTTAGGGTTTAGCGTTTAGGATTTAGGGTTTAGGGTATAGGGTATATATAGAAAAAAAAGATAGAAAAAAACTAAACAAATGAAAGTATATAGAAGAAAAGTCAAAAGAGGGACGGACTACCCTATATTTATTTTTTATTTTTTTAAACAATTTTTATTGACTAGAAAACAATATTTTAGCCTTTGTTAATCAGTGGTTTTTTTTAGAAAAAGTTATAGAAAAAAAGATAGAAAAAAACTAAACAAATTAAAGTATATAGAAGAAAAGTCAAAAGAGGGACGGACTACCCTATATTTATTTTTATTTTTTAAAATTTTTTATTGACTAGAAAACAATATTTTAGCCTTTGTTAATCAGTGGTTTTTTTAGAAAAAGTTATAGAAAAAAGATAGAAAAAAACTAAACAAATGAAAGTATATAGAAGAAAAGTCAAAAGAGGGACGGACTACCCTATATTTATTTTTTATTTTTTTAAAAAGTTTTTATTGTCTAGAAAACAATATTTTAGCCTTTGTTAATCAGTGATTTTTTTTAGAAAAAGTTATAGAAAAAAAGATAGAAAAAAACTAAACAAATGAAAGTATATAGAAGAAAAGTCAAAAGAGGGACGGACTACCCTATATTTATTTTTATTTTTTTAAAAGTTTTTATTGTCTAGAAAACAATATTTTAGCCTTTGTTAATCAGTGGTTTTTTAGAAAAATTTATAGAAAAAGATAGAAAAAAACTAAACAAATGAAAGTATATAGAAGAAAAGTCAAAAGAGGACGGACTACCCTATATTTATTTTTTATTTTTTTAAAATTTTTTATTGTCTAGAAAACAATATTTTAGCCTTTGTTAATCAGTGGTTTTTTTTAGAAAAATTTATAGAAAAAGATAGAAAAAAACTAAACAAATGAAAGTATATGGAAGAAAAGTTAAAAGAGGGACGGACTACCCTATATTTATTTTTTATTTTTTTAAAAAATTTTATTGACTAGAAAACAATATTTTAGCCTTTGTTAATCAGTGGTTTTTTTTAGAAAAAGTTATAGAAAAAGATAGAAAAAAACTAAACAAATTAAAGTATATAGAAGAAAAGTCAAAAGAGGGACGGACTACCCTATATTTATTTTTTATTTTTTAAAATTTTTTTATTGACTAGAAAACAATATTTTAGCCTTTGTTAATCGGTGGTTTTTTTAGAAAAAGTTATAGAAAAAAAGATAGAAAAAACTAAACAAATGAAAGTATATAGAAGAAAAAGTCAAAAGAGGACGGACTACCCTATATTTATTTTTATTTTTTTAAAAAGTTTTTATTGTCTAGAAAACAATATTTTCGCCTTTGTTAATCAGTGGTTTTTTTAGAAAAAATTATAGAAAAAAGATAGAAAAAAACTAAACAAATGAAAGTATATAGAAGAAAAGTCAAAAGAGGACGGACTACCCTATATTTATTTTTTATTTTTTTAAATTTTTTATTGACTATAAAACAATATTTTAGCCTTTGTTAATCAGTGGTTTTTTTAGAAAAAGTTATAGAAAAAAGATAGAAAAAACTAAACAAATGAAAGTATATAGAAGAAAAGTCAAAAGAGGAACGGACTACCCTATATTTATTTTTTATTTTTTTAAAATTTTTTATTGTCTAGAAAAAAATATTTTAGCCTTTGTTAATCAGTGGTTTTTTAGAAAAAGTTATAGAAAAAAGATAGAAAAAACTAAACAAATGAAAGTATATAGAAGAAAAGTCAAAGAGGGACGGACTACCCTATATTTATTTTTTATTTTTTTAAAAATTTTTATTGACTAGAAAACAATATTTTAGCCTTTGTTAATCAGTGGTTTTTTAGAAAAAGTTAT
The DNA here is from genome assembly GCA_022495995.1 of Adenophora triphylla var. japonica. Lineage (NCBI taxonomy): Eukaryota > Viridiplantae > Streptophyta > Magnoliopsida > Asterales > Campanulaceae > Adenophora > Adenophora triphylla. The sequence continues at coordinate 365,908 of JAFEMH010001679.1, forward strand.
AGAAAAAAGATAGAAAAAACTAAACAAATTAAAGTATATAGAAGAAAAGTCAAAAGAGGGACGGACTACCCTATATTTATTTTTTATTTTTTTGAAATTTTTATTGACTAGAAAACAATATTTTAGCCTTTGTTAATCAGTGGTTTTTAGAAAAAGTTATAGAAAAAAGATAGAAAAAAACTAAACAAATGAAAGTATATAGAAGAAAAGTCAAAAGAGGGACGGACTACTCTATATTTATTTTTTATTTTTTTAAAAGTTTTTATTGTCTAGAAAACAATATTTTCGCCTTTGTTAATCAGTGGTTTTTTTTAGAAAAAATTATAGAAAAAAAGATAGAAAAAAACTAAACAAATGAAAGTATATAGAAGAAAAGTCAAAAGAGGGACGGACTACCCTATATTTATTTTTCATTTTTTTAAAAAGTTTTTATTGTCTAGAAAACAATATTTTAGCCTTTGTTAATCAGTGGTTTTTTTTAGAAAAATTTATAGAAAAAAAGATAGAAAAAAACTAAACAAATGAAAGTATATAGAAGAAAAGTCAAAAGAGGGACGGACTACCCTATATTTATTTTTTATTTTTTAAATTTTTTATTGACTATAAAACAATATTTTAACCTTTGTTAATCAGTGGTTTTTTAGAAAAAGTTATAGAAAAAAAAATATAGAAAAAAACTAAACAAATGAAAGTATATAGAAGAAAAGTCAAAGAGGGACGGACTACCCTATATTTATTTTTTATTTTTTAAAAATTTTTTATTGTCTAGAAAACAATATTTTAGCCTTTGTTAATCAGTGGTTTTTTTAGAAAAAGTTATAGAAAAAAGATAGAAAAAAACTAAACAAATGAAAGTATATAGAAGAAAAGTCAAAAGAGGGACGGACTACCCTATATTTATATTTTATATTTTTAAAAAAATTTATTGACTAGAAAACAATATTTTAGCCTTTGTTAATCAGTGGTTTTTTAGAAAAGTTATAAAAAAAGATAGAAAAAAACTAAACAAATGAAAGTATATAGAATAAAAGTCAAAAGAGGGACGGACTACCCTATATTTATTTTTTAAAAAAATTTTTATTGACTAGAAAATAATATTTTAGCCTTTGTTAATTAGTGGTTTTTTTTAGAAAAAGTTATATAAAAAAAGATAGAAAAAAACTAAACAAATGAAAGTATATAGAAGAAAAGTCAAATTTAGAGACGGATACTAAATCTGTCTCTAAATTTTAGAGACGTAATCTGAATCTGTCTCTAAATTAGAAGACGGATTCAAAAATCTGTCTCTAAATTAGAAGACGGGTTAAAATCTGTCTCTAAAGTTTAGAGACGGATTAGAATGCATCTCTAATTTAGAGACGGATTCTTAATCGTCTCTAATTTAGAGACGGATTACGACCGTCTCTATTTTAGAGACGAGATACAAAACCCGTCTCTAAAATTTAGAAGACGGAATACTGAATCCGTCTCTAAATTAGAAGACAGTTCGGATTCGAGTCTCTAAATTAGAGACTGATTCGGATTCCGTCTCTATATTAGAAGGACAGTTCGGATTCCGTCTACGAATTAGAGACAGTTCATATTCCGTCTACGAGATTAGAGACGGAATCTGAATCCGTCTCTAATTTAGAGACGGAATCCGAATCCGTCTCTGATTTTTGGTTCTGTCTCTAATCTGTCGCCAAATTAGCTACAGATTTCGTCCGTCTCTAAATTTCTGTCTCTAAATCCGGTTTTCCTTGTAGTGTTCGAGTGTTTCACTGTGGGGAGCACTGGTCTTGTTTGTAAGAAAGAAATATGGCACGTTGAGATTATGTATTGATTATAGATTATTGAATCAATCTACCATCAAGAACAAGTATCCTCTTTCGCACATTGATGATTTGTTCGATCAGCTCCAAGATTCCGTGATCTATTCCAAGCTTGACTTGCGTAGTGAATACCATCAGTTGAAGATCAGACCGGATGATATCTCCAAGACAGCTTTTAGGACAAGGTATGGCCATTACGAGTTTGTTGTTATGCCTTTTGGGTTGACAAATGCACTGGCGGTGTTTATGGATATGATGAATAGAATTTTCAAGCCTTATCTTGATAACTTTGTGGTAGTCTTTATTGATGAAATCCTTGTTTATTCAAAGTCCCGAGAAGATCATGAGAACCATTTACGAATTGTATTATCTGTTCTTCGAGAGAAGCAATTGTTTGCGAAGTTTAGGAAGTGTGAATTTTGGCTCGAGAAGATTTCATTTTTGGGTCACATGGTTTCAAGTTCGGGTATTTCCGTTGATCCTTCGAAGATTGAGGCCGTGGTCAACTGGAAACAACCTTCGACAGTGACAGAAGTCCGTAGTTTTCTGGGGTTAGCGAGGTACTATCGAAGATTTATTGAAGGATTTTCGATAATTGCAACACCGTTGACAAAGTTGACTCGGAAGGATGTACCATTTGTGTGGGATGCTAAGTGTGAAGCTAGTTTTGCCGAGTTAAAGAAGAGATTGACGACATCTACGATTCTTACCCTACCTGATGGATGCGAGAACTTCGTGATCTTCAGTGACGCGTCAAAGGAAGGTTTGGGTTGTGTTCTTATGCAGAATGGGAGAGTGATAGCTTATGCTTCGAGGAAGTTAACACCGACGGAGCATAATTATCCTACTCACGACATGGAGTTGGCTGCGATTATATTTGCGTTGCATAGGTGGAAGGATTATCTATACGGAGCTAAATTCGAGATTTTTATCGATCACAAGAGTTTGAAGTACTTGTTTACTCAGAAGGAATTGAACAATAGACATAGGCGATGGTTGGAATTACTAAAAGATTATGATTGCATTATTTCATACCATCCGAGAGAGGCTAATGTGGTGGCAGATGCGATTAGCCGAAAGGCTTATTTTTCATCATTGATGTCCCGAGAGTCGCGAAGTGAGATGTTGTTTGCGATTTTTTGAGCCATACCTACCTTATATGGAGACCTTATGGAAGCTCAACAAAATGATACATAATTGAAGATGATTATGGGACATTTACAAGATGGAAAGACCGGAGAGTTTGTATTGAATAAAGATGGGATTTTAACCTTCAACGACAGAATTTGTGTACCATCTTCACAAGAGACCAAAAGACAAGTTTTAGAGGAAGTCCATAAATCAAGATTTGCGATTCACCCGGGAAGTATGAAGATGTATCAAGATTTGAAGAGGGGTTATTGGTGGAATGGAATGAAGAGGGAAATTGCAGAGTTTGTATCTAAGTGTTTGACTTGCCAACAGATTAAAGCTGAGCATCAAAGACCTGCGGAGCTACTTCAACCGTTGGATATTTTGGAATGGAAATGGGAAGGTATCTCGATGGATTTTGTAACGGGACTACCTCCGACATCGAAGGAGATGGATGAAATTTGGGTAATAGTGGATAGATTGACTAAGTCGGCTCATTTTCTACCTGTATCAACGAAGTATTCGATGGAGAAGTTAGCACAACTGTATATGCGAGAGATTGTCCGACTTTATGGAGTACCGGTCAACATTGTATTAGATCGGGATCCAAGATTCACATCGAGATTTTGGAAGGCTTTGCACGAGGCTTTAGGTTCCAAGTTGAGTTTCAGTACGGCGTTTCATCCTTAGATAGATGGGCAGACAGAGAGGACTATCCAGATTCTTGAGGACAAGTTGCGTGCGTGTGTGATGGATTTCCACTCATCTTGGGAAGATCATTTGCCTTTGGTTGAGTTTGCGTATAATAACAGTTACCAATCCAGCATTGAGATGGCACCGTATGAAGCTTTGTATGGAAGAAAGTGTCGATCTCCAATTTGTTGGGACGAGGTTGGTAAAGCAAGACTTTGGGGTCCATATTTGATTCGGGATTCGACAGAAAAGATCAAAGTGATTCGAGACAGATTGAAGACGGCTCAAAGTCGACAGAAAAGCTACACCGAGCAACGAGTAAGAAGGGAGTTATCATTTCAAGTTGGTGATTTTGTATTTTTGAAAATTTCTCCGAGAACGGGAATTAAGAGATTTGGCAACAAAGGTAAGTTGGCGCCAAGGTTCGTTGGTCCATTTAAATTTTTAGAGAAGGTTGGTGATTTGGCTTATAGATTGACTCTACCTCCATCTCTTTCGTCTCTTCATGATGTGTTTCATGTGTCTATGTTGAGGAAGTATTGTTATGATCCTTCTCATGTCTTGAGTTCTCCTCTCGAGGATGTTCAGACGGATATGACCTACGTGGAAGAGCCGTTGAGAGTTTTAGAATCACAAGGAGCCCCGCTTAATGCCTCTCAGAATCACTTCAAAACATTTGCAGACATAACTGTTCCACCTTTACCTTTGAAATTGTATCATTTGCTGTCGAGATGACTAAGAGATATCAGGTTTTTCGTCATCTGTGAAACATGCTTCACATCGTTCAAATTGCAGAACTTATCATAATGAGTCCGCAGCTTGATCGAGCCAATACCAACCACCCTGCAATTAACACTGTTGGCAATATAAATATTACAACCATCTACCTGATCATAGGTTGTAAATCACTCTCTACTCGAACTGATATTATAAGAAGCCCCATAATCAAAAATCCACGCATCCGACTATTTTGCATATTCTTCTATCAATAGAGTATAATCCCCATTAGAGCTGCTTGTATCAACTGAAGCAACATTAGCTTTATTGTGATTTGGAGGCTCGCCTCGCCTTTTCCTATGACAATGTGTCTTCCAATATCCCTTCCCCTTGCAGTAATTACAAACATCATCAGGTTTCGATCCCTCTTGCCAGAAGACTTTTTCTTCTTCTGTTTAATGCTAGAACCCCTGCTGCCTTTCGCAACCAAACCTGGCGTCTGATTATATGTACCACTATTACCGCTTGACTTACGACGTAACTCTCTAGTATTGAGCGAGGATTTCACCTCCTCTATAGTCACCATCTTCTTACCACTGATACTAGAGATAACGTAGTGCTGATATGATAAAGGCAAATAAACAAAAAACATTAATGCAGAATTCTCATCAGCAACCTTAACATCTATATTACACAGTTTAAATAATAAAGATGTAAATCTATCTATGTGATCTCTAATCGGCGTACATTCCTGCATTCAGAGAAAATATAGCATTTGCTTCAAATATAACTTATTAATCAATGACCGTGACAAATAAATGTCTTCCAACGCAAGCCACAAAGCACATCCGAAATCGGTATCTGAAATATCCACTAGAACTTCATCATCTAGACACCTGATTATCTTAGAGTGGGCCCTCTCATCTAGCGCGATCAAATCTGCCTCTTCCTTCTCTGCTACCTTCTTCGCTTTCTCCGAACCTTCTGGTGTTGCAGCCGCGACAGCACCGGTGAGAACGACTTCTGCTTTACCGTTTGAATTCTGACGATCCCCGATTGTAGCAGCCACTGGAGCCCACAAGCCCTTGTCTCTCAACAAGGCTTTAATATTGATTTGTTAAAGAGAAAAAACTATTATTAGCATTAAATTGTCGACCGGTGATTCAATTCCTGATCCCATCTTTTTCTGCAGCGGAACAACCCTATATCTTACTCAACCTAATCGGCTCTGATATCAGTTTGTTAGAAAAGAATATATGTAGAAGATAGAAAACAAGCAATAATTACACAAGATAAGAATATACGTGGTTCATCAACTTGGCTACGTTCACGAGTATATGGAGAGAATATTATTATATTTTGGAAATCAATCGATTACAATTTCTAATCTAATGCATGAATTCTTGACAAAGAATTCACAACTGTGCAAACCCTAAATTTAGATAAACAAATGAGTAAAAGCAACTACAAATATGATTGGGGATAAGCTCTATTTATATGCCCTAATTCTAACCCTACAGGGTTTTACAACCCTAATTCAAATCTGACGCTATACATGCCTTTTCCGGCATAGGGCGCTATCGCCCATTCTCCAAAACGGGCACGTGCGTTATCACCCAAATAAGGGCGTGATCGCACGCTTTATCCAGTAACTTGGCGCGATCGCTCACTTATCTGTGTCAGAAATTTCGAATTTGCTTGTTTAATCACCTAATTTAAGCGTATGAAACTATATTACACCAAACTCAACAGTTAAGTTAAGTTTAAACATTTTCAAATATTTGTAAATGTTTTAAGTTTTTATGTGTGCTACTAAACATTTTACGATTTGTTATAAAAAATTTACAAGTTTTGTCATGAAATTTTTATAAGTAGCTGCCGTTCCAAATCCCGGTAAATAATTGTCCGTGTTTCAGACTTGCAATTAGCTTACTCCCTCCGTCCCCAAACTTAATTCACAAACACTGTTTGCACGGGTTTTAAGGAGGGAGTATTATATTGAAAATGTTGTGAGTGTGAAAATAAAATAGGAGAGAGAATGAGTGGAGGGAATGGTAAATTATAATAGTGTTGTGAGTATTAAAATAATGTAGGAGAGAGAATGAGTGGAGGGAATAGTAAAGATTCCTTTCCATTTTAGGTAAGTTTTAAATGTGTGAAGTAAGTTTTGGGACGCCCAAAAGGGAAAGTGTGAAGATTGTTCCGGGACGGAGGGAGTATATCTTACCCGTGACTTTGGATTCCTTCAATTATGTGGTCTATTTTTCACAATATGAGTGCAACTGAGCAAGTTGATAAATGATTGCGAGAAGATGGAATAAATAAATAAATAAATAAATAAATAAATAATTAAATAAATAAAGTTGCCTCAAGCTGATTTTGGTAGGACAAAATTTTGTCACATCGTACCTTATCGTCTATTTTTATCACTTCAAGCTGAAGGGGCTCCGCATCTTCAATTTTGAATAGTATAAATTTTATCCCTATAAAATTAAAAAAAAAAAAAAAGTACTACTAATAATGATAAATTTATATATTTTGACCTCTTTAATTTTGACAAAAAATTGCACTAAATTATTATTTTGTCCCCTTTTATACTAAATTTGGGCACATCAATTATTATAGCTATTCAAAAAAAGTCTTGACTCCATTTACGAAAATTTCAAGCTTCGCCACTGCTCATTCATTTCCGAAATAATCTTTCTAATTTTTTTGTGTTATTATAAATGAGTTTTGAACAATAATATTAGGTTAGTTTAATCATTTTAATGAAAATTTAAAACGTGTTATTAATATATCATTAGTATAATTAAATTAATCTAATATTATTACACAAAAAACTCATTTATAGTATACCCAAAAAAAGTAGAAAGATAATTACGAAACGGAGTGAGTAATTTAGCAAATGTATCATAAAACAACTCAAAACATAATATTGTTTTGATTATAAATTACCTATTGGTCTCATTTTGTACAAAAGTTAGAATGGAAACGAAGTTAACATTTGAATATACATGAAATTACAAAGAAAATGAGAAAGACATTTTAGTGTAGCGAAATCTTGCTGTAGCGAGCAGTCAGAAATTCTCCATGTTTCGCATGTTATTTTAAATCATCTATATTTAGAATTAACTTAGTTTATGTGAAACTCACCTAATATAAAATTAATTCGGTCTTAAAAAATCAGAATGAGAGTGTAACAAAATTTTGGACCAGCGTGTTTGGAATTTGAAATCTATCTATATAAAATTAATTTGGTCTTAAAAAATGAGAATGCCTAAGGATTCGCCACGTAGACATGTTTAGGCAAACTCTTGTTTTTGGAGAAGCCACATCATCATCATTCCAAAATCCAAAGACTCTTGATATTCTCCTTATTAGCTAATAATAATAGTTATTATATAGGTTAACTATTACTATTAATAGTATTAGTTAACTATATAAGTTAACTATTACTATTAATTGTATTAGTTAACTATAATAGTTACTATATATGTTAACTATTACTATTAATAGTATTAGTTAACTATAATAGTTACTATATATGTTTAATATTACTATTAATAGTATTAGTTAATCATAATAGTTAATGGAGTATATGTTAACAATTACTATTAATAGTATTAGTTAATTATAATAATTACTATATAGGTTAACATTAATATTAATAGCATTAGTTAATCATAATAGTTACTATATAGGTTAACATTACTATTAATAATATTATTTAATCATAATAATTACTATATAGGTTAACTATCACTATTACTATTATTAGTTAATTATAATAGTTGCTATATAGATTAACTATTACTATTACTATTATTAGTAAATTATAATAGTGACTATATATGTTAACTATTATTATTCATAGTATTAGTTAATCATAATAGTAATTATATAGGATAACTATTATCATTTAGTTTAATATAAACTAATATTATTAGTTAAATATAACAATTACTATAACTATCACGGTGAACTTAACGAATATGTCAAATAATCTTATCAAATAATAATTGATGAAAACTAAATACAAATTTAGTAACAAATGGAGATAATCAAAGGTATTAGTAAAAAGAGTTACAAAAAAATTAAATAAAGATGATTGATGAGGAATATAAAAAGTCACCAAGTAATTATTGCTGAAAACTAAATCTGTAATATATTATTTTAAAGTAGACTAAATCTGATAATGACACATAAGACCCGAATGGTTTTATCTAATTTCTCAAGCTTTCATGTCATATGTCTTTTCATTCGTATGCAACTATTTATATTCTTGCAATTAACTAATAACTTTAGTAGATAACTTATTGCTATGCAAAGAGATAATATGTAATAAAGACATATTATAAGTTATAAGTAACACATATTAAGATGTAATCTAAAGAGCCGCTAACTAAATACAATTAACCTAAATGTTTACATATCTAAAACGTTATTTATAATAAATTCTACTAATGATAGTTAATGATTATTAACTTAAATCATATACACTTTCATCTAATCTCTATGTAATATATGTTAACTATTATTATTAATAGTATTAGTTAATCATAATATTAATTATATAGGATAATTATTATCATTTAGTTTAATATAAGCTAATATTATTAGTTAAATATAACATTAATTAGAAACATTAATTTTTTAATATATTAGAATATCTTAATTATGCTTCAATATTAGTTACTATATAGGGTAACTATTAAGATTTAATTTAATAGTTACTATACTCCGTATTTGATAAATATTAGATATTAAACTTACTATACCAGATCACTATTCGCATATAACTTTCTAATTATATTTACTAATCATAATATGTGTATGTAGTATAAAATCATTAATTATCAAAGATATTTAATATTATTAATTCAATCATCTATAAAATTAGAAATTAACTAATTACAATAATAATCCATTGTTATTATTCAAATTTCAATTGTCATAATAAGTACAAACTATATACAACAAAGACTAAAAGAAAAAAATTCCCTGAATTTATAAATGTAGATATTTTGATTGACATAAAATAAAATAGATTTATATCACCAAAAAAATGTCATGCTACTTTATCAAATAAAAACATAAAATAAGTAATAAAAAAATGGCAAACTAATTTTTCGTGCGAAACACGGGCTACCCACTAGTGTATAAAAAATTGCGACATTTATTATGAAAATTGAGTATTTCATATGTTTTGTAGGCGTTTTGAACATGGGTGAGACGGAACTTATCATGCTAGTATGTATTATTGGCTTACTACTCATTTCCTAATAATAACATTTGCTTTTGAGAAATGACATAAGTTATGAACATATGAAAAGTATCGAGTTGGGCCAAGTAAGTAAAGCCCAATCCTCAAGCAATTATTTTCACCACATTCTTAGTGGACTAGGCCCAATGATCACATGGTCCAAGGCCCACCTTATTGATTCGTCGACTTACGTTCATTGTCCGACCAATCAGGTCACGACCTAACTTAGTCCGACCTTATGATCCAAGTAATACTTCGGGTACGATCCAGCTCTACCCGCTAGTCAGGTCGACCCAACCTCAAGCGTCGAGCTCGACCTGTCAAGCAAGCGTCGACCTAACAGTTACAGGCGCACGTGCCTCTATTCTTTCCATAACTGGATCCCTACAAATCAGGAGTCGTTCAGGGACACGTTCACATGATGTATAACTGTCCCACAAATCTCGAAACTCATGTAGCCCTGCCAAATATATCACCTACATCAACTATAAATACATTACCACTACAACGGTTTCAAGGTAACTGCAATTTTGTCATTTGAATACTCTTGATCAATATATTATTTGCTCTCCATACATACGTACTTACTCTCACGCCCGAGGGTCTAAGCCGGAGACACATCCGGCTAGTCGTGGGTTCTGGTTTCAGGTCAAGAGTCAGGTGATCAGTCCTGCCACGTGGAGGAAGATTGATAAGCACATTTCCTGCGGCATCAGTTTGGTTCCATTGCCGGGAATTCGTGCATAACTTGACCTCGAAGTTCCTTTTCAATCCACAACAATGGTAACCTCGGACGGACATGTTACTGACGCTTCGGATGAATCCAATGAAGTGAATGTCAACACCAACACTAACGCCAATGCGAACACTGGAAATGCTGATTTGCCTCCTCCCCCACCACCGCGTCTTCACGCTAGAGCAACTCGATCCAATAGTGTTGTTGATGGCAGGGAATTGCCAGACGGGAGGTGAGACAAGCGACCTATGGAGGGACAAGGAGCTCCACCTCCTCCAAAACGTCAAACGGGGAAAATGAATGCTGAAAATAGGGCAGGTCCCTAATCCAACCCCCTGAGCAGAAAGGAGACGTTGTTGGAACAAGCTCAGATTCTAGCTGAGTTATTAGCAATGGAGGAGGCAGAGCAGGCTGACAAAAGGTCCGAAAGGGTAGCTCCCTCTCAAGTTTCTAACAGGCAACATGCTAGGAGTGCTAGGCCAAATGAAACTGTGGGACAGAATGTTGATAACAGGATAGTGCAGCGTCCCCAGTCCCCTATTCATGTTCCAAGTGACGACCTGAGGGCTAGCATCCCTACAGGGTCATTTCTAAGGTAAAATTTATTGTCATAGATGTGAATAGTGATTATGGTGCTATTCTTGGAATTCCTGGCCAGGTCGCACTTGGAATGGTGGCCTCAATCCCCCATCAACGAGTCAAATTCCCCACACCAGCTGGAGTCGGCTGTGTTCAAGGTACAGCTCGAGCATACCTTGATCATGTCCTTATATTATTACTCGAGTCATCTAAGAGGGGACCTACATGATAGCTCATCCATATGGTGAGGAGTTGAAGCATCCATGGCACGCTACTCACCTCATTAAATACTACTTCTAGTTCAGTTCCCTAGCTCAGTTCAAAGTTAAGGCAGTTTCCAAGTTTGAATTTGTCATAGTTCTAGCTTTCCATTTGATGTAAGCATGTTCCTACTTCAATAAAAAATCACAGTACTATTCGACCAAACATTGTGCTACACTAATTTCAACAAGCTCAACTCTTAGTCATCCTCGTTTTAACAAGCTCGATTCTTAATCAGCTTTGTTCCTTTAACAAGTCTGACTCTTAGTCGACTTCGTTCAACGAGCTCGACTCTTAGTCAGCTTCATTTTAACATGCTCGATTCTTATTCAGCTTCGTTCCTCTAACAAGTCCGACTCTTAGTCGACTTCGTTCTAACGAGCTCGACTCTTAGTCAGCTTCGTTTTAACAAGATCGATTCTTAATCAGCTTTGTACTATTAACAAGTCCGACCTCAGGTCGACTTCGTTCTAATAAGCTCGACCCTTAGTCAGCTTTGATCTCTTAAACAGGTTCGACTCTAAGTCAATCTCGTTTACAAAATCTTTACAAGTCTAAGGTCGACTGGGTTATCAAAAATCAGTTCGACCCAAGTCTTAAAGCGACTTAATTATCCTATCCAATCTAGCTCGACACACATGTGCTGGAATCAGAAGCATACAACACACAAAGATATAAAGTCAGCTACGATTGAAAATAATTAAGTCTCCCAAAACGGGCCAAGACTTAGACAGATAGAAGTTATAAAGTATTAGGCCTCCCAAAAGCTGGGCCCAGGCATTTAATCAGTTACAAGACAAAAAGCAAAAATTGTTTTGAAGCTTGTTTGTTACATCATCATACAAAATAAGTTCAAGAATCTTGGGCAGCATCAGCCTGATCGTCATTGGTAGCTCGATCCTCTTCATCACCTTCTTGTTGCTGGGGGCCCAAGGGTTTACCCGACTCAGAGTAGACACGTTGCTCGGGTTCATCATCTTCTTCCATACCCTCTGCCTCATCGATCTCCTGAAGGGCAACATCAAAGTTTCTCTCTGCAAGTGCGGGAGCTATCCACGGCTCACAAGCGTCCTCCTGATCTTGCTGGGCTATGAAATCCAAGTCATTTTTGGAGTAAGGGACGATCGAGTAGCCACCTCGAGCTGTCATATCATATTGGGGCTCAGATGACCAGCGAGCTAATTGCTCGAGGGAGACTTCAGCAGTAGGATCTATTAAGTCTCGACGAGCCATTTGACGCTTACCCATGTCCAAGAAATCCCTCGCCTTCTCAACAATGGCGTTATAATACTCATCCCCATCTTTAAACTTCTCAACAGCATCCTTAGCGACAGCTAGAAGGTCCTCCTTCCACTTTTCCCTGGCAGCGTTGTGTTCCACGTTAAGCTCAGCCAAAAAGGAGTCCCTCTCCTTAAGGATTTGGGAAACAGTGGCGAGCTCCTTCTTGGTCGCCTCATGAGCCAGATGCTCACCCTCCTTCTCTACCTTTACCTCCCCAAGCTTAGTCTCTGCAGCTTTGAGATCTTCCAAAGCTTTGTCCTTGTCCGCCAAGGCCTTCTTCTTCACCATCTCCTGAGCATCAAAAGAGTTGTCAAGGTCATTGTATTTCTCTCTTAGCTCAGACAGCTCCTGAGACTTTTTGGAGTATTGGTTCATTGCTATTTTCTCTCTCTTAATGGAGGCCCTCCAGGAACTCTTGGCCTGCTCCACCATAGTGAGAGACTGCATCAAATAAAATCAAGGATCAGCTCGACAAAGACTCAGAAACTGAATTGACAAGTGAAAAGAAAAGCGACTTAACAGAGGGGGAGAATAAAGGCTTACCTCGCTCTGTACCAGGCCAGACCTAGCAGAGAACTCTTCAGGGGTCATCCCCTTATCAGCAAAGTGAGCCAGGAGATCGACATCAAGAGCTCTTCTTACCACCACTTGGCCAAGGCTCACTTCAGGGTAACGACGAGTCATACTGTTGACCCCAACAAGAGGAAGTACGTCACTCAACCTCTTTATTCGATCCTCCAGGGATTCTTGGTCAGCAGGAGAAGAGATTGGTGGAGGAAGTTGGCTTGAGGGAACGGCTTTCCCTTTCTCAGTTCTAGACCTCTTCCTCGAGTTCAGAGGCCGGTCATCCTCCTCATCAGCAGCTTCGTCATCAATCTCCACCACGTTCAAGGGGCTAGCTCCAGTGACCCCAGCTCCAGAAGTTGAGGCATTAGCCTCTAGGTTTGGGTTGGAGATTGGGCTCGCTCTAGTCGACCTTTTGGATTCGTCGCCCCCTCCAGTCATTTCCCTAGCCTGGCTGCTACTCTCTAGAAGGTCTTCCGACCCAGGCTCCTCCATGGGTACCATCCCCACGTTATCCTTGGACAGCAAGTTGGTCCTCCTCTCAGCCTCCCTTTCTCTGTTGGCTCGAGCGTTAGCAGCACCGTGGGCCTTCTTGGCCTTTTTCTTATCAGAAACTCCAACAATTCGCACCATGTTGGCTTCCTGCTCAGGGGTCAAAACTGCATCAAAATCGAGATGACAAAGGGTTAGTTCGACATATGAGATTTCTACATACGAGCAACAAGTTCTATGTACGAGCTAATCATGTGCGAGCTAATCATCCTACATACGAGCAACAAGTTCTATGTACGAGCTAAACATGTGCGAGCTAATCAAACTACATGCGGGTTAAACAGATGACGAGATAAGAGTTGCACATTCAAGTCAAATTGTACATACATACATGCTACCAGTTCAACAAGCTAGCAAGTAAAGGGCGAGTAAAGAATTACAAAATAATAAGATCTTACCACCAGCATGCTCCCCATTGTCCTTGCAATAGTTGGCAGTCCGTTGACAGAATTGACATTTATCCTCAAACTTAACCAAGGCATGGGTAACCCAGTCAGGATATATAGTGCCCCTACCAATGGGCACCAAGGGCTGCACTTCTCCCTCTCCAACCATCATACCGGCCTGGATATAGTTGTACTTGGTAGTACCCAAAATCTCCCAACTGATGGGCCCCTTATCAGCTAAACGACACAACCTCTTATACAAATCGAAGTACCAATGCGGCTCCCAATAGTTCCCCTCATCTATGGGCTCTGTATCAGCGTTGGGCAAAGGGAATTCCCATCCTAATCTACTCTCCACTACAACCACGTGGGAGTTCCACCCACTAGCCTTGCTAGGAAGGTTCATAAAAAGTTTGGGAGAGTTGGGTTTAGAAGGAGTGCTGATACTCAGGTCAGTTCCACCATACTTAACACTAAAAAATTCTTTGAATACCCTCATACAGGGTTCATATCCTAAGAACCTACAGACCATGGCAAAGCATACTAGGACCCTACATGTGTTGGCTTCCAGCTGAAGAGGTTAAGCATTGGCACACTCTAAAAACTCATTGATAAAAGGGTCAAGTGGCAACCTTAGGCCAGCCTCGAATTGGCCATAGAAGAAAGCAACCCTAGTGGCATCCTTAGTAAAGGTCGACCTAAACTGAGCCATGAACTCCTTCTTACTAAGAATGGTCACCCTGTAATCCTCCTTACTCACCTCACAGAAATCGTATATCAAGCTATATCGAGATAGTAAGTTCTTTTTTCCTCTCAAGGGCCTCTGAGGAACATACCCCTTTCATTCTTCCCCGGTACAGCCAAGGCATCAAACGCATCAACAATCCGAGGGCTTGAGGAAGTTGAAGCCGTGTTCCCCTCCTGAGTTGCCATATCTGTACAAGAAGAAGGAGAAACAGGGGAGTCAGGCCTATGATCACAATCAGACGACCTACCTAAGGGTGACCTAAACTCCCCTGAAAAACCTTTCCTATTCCTAAGGAAAGAGGGTTTACTAGCATCTCTAACATAGAACAATGATATGTGGTCAAGTAATTCATGGAAGAGATGAAAAGAGACAACATTTGAGTCGTCTACTATCAATTCACCCACTTCTTCTCCTATGGGCAATCCTATTTCACTAAAATTCAGTAACCACCTGGTCAAGATAGAGGCACACTCATTCAGGGACATCTCTCTCCACTCTCCGTTCATGTGCTTATACACCCGATGGTTAACGGTGCAATACCCATACCAAGCTCCTGGTTTGCTACTGAAGGTTCTAGCCATGGCAAATTCAAAAATAGAGCAGCAATTGAAACCCTAATGCAAGAATGTAAGAGGGAATACCTTAGTCGGTTTCGGAAGAAGAAGCTGTTGCAGAAGACGAGAGCCCGGTTTATATCGGTTGCTTTTTCCGTTATCTTCGCCGGAGTTGCACCAGAGTTCAGAGAAAGCAAAAGTTCTAAATGGAGAAGGAGTTTGGTATTTATATTTTCCACAATTGAGGAGGAAACGGAAAAATTCGAAAATTAATTTCCTAATTAATTGGGAAAACAGTTCCCAAGACAGTTTATCAACCGTCAAATAGTAATCATTACAGAATACGGCGCTCCTTCAGATCTGACCGTTCGTCGCCAACGTCCAGGATTGCGCCACGTCACTTTGGTCGAGTAAACTTCGAAACGAGTAGCGACCTGCGAGTCACAACAATCTTCATCAAAATTTCCTTAACTTCCTAGTCGACAAAGTCAACTCGAAAGTTGGGGGCCACTGAACATACCAAAAATATCGAGCTGGGCCAAGCAAGTAAAGCCCAGTCCTCAAGCAATTATCGCCACCACATTCTCAGTGGGCTAGGCCCAATGATCACATGGCCCAAGGCCCACCTTATTGATCGTCGACTTAAGTTCATTGTCCGACCAATCAGGTCCCGACCTAACTTAGTTCGACCTTATGATCCAAGTAATACTTCGGGTACGATCCAGCTCTACCCGCCAGTCAGGTCGACCCGACCTCAAGCGTCGCCCTCGACCTGTCAAGCAAGCGTCGACCTAACAGTTACAGGAGCACGTGCCTTTATTCTTTCCATAACTGGATCCCTACAAATCAGGAGCCGTTCAGGGACACGTTCACATGATGTATAACTGTCCCACAAATCTCGGAACTCATGTAGCCCTGCCAAATATATCACCTACATCAACTATAAATACATTACCACTACAACGGTTCCAAGGTAACTGCAATTTTATCATTTGAATACTCTTGTTCAATACATTATTTACTCTCCATACATACGTACTTACTCTCACGCCCGAGGGTCTAAGCCGGAGACACATCCGGCTAGTCGTGGGTTCTGGTTTCAGGTCAAGGAGTCAGGTGATCAGTCCTGCCACGTGGAGGAAGATTGATAAGCACATTTCCTGCGGCATCAAGTTATAATAAAAAAGTTTTATAATGTTTCAAAATATAAGTTTGTTTTCATATTTTATTATCATATTATATTATTCTATAATAATATCGCATAAAAGATAATGCATAATAACATATACTCATATATTACAACATTTATGATTATAGGTGGCGCCGGTGATCGGATTTCGGCAACCGATGACCGGATTCTTACCGGATTCTGGTGATCGGATTTCGACGGTTGGTGACGGCGGTGGTGGTGGCAGGATGCAGTATTGAGAATGATGTATCATAATTTTTAAATAATGCACATAAAACACAGTATAATATAATATTGAATAAAAACTTATGAGATATTTATATTAATGAGAAAATTAATAGAAAGTGATTTGTACTGAAAGAAACTTATGATTAAAATTTCCTCTGCTATTTGTTTTTCAGTATTTATCAAAATACTTTCCAAGATATTTATTAGGAGAAATAATAATAATGATTCAATAACAATTAGTCCCTCTGTCCTTAAATGAATGTTAGGTTTACTTTCAAATTTGCTCTTTATTAATATTATTAATAGCAATTTTTTTAATTGATATTTATTTCGGGATGTAAAGAGTATTTTCATTATATACTCTCTTAATCTCATTTACTGATTACTTTAAATTTTATTATCAATTCAAGTAAATTTTGATTAAACATTAGTAATATCAATTTAACCATTCAAGAATAAAATTTGAAAAATTGTTATCGAGAACAATTTTAAGAAATACTCCCTCCGTCTCACAATGTTTGTCCCATTTGACTTTTTTGTTGAACTTTGACCACAAATATATGACAATTTAATTTTGTTCATGAAATTCTAAAAATTTCTATTGATTCACCATTAATAATATTATCAACAACAACTTTTAGAATTTCATAAACATGATTAATCTCTCATAAATTTGTGGTCAAAGTTTAACAAAAAAGTCAAATGAGACAAACATTTTGGGTCGGAAGAAGTACCTATGGAATGATGAGATTGATATTTATATTTGATCTAACCATTAAAAATTAAAATGACTAAAATAAATGCGACAAAAGAAATATTACCCTTGGTTCTTTCTCAAACCGGACTAGTGATAAAATTGACGTAACTTTGACCAATATTTAAATAAAACATAATGATTCTAATAAAAAATAAAAAAATGTTATTGTATCACAATTAATAATACTTTGAATAACAATTTTTAGATTTGTATTAGGATCATTATAATTTATTTAAATATTGGTTAAAGTGAATAATGTAACTTGACAAAAAAATAGAAAAAAAATTATAAATGTATTCAATTGTATTAGCAGTCAAGATCTCACTTGGATAGATCAGATGGCCCCTAATTTGGGGTTTATATGAGATTTCAAAATTTGACCTCCATATAATACTCCCTTCGTTCCTGTCGAAGTGTTCCAAAAGAATAATTGCACGAGAATTAAGGAAAGTGATGGAAGAAAGAGAAAAATTTAAATATTGTGAGTATGAAAAATTAAATAGGAGAGAGAATGAGTGGAAGGAATAGTTAGAAGAGAGAATGTTGTGAGTGTAAAAGTAAAGTAGGAGAGAGAATGAGTGGGTGAAATAGTGAAAAAACTTTTCTTTTTTTGGTATGAGATATTTTAAATGGGACGCCCAAAATAGAAAATTGAGACACTTCGACAGGAACGGAGGTAGTATCAATCATAGCTGTTTATTTCAAAATTTGGAGAGAGTTGGAGTGCCTGCATTTCGAAGTTGCTAGCCCCGGATCTGCTGCTCAAGCGAGGAGGAGCAGATGTTGCGCTCGAGCGAATGGCTTGATCTTAATCATATTTCTCACTCACTTATTGATATTTACGAATTATGAATCACAAATATCGGAATTCATGAGGTGGCAAAGAATTCATGTCAGAATATTCATGGTCAAATGGAATTATTTTGGAATTATTTGGGGTAAGATGATTACCCTTCTCTCCATATCATTGGATACTTGGTTCCCTACCCTATCCTACCCCATAAAGAGCCTTGGGCAAAAGTGATTTTCATTGATTGATGAGTATTACAATATTTATATATAAATATTTCTAAACAATAATTTTAAAGATATGCTCCCTCCGTCCCCGCTTATTTAAGAAAAATTGATTTTTTTTGTCAACTTTTGATAACTTTGACTAAAACTTTATAGAAAATTTGATAATCTTAACAAAAATTTGAATTTTTTTATTGAAAGTATTTTAATAGTGAATCATTTTTTTAATTTTTAAATCTTTATTAGCATCATAATTTTTTTATAAAATCTTGGTCAAAGCAACTCAAATTTGACAAAAAAGTCAATTTTTCTTAAGTGAGCTGGGATGGAGGGAGTACAAATTAAATAATTTTAAAAATATACACAAATAAATAATGATTTACATGATCAAAGGAAAATGAAATGGAGATAGCCATAATCTCCTATAATCTTCAACTGACTGATGGAGAGATTGAGGGAGAGATTTCCGTGAGTGATGGAGAGGATGAGGGAGAGATGTTTGATTCCTTAACACGCTCCCGCAAGATGGACGGTCCTTGGGTGAGTCCAATCTTGGAAACGAGAGAAATGAACCGTGCGCGTGAAAGGGATTTTGTAAGAGCGTCTGCTAATTGATCATTACCGGAGATGTGTTGTACCCGAAGAGTGCCTAGCTGAACTTGCTCACGAACAAAGTGGAAGACAAGTGCTAGGTGTTTCATCCGTGAGTGAAAAATTGGGTTGGCAGAGTAGTTAGTCGCCCCTAAGTTATCACTGAAAATGACCGGTGTGGTAGAGGAGGGAATGCCGAGTTCAGACAGAAGGTTTGTGACCCAGAGAAGTTCAGCTGTGGTTGCAGCGACGGAGCGAAATTCAGCTTCTGTTGAAGAGCGAGCAACCGCTCGTTGCTTTTTAGAGGACCAACCAATTGGGTTGCGACCGAGATAGACAATGAATCCGAAGGTGGAGAGAAAGTCATCTTTGTCGCCGGCCCAGTCAGCATCACAATAGGCATGGAGAATGGGAGGGGAGTTTTTGTAAATTTGAATGCCCATATGAAGAGTACCGTGGAGATAGCGAAGGAGTCGCTTAAGAGCTGACCAATGAGATTCTTGTGGGTGGTGAAGAAATTGAGCAAGTTTGTTTACAGGGAAGCGATGTCAGGGCGAGTAAGAGAAAGATATTGAAGGCTCCCTATGATGGCTCGGTATTCGGTAGGATTGTGTATGGGTGTTTTGGGTTGAGCCGATAGGGGCGGATATGTTGCCATAGGTGTGGGAGATGGTTTGGAGTGTTGCAAGTCATGGCGATTGAGGATATCAGTGATGTATTTGGACTGGGAGAGAAGAATTCCATGGGTGTTGGGTGTTATCTCAATCCCAAGGAAGTAGGAAAGAGGACCAAGGTCTTTTAAGGAGAAGAGAGACGAGAGGGATTGGATGAATGACTCAAGGAAGGAAGTGGAAGAACCTGTGACGATTATGTCATCAACGTAGACAAGGAGGAGGAGACGATAGGAATTTTTGTTGTAAGTAAAGAGCGAGGGATCCGCAATGGAAGGACAAAAACCGAAAGAAATAAGAAATTACTTGAGAGCTGTGTACCAAGCACGTGGTGCTTGTTTTAGACCGTAGATGGCTTTTGAGAGCCGACAGACATGGGAGGGTTTGGAAGGATCTTGGAACCCGGGGTTGGGACAGAAAACGAGCTGAGAGATGACCTTGAAGGAAGGCATTGTTAATATCAAGTTGACGTAGAGACCAACCTTGGGTGATAGCTAGAGAAAGAATTAGACGAATGGTGACGGGTTTGACAACTAGACTGAAGGTTTCAGAATAGTCTAGACCGGGTCGTTGATGGAACCCTTTGGCTACAAGACGGGCTTTGTATTTGTGGATGGTATTGTCGGGGTTATATTTTATACGGAAAACCCATTTGCATCCGACAATGTTTGGTGCTTCATGGGAAGGAACTAAGGACCAAGTTTGGTTGCGTAAGAGTGCATTGTACTCATCACGCATGGCTTCATGCCAATGGGGAGTGGAAAGGGCCTGTTTGGTGGTGGTTGGGAGGGAGGTAGGTGAGGAAATGGCAGTTAGGTTCACATATTTAGGATTGGGTTTGCGTATACCATGGGAGAGACGTGTGGTGATGGTGCGGGTTGGTGGAGTTAGGGCAGCGGTTGGAGTGGGTGAGGTGTGTTTGGCTGAGGGAGAAGGGTTAGGGATGGAGGCGGAAGCAGGAGGGTGTGGGGAAGCGGCTGTAGGTGGCTGGGCAGTGGGTTGTGGCGGTGGTGGTGTATTTGGGGTGTCATTGACAGCGGTGTTTTGAGGGTTGATGTCGGTAGTAGGAGATGAGAGAATGGGAATGGAGAAGGCACACCATTCGGATGAAGAGAGAGGAGGAGTAGTGGTGCGTTGAGATGTGAGAGAAGTGTATGGAAATTCGGATTCAAGGAATTTGACATGGCGAGAGGTGTAAAGACGTTGAGTTTTGGGATCTAGACAATGGTAGGCACTTTGAGAGGAGGAGTAGCCAACAAAGATGCAAGGAGTGGATTTTGGGGCGAGTTTATGAGGAGTGTATGGTTTGAGCCATGGGTAGCAAAGGCATCCAAAGCTACGGAGTTTGTGGTAGTTTGGTGAGGTATGAAAGAGGCAAAAATAAGGTGAGTCATTTTGAAGAGTAGGAGTTGGGAGCCTGTTTATAAGGTAGGCGGCTGTTTGAAGAGCGTGAGTCCAAAAAGTGAGGGGAAGGTTAGCATGAGAGAGAAGAGAAAGACCCGTTTCGACAAGATGGCGATGACGCCGTTCGGCGAAACCGTTGTGTTCTGGAGTGTGTGGTGGGGAGGTGAGATGGGAGATTCCATCTTGAACAAGTGAGGGTGTGAGTTTGGGATATTCTCCTCCATTGTCGGAGAAGAATTGAATTATTGGACGGGAAAAGTATTTTTCGACTATTACTTTGAAGCGATGAAAGGTAGAGAAGGTGTCAGATTTATTTTTCAAAGGATATAGCCAGGTGTATTTTGTGAAGTGGTCTACGAAAATTACATAATATTTATAATTATCGTAGGAGTATAAAGGAGATGTCCATACATCCGAAAACACAAGTTCAAGCGGAGCATGAGATTGAAGAGTAGATGTGGAGAAAGGAAGTTTGTGGCTTTTATTAATATTGCATGAGTTACATGAAGAAACGAAACTGAGCGGAATACGTAAAGAAAATTTATTATTCAAATGGGAGACAATAGGGGGAGGGGTGTCCTAGTCTATGATGCCACGATTGGTGAGACAGTGTGCCTAGAAAAGCTTGAGGAGATGAGGAGTGCCATAGGTAGATTCCACGATCAGTTGTTCCGTGGAGAAGAATACGTTGGATCGAGATTTCCTTGATAAGAAAGAAAGATTGTGAGAACTCAATACAAGCATTATTATCTTTGCAGAATTGAGAGACAGAGAGGATGTTATGGGAAATTAACGGAACATGCAAGACATTGTTAAAATGAAGAACAGAATTAGAGGAAGGAATAGAAAAACAACCTATGTTTGAAATAGGAAGGGACGAACCATCCCCAATAATGACATCATCACTGCCATCATAAAGGTGGTGGAGAGAGAGAGAGTGGAAAGATCGTTGGTGATGTGGTGGGTGGCACCGCTGTCAACGAGCCAAGAGGTTGGGGGAGTGGGATGAGGGGCGGCTGCAGTGTGGGCTTGGGGTTGGGTAGAGTTTTGGCGGGTTGAGCGATTGGAGAAGGAAGGGGGGGGGGAAGGTCACATTAGGGTAGTCGCGTTTAAATTGGACATTGGGATATTACATGACCGACGTTTCGGCAATATTGGCATTTGCCTTTGAAGGGTGCGACTGAGGGGTTGCGGGCAGTAGGTGGTGGAGTGGGCAGAATGGGGTGAGTTGGCTGATGAGGGAAGGGCCGAGAGGTGGAGGAGTGGTGGGTGTGGGCGACATGGGCGAAAATAGGGAAAGTTGAGGTGGTAGTGTTTTGTTTTAGGGTGAGTTCGTGGTTAATAAGCTTCTCGTGGAGGGCTTCAAAAGAGATATGATTATCTCGGGCACGGACAGAGTCTATGATGGGTTTATAAGCTTCATAATCGAGTCCCTTCAGGATTTTGGCAATGACATATTCGGTGTCCATAGGTTTGCCAAGAATAGCAAGTTTTTCCGTACAAGACGTGATGGATTGCATATACTCGGTTATGGTCAAGGATGATTTGGTAATGGAGTCTAGGTGGTCCTTAAGTTGGAGAATGTGGCCTCTAGAGGGGTAGGCGTAGGTGTTTTTGAGAGTGGTCCAAGCTTCGTTGGAGGTTTTGACATAATAAACAAGTGGTGCGACAGCGGTGTCTAAGGTTCCTAAAAGGGCGCTAAGGATAAGGCGATCTTGCCTATTCCAAGTGGTTAAGGCCGGATTAGGGGTGTCTTTGCCATCGAATTTGATGGTGGCTGTTGGGGGAAGGTGGGAGCCATCAACGAAACCTAACAAATCAAGACCGAAGAGTAACGACTCGACTTGGGAGGACCAACAGAGGTACGTGAGTGGGGTGAGAATTTTGCACTGAGACAAGTTTACCAAGAGGATTGGTTTGGTGGGCTCAGCCGAGTTTGGAATGGTGGAGGAAGATGGGTTTGCCATGACAACAGACAGTGGGTTGGGGCGGTGGTACTGGTGTTTTTAGAAACAGATGGTGCGGTGGTGGTGCTGGTGTTTTATACGATATCAGTTTTGCTCTGATACCATAAAGAGCCTTGGGCAAAAGTGATTTTCATTGATGAGTCTTACAATATTTATATACAAATATTCCTAGACAATAATTCTAAAGATATACAAAATAATTCTAAAGATATATACAAATAAATAATGATTTACATGATCAAAGGAAAATGAAATGGAGATAGCCATAATCTCCTATACTGACTGATGGAGAGATTGAGGGAGAGATTTCCGTGAGTGATGGAGAGGATGAGGGAGAGATGTTTGATTCCTTAACACCCCACACCCATCCACCTCACCCCTAATAATCCCCACCTCTATCCCCCTATCACATCATATCTCTTTAGACTTATCTCAATTTGTATTTTTATCGAAAAATATTTTGCTTTAATTTATTAAACATATGAAAATATTTTTCGAGAAGCATTTTTCTTACCAAACAGTCGAAACGTATTCATGTTATTTTTCGAAAAACATTTTTCGAAAAATCATTTTTCGAAAATCGTTTTATGCAAAACAAACGAGCATTAGATGGAATAATATACTTCTTTCATTCATGTTTAATGTTATTATTTGACTTGGAACAAAAATTATGAAAAATAATATACTTCTTTCATTCATGTTTAATGTTATTATTTGACTTGGAACAAAAATTATGAAAAAAATTCGTTCCGGTTTAATATTATTATTTTGATTTAGTATGAAAATTAAGAAAAAATAAATGTTGTGAGTATGAAAAATAAAGTAGGAGAGAGAAAGTGTATAGTGAGTTTTTGTCGTGAGAATATCAAGTGGTTTTTATTGTCCATTTTAAATAATAAAATAACCATATTTTTTAAAAATAAGATAGATAAAAAGAAAAGTAAAAAACTTAACGGATGGAGTAAGAATTATCGATGTAATAGGGAAGAAAAATGTCTCCTAGATGTCAAGTTATCCCTTTCAAATATCGGCACCACATGTGTCCCTCATTTTCAATAATAAACCCATTAAAAAAAGAGGGCAAGTCCATTATCAAGTCAACAAGTCAACATGGAACTCCTAAACTTCACACTGCCTTCTATTGCTATATATAGCCCCCTTAACATATAACATCTCTTATCTATCTATCTAAATATCCTAACAAAATAAACTCAATCATGCTGGTGGCTCAATCTGGTGGTGGTGGTGGTATGGCGGAGATGGGGAGGTTTGGCCTCCACGTAATCACCGGCCGGTGGTTCATGGTCTTTGCCTCCCTCCTAATCATGTCAGTCGCCGGTGCAACTTACATGTTCGGTCTTTACTCCGGCGACATCAAGACTTCCCTAGCATATGACCAAACTACCCTCAACCTTCTAAGTTCCTTCAAGGACTTAGGCGGTAACATCGGGATCATATCCGGCCTAATCAACGAAGTTGCCCCTCCGTGGGTGGTTCTCTTAATCGGTGCCATCATGAACTTTTCCGGGTATTTCATGATTTGGCTCTCTGTCACCGGAAAAATCGCGAAACCCCCTGTGTGGCAGATGTGTATGTACATCTGTATTGGCGCAAGTTCTCAGACTTTCGCCAATACAGGTGCCCTCGTGACACTTGTTAAGAACTTTCCGGAAAGTCGTGGTGTTGTTTTAGGACTTTTAAAAGGGTTTGTGGGACTTAGTGGTGCTATTATCACACAATTGTTTCATGCCTTATATGGGCATGATTCTAAGGGTCTTATTTTGCTCATTGCTTGGCTTCCGGCGGTGGTTTCGATCATTTTTCTTCGAATTATTCGGATTATGAAGGTCGTTCGACATGTTAACGAGCTTAAAACCTTCTATAATCTTCTTTATATTTCTCTTGGCCTTGCAGGATTTCTCATGATTGTGATTATTACACAAAATAGACTCAATTTTAGCCAAGTTGAGTATGCAGGAAGTGCTTCTGTAGTAATTTTGCTTCTCTTTGCTCCACTTTTGGTTGTATTTCAAGAAGAGCTCAAGATTTGGAAAAACAAGAAAAGTGAGCTGAAAGATTCCTCCCCGGTGAAGGTGGTCACTGAAATTCCACCACCACAACCGGCGGAGGAGCCGATGCGGGTCCCACCTTCTGGAACTCTTTCCGGTCTTCCACCACCGCCGTCCACCAGTGATTCTTGCTGGAGCAATGTTTTCCGGCCACCACCTAGAGGTGAAGACTACACAATATTACAAGCACTTTTCAGCATTGACATGATCATTCTATTCACCACCACCACCTTTGGCGTCGGCGGGACCCTCACGGCGATAGACAACTTGGGACAGATCGGAAAATCCTTAGGATACCCGCAAAGAGCATAACCACATTTGTCTCACTAGTGAGCATATGGAACTACTTGGGACGGGTCGTTGCGGGTTTCGTATCCGAAATTTTCTTGACCAAATACAAATTCCCACGTCCATTAATGCTCACCATAATTCTTCTTCTTTCTTGCATTGGCCATCTTCTTATAGCCTTTGGCGTCCCTAATTCTCTTTACTTGTCCTCAATCTTGATGGGTTTTTGCTTTGGTGCTCAATGGCCTCTAATTTTCGCAATAATATCGGAATTATTCGGGTTAAAATACTACTCAACTTTGTATAATTTGGGCGCCGGAGCAAGTCCGGTGGGGTCATACATTCTCAATGTCATGGTGGCCGGCCATTTGTACGATAAAGAGGCGACGAAGCAAATGAAGGCTAGGGGAATATTTGAACGGAAAGTAGGGGAGGATTTGAACTGCGACGGAATTGAGTGTTACAAATTATCTTTTCTTATAATAACGGTGGCGACGGTTTTTGCTGCCGGAGTTTCACTTATTTTGGTGCTCCGGACGAGGAAGTTTTATAAAGGGGATATTTATAAGAAGTTTAGGGAAGCAGCGGAAGGTTCCGGTGATGCGGAAATGGTGGCTCCGGCGGTGGTGCCACCGAGTCAGGCGGAGAGACAGGTTGTGGAAAATAATAAATAGGTTGTTAGGCTATTAATTATGGTGAAAATTTTAGTTCCCTAATAATTTTTTGACCTATCATGAATATGAGGTCGCAATTTTAGATAGTGACTAAGACATGATGTTAAGAAATCCAAGTTTGACAATGTAAAACAAATTCTGCAATGATAGAATATACTGTAATGGTGAAAGTTTTTTACTGTTACATGATACTCTCCGTACCAAAATAATATTATTTTGAGACAATTTTTTTTAATTTAAATACTCCCTCCGTCCCACCAATTGCTTCACCATTTTCCTTGTGCACGGGAATTATGGTAATGGGAGGGAAAAAAAATGTTGTGAGTGTAATTTGAAAATAGGAGAGAGAATTAGTGGAGGGAATAATAAATTATAATGGTGTTGTGAGTATTAAAATAATGTAGGAGAGAGAATGAGGGGAGGAAATAATAATATTTTATGTCCAAAAAAGGAAAGGTGAAGCTTCTAACGGGACGCCCTTTTGGGTAATTGGTGAAGCTTTTATTGGAACGGAGGGAGTAATTGTTATTTTTGAGTTAAAAATAATAAATTTTCACTTTTATCCTTCCATTCAAATCATGAAACACTTTATTAATTGTTTTATTAAATAGAATATGATAGGAACGAGAAACAAATAATATGAGCATAATTAGTATTAGTAGTTGATGCTGCAGAATCGTGTTGATCAATCTCCGTTCAGCTGTAAGACTGATCATCTGGCTTCTTTGATCTGAAAACAGAACCCACGACTAGCCGGAATGGTCTTCGGTAAAGACCCTCGGGCGTGAGAGTAAGTATGGTGATACGAGAGCTTATAAGTTATAAAGAACAATGTATTCAGAATAACAAATAGCAATTACCTTCGAACGGTTGAGTTTGTGAAGTATTTATAGGCATTTGTAAGAGTTGTAATTGTGGTAGGATTGTATGAAATCCCGAGAATCGTGGATCAGATTGTGCAGGAGATCACGTCCATGTATAACTCCTGATCTGTAGGACTTCTGTTATGAAAATAATCATATATGCGTCATGACTTTGTAGGTCGACGTACGTTTTTGTAGGTCGAGGTCGTCTGCATGGATCTTAGGCCGACCTGACTGATTGACACTGCCGGATAAATACTTGAATAAGACATGAATCATATGTCGGACAAAGCTAGGTCGGGACCAAAGAGATCGGACAATGAGCTAGGTCGACTGATCACTAATGATGGGCCTTGGGCCTTGCTATAAACAAGGACTGTTAAATAAGGATCCCATAAATAAATATTTATATCAATAAGAAAAGAGAGAGAGAGAGAGAGAGAGAGAGAGAGAGAGAGAGAGAGAGAGAGAGAGAGAGAGAGAGAGAGAGAGAGAGAGAGAGAGAGAGATGTATGGATCAGAGATAGTAACAGCAGCAATGAATTAATGATGGTGTTGTAGTGCATTGACACGATGGAAACAGCGACGTCTCTTTAGGGTTTCTCCGTTTTTGTTCTCTACTTCTCTTGAGTCTCTATCACTTCACGATTCACGGATTCAGTCCACAATGCCTATATAGCCCTAGAATTTTCACTTAAAAATTACGTCGTTTTGTGGCCAAAAAAATAAAAAAATATAATGAGCTGGCCCGTCCGAGAACCCCTTTTGGCCCTCACCCATATGGGCTAGCCCGAATTGACCCATTTTTATTTTTATTTTGGTTATTAGTTTTAAAACCAACATATTCCTAATGCATGGTAGGGCGGGCTGGCAGACGAGTTTAATCCAAATTGATGTCTCCAAATATTAGTACCAAAAAGTTAATCTCAAATTGAGGGAATACTTTCCTTCTCATAATATGAATCATAGTTGACTTGCCAATGTTTACGAATAATGAAATGATAGAATATATTCACCCTGTCTCGATTGATAGTTAAAAAAAATAAGTGGTTCAAAAGTTAAGGGAAAATGAAAAAGCTAATGTGTTTTGAATGTAGATGATAATGGAAAAAAAGGTCGCAGCGGAAGAAAATTATAAAATGGATAGGATAACACAAGTGAACACTTTACTGGGTAAACAACTCGATATTCAAAGGAATTCATCTAAGAATATAAGTCAAAATCGCCGCTCAAAAATACCCAACCTATGAGATAAGATAAATTAGAAGAAATTCATCTTCTATAAACAAATCAAAAGACCCAATATTTTAATATAACTCAACTCTGTCCATTACACTGATATGCTTAGCCTATTTATAAATACTTGAAACATTCCTCCAAGCTTAGAAATCATCAAAATATATAAGGGATGAACCTAATAATCAATTAATGTTGATAAGATAAACATAGAAATATTAAAAGACAAGAAAACCAATAGACATGACAAAATTCGGATGAACCAGTCCCCCATGCGCAGCACTTGATAAAAATTGCATATATTATTTTAGAAAATTCCAAATGATGATCCGAAAAGTGTTCTGGAAACTAGATTCGTAGAGATTTTCGAAGATATATTGCTTGTAATTATTGAATGAGTGGACTGTGAGATACACTCCGTAGAATTGGACTGACTTTATTGATATTGTCAAATGCCGGCCACTTGGTACCCACATCATATTCCCCCACTTGAAGAAAATTCGTCCTCAAATTTTGATCATTGCATCAAAAATATTTGTGATGATCTTCCTTGTGAGATAAAATATGAACACTTGAAGTTTTCTTTTATATCCTTGAAGAACTTTGAATTTTATTGCCCTTGTGACGACATCCATCCAATCGGTCCAACGAGTTTTGAGAAAATTATCAATAACAATGTTTTCGATGAACCAAGAAAGTAAAATAGTTGAAGGGTTGATATCAAAGGGATCCTTGTAATAACTTCACTCTTAAGATACTCAAAAATACTTCTCGACCAATTCAATGGAAGTGTAGGAAAAATATTTGAATTTTCCCCACATAATAAAGATGTATAAGATGCACAAATTTGACAATAACCCACACATTTCTCGAAACATGGCTGAAAACCATTTTTGAATTGATGAAATGAAATTTCAGTTAAATTTTGAGGATAATCATTATAGATTGGCGATTTAGACCAATCCACAATGGGCAAGGGAGTAATATTATGGGTAAATGGCCAAATAACGTTAACCATGATGGACAATGGACAGAGAAAGATAATTTTTTTTTATTTTTTTTGTATTTTTATAACAAAAAATGAGAAAAAGAGATGAGCTAGATGAAGAGGGTGAGGACCGAATAGAAGAGAAAAGTATAATTGGATACCTTAACCGAAATTTGGAAAATCCTGGTTTCGGCTCTGATGCCAATTTGATAACGGAAAAAAAGGTCGCAGCGGAAGAAAATTATAAAATGGATAGGATAACATAAGTGAACACTCTACTAGGTAAACTACTTGATATTCAAATGAATCCACCTAAGAATATAAGTCAAAATTTTCACTCAAAAGTACCCAACCTATGAGATAAGATAAATTAGAAGAAATTCATCTTCTATAAACAAGTAAAAGACCCAATATTTTAATATAACTCAACCCTGTCTATTACATTGATATGCTTAGCCTATTTATAGATACTTGAAACATTCCTCCAAGCTTAGAAATCATCAAAATACATAAGGTATGAACCTAATAATCAATTATTGTTGATAAGATAAACATAGAAATACTAAAAGACAAGAAAACCAATAGACATGACAAAATTCGAATGAACTAGTCCCCCATGCGCAGCACTTGATAAAAATTGCATAACTTATTTTAGAAAATTCCAAATGATGATCCGAAAAGTGTTCTGAAAACTAGATTCATAGAGCTTTCCGAAGATATATTGCTTGTAATTATTGGATGAGTGGACTGTGAGATACACTCCATAGAATTGGACTGACTTTATTGATATTGTCAAATACCGGCCACTTGGTTCCCGCATCAGTAGATAGTCGGATATTAGAGATAAAGTGATGTAGGAAATAATTAATAGATAATTATTGCAGTATGACATGTGGAGGCAACAAATAAAAAACTAATAAAAAGTTTTCATTTTAGGATTTTTAACTTTCGATTGCAACAACCTTTTAAAAAAATTAAACTTTCGACCGGGACGAAAAGAAAGAGAAATGGTGAAAGATTGTTACTGTTACGTAATATGTAATAGTAATATTTTTTGTTTAAAAATAATTGTAACTTTGTTTTATTAAAAACATACAATCATATTACATTCCTTTTTTATTAAGAAAAATAACATAGTAAAAGATCAATTTTTTTATACCATCTTTTTTTGTTTTTTATATCACATTGTCTAACATTACTACCAAAAAGTTCAGCTCAAACAATATCATATGGAAGGGAAAATACATAAATATGCCCTTAAAGTTAAGGATCAAATGCATTTATGTACTTAATATCGATAATTAACATCCTTACCCTTAAACTCACGAAAAATACGGGTATATTTGTCCATCGTTAATTTTCAAATTAAAACTTAACAGAAATACTGACTAAGCTGCTTATTTGGTCATGCACATGAAAAATAAATGCCAAATGGAAATGCTGATTATGTAGAAACAAAACTAGGTCGTTCTAATTGTCAGATGAGGAAGCCAAAATCTTCAAAATTAGTCCAGATTTCGTTATACTCCTAACATTTTGTTAGTCACATTTACACTAAAACAAAAAACTAGTACAACAAATTAACCCCTATAGGTTGTTTGATTTCTTCTTCGCCCCCACCCACCGGTCACCCTTCCCCTCTCTCTCCCACCCTCCTCCTCCATCTTCCAAAGTCGTCCCCTACTCCCACGCAGCTCACCCACATCGTTGTCGCTGCCTTTCCCCTTCAGCTCGGTCCGACACCTATTCCTCTTCCCTCACTTCTCACTATAGCCCCCACCCATTAATTATTTTCACCATCTCTACGAAAGACCACCACCACCCACCAGAAATCCATTAAAACAGACTACTTAGAATCTTTGGCTTTTTACCAAAATGCTCATCTCTGATATCAAATTTGATTTAACCCCAATTCCGGCATGTAATTTCAAATTTGCAATTTTTTATTTGAGTGTGTTGAATGATTTTGTTTACATCCGGTCAACTCCCACAATCTGATTTGTTTTAATTTTATTCTTTTGTGTGTTTTTTAATGTGACTGATCAGCAGACCTGGATTTTGTGATGGCGATAATGGTAGTAGTGGGGTAGAGATGGTGGTGGATTGATGTTTCGTTAATTTTTTAGATCCGTTTGTTACTTCTTAAATGTTTCTTTTTTCCTACCCTCTACTATTTCCAGTGGGGTGTTGATGTTGGCGGCGTTGATGGTGGTCTTGGTGAAAATGGTGAGAATGATGAAGAAGATTGATTTTTTTAGGGTTAATGACAATTTAGGGCATGTAGTATAGGGGTGGTACCACTTTGGGGTTCGAAGTCCTAAAACTATCAATTTAGGGCCCGAATTTACAATTTTGATCAAATTGGGGCTTTTTGACGTTTTCCGTCAAAAAGCCCCGTTAACTGACCCTGTGTGATGCACGTGACATTTTGTGAGGGTAATTTGGTGATTTCGCAATTGACTGAATTAAAAAAGGTGTTTAACGTCGACCATGGAGGGAGAATCAATTGAAGAAGACAACGACACCCTAGGTTTCCTTGCTTGAAGAATCGATTTCATAGAATCGATTGGTGATTTCAGTGAAGAAAAATGACTTGGTGTAAGCGAAAGAAGAAGGGTTGCCTCTATCCATCCACACCAAATTACGGTAGTTTTTATGGAAAAATTAGGGCACGAAGTGGTCCCATATATGCTCTGTGATTTTTTATTTGATTTTGTGTTAAAAAATGTAGTCCTTTGTTGTTTTTCATGAAGTGGTCCCATATTTGTTTGAATATACTTTTTTTCTTTACCTATTGTCCATTAAATATGTATAAATTCAACCTATTACACCTTTTTATGCTTTTCTTTTCTTCAATTTTCATGTGTGTAGAGTCTGAAGAACAATTTTCTATAAAGCTTCATCATGGGGGCTACTTTACTACAGGCAGTATGGGTATGAGTACATACAATGGAGGAAATGTCACTTGGTTTGACTGTCAATGCTCGAACTTAAGTTAGCTGTTAAAGAGGCTGGTGTGGAATCAGATAATTATACTTTGTACCAAAATATTGGGGATTTACAGGTTGATACAATGGTAAATCTAGAACTAAGGTTAATTAAAAATGATAATGATGCAGCTGATATTGCAATGTTTATGGCTAAGAAGAGGAGGGTTGTTGAACTGTATGTGAAAATAGACGGGAGATGTGAGGGAATGATTGATGTTGATGTGGTGGGTGATTTACAAAGATTTTTGGAGGATTCTGAACATGAATCTTTACATGATAGTGAGTAATGGAAGTTGAGGTTGAGGTTAATGGAGATGAAGTTGGAGGATCTAAAGTGAACTCTACGGGTAGGGATACTGGAAAAATAGTTCAATGGTCATATGGGGCTGGTGTGAAGGGTAGAAATGTGGAAATTGAGTATGATTCTGACGATGGCTTGAAAGATTATGCAAGTGATGATGATAGGGGTAGGGGTAGAGTGTTGTTCAATCCAAAAGTGGATATGGATAAACCTGTCTTTGAACTGGGGATGGAGTTTGCTAATCATAAAGTCTTGGTTGATACTATAAGAAAGCATGCAATTTCAGAGCATAGGCCTATCATATTTGTGAAGAAAGTGAAACAAAGAGTTAGGGCCAAATGTAAGGACACTTGTCCATGGTTGTTGTTTGCTTCAACATGTCAAGGAGAAACAAATCTGGTGATTAAAACTCTCAACACTTGCTACACCTGTCCAAATCAGTTCAAGAGTGGACACTTGAAGCCTGCCTGGTTGGCAAAAGAGCATGTCAATGATTGGAGATCAAACTCACAGATCTCTGCAAAGGCTTTTAAGAAAGTTGTTATGAACAAGTACAGTCAGACATTACTATGAAACAAGCATACAGAACAAGGAAAAAAGCATTTCAATTGATTGAAGGTAGTGTGAAAGATCAATACTTCAAATTGTGGGATTATGCAGAGGAGCTGAGGTTAAGAAATCCTGGAAGTTCTGTGTACATGACAGTTGAGGACAATATGATTGATGGTAAATCAATATTTCAGAGATTCTATGTTAGTCTAAGAGGGTTGAAAGAGGGTTTTATGTTGTTGATCAAACACCTCATCTACATTTGGTTCTCCCCCTCCCTCTTGGTTTGCAGCCCCTTGTACTCCAGTTAATGCTCCTTCTTCACCACCTTGTCCATGTGGTAAACCTTGGTTAGTCCTCTTTCTTAATTTCTTTGGTCTTCCAGGTTGTGTTCTTTTGCTCTTTGGCGGGTGAACAGGATCCAATCCAGTAAGTCCCCACATGTCAGGACTATCCATAGGATTGATGAGGAATGAATAAACATTGTTATATGTGACAACACTGTAACAAGGATCAACATAATCCTCTGCCTCTAGGCCTTTAGTTAACATACATGAGATTGTATGATTACAAGGTATGCCACATAATTCCCATTTTCTGCATGTACATGTCCTGTCATTTAGATTCACTGAGTACTGACTATGAACTGTGCTAACTTGAAATTTCCCACCACCTGCAGATATTGGAATGCAATCAGCAACAAATTGTTTCCTCTTCTGAAGTTCCTTGTGTATCTTGGAACACAACCTCAACCTCAACCTAGACCACTTTTTAATGGCAGTTTCCCTATTCTCATTAAGCCTTGCCATGATCATGTTTCAGATTGTCTATAGGCATGCAAGTATAGGTTTATCCCTAGCATAAAAAATGAAACTGTTGAAACTTTCAGCCAAGTTATTCAGAAGAATATCACACTTTGTCTCAGTTCTGAAATGGGACCTATACCAGTGTTGTGGAGGTTTATCTGAGAACCAATCAAAACACTCTTGGTTATATGCTTTAATCTCCTCCATACATGCCTTATACCTACTTTCAGTAGTTGCACATGCTGCACTCCATAGCTGATCTCTGTAAATTAATCCTCTAAATCCAACTGATCTCATATTAGCTAACATATGCATTACACAAAATCTGTGTTCAGCATTAGGCAAAAAAGAAGCAATTGCATCAATTAAACCCCTTTGTTTATCAGACATTATAACATAGTCTCTGTCATCAACAATTTCCAAGTCTTTCACCATTAACTGAACAAACCAATTCCATGTCTCCTTTGTTTCAGCCTCCACAATTGCATAACAAACTGGAAACCAGTTATTATTTGGATCAATACCACATGCTGCTAATAACTGACCACCATATTCCTCTTTTAGAAAACAACCATCTAAACAAATGACTTTCCTACACAACTTAAAACCCTCTTTCAACCCTCTTAGACAAACATAGAATCTCTGAAATATTGATTTACCATCAATCATATTGTCCTCAACTGTCATGTACACATAACTTCCAGGATTTCTTAACCTCAGCTCCTCTGCATAATCCCACAATTTGAAGTATTGACCTTTCACACTACCTTCAATGAATTGAAATGCTTTTTTCCTTGTTCTGTATGCTTGTTGCATAGTAATGTCTGACTTGTACTTTTTCATAACAACTTTCTTAAAAGCCTTTGCAGAGATCTGTGGGTTTGATCCCCAATCATTGACATGCTCTTTTGCCAACCAGGCAGGCTTCAAGTGTCCACTCTTGAACTGATTTGGACAAGTGTGGCAAGTGTTGAGAGTTTTAATCACCAGATTTGTTTCTCCTTGACATGTTGAAGCAAACAACAACCATGGACAAGTGTCTTTACATTTGACCCTAACTCTTTGTTTCACTTGCTTCACAAATATGATAGGCCTATGCTCTGAAATTGCATGCTTTCTTATAGCATCAACCAAGACTTTATGATCAGCAAACTCCATCCCCAGTTCAAAGACAAGTTTATCCATATCCACTTTTGGATTGAACACTCTACCCCTACCCCTATCATCATCACTTGCATAATCTTTCAAGCCATCGTCAGAATCATCACATTTCTAC
This sequence comes from Adenophora triphylla var. japonica, assembly GCA_022495995.1. Lineage (NCBI taxonomy): Eukaryota > Viridiplantae > Streptophyta > Magnoliopsida > Asterales > Campanulaceae > Adenophora > Adenophora triphylla. Next base: position 401,045 of record JAFEMH010001679.1, read on the forward strand.
CCTTCACACCAGCCCCATATGACCATTGAACTATTTTTCCAGTATTCCTACCCGTAGAGGTCACTTTAGATCCTCCAAATTCATCACCATTAACCTCAACCTCAACTTCCATGTCATCCTCTCTAGCCTCATACTCACTATCATGTAAAGATTCATGTTCAGAATCCTCCAAAAATCTTTGTAAATCACCCATCACATCAACATCAATCATTCCCTCACATCTCCCATCTATTTCCACATACAGTTCAACAACCCTCCTCTTCTTAGCCATAAACATTGCAATATCAGCTGCATCATTATCATTTTTAATTAACCTTAGTTCTAGATTTACCATTGTATCAACCTGTAAATCCCCAATCTTTTGGTACAAAGTATAATTATCTGATTCCACACCAGCCTCTTTAACAGCTAACTTAAGTTCAAGCATTGACACACAATCAACCTCAAATAGTCAAACCAAGTGACATTTCCTCCATTGTATGTACTCATACCCATACTGCCTGTAGTAAAGTAGCCCCCATGATGAAGCTTTATAGAAAATTGTTCTCCAGACTCTACACACATGAAAATGGAAGAAAAGAAAAGCATAAAAAGGTGTAATAGGTTGAATTTATACATATTTAATGGAGAATAGGTAAAGAAAAAAAGTATATTCAAACAAACATGGGAGTACTTCATGAAAAACAACAAAGGACTACATTTTTTTTTAACATAAAATCAAATAAAAAATCACAGAGCATATATGGGACCACTTCTTGCCCTAATTTTTCCATAAAAATTACCGTAATTTGGTGTGGATGGATAGAGGCAACCCTTCTTCTTTCGCTTACACCAAGTCATTTTTCTTCACTGAAATCACCAATCGATTCTATGAAATCGATTCTTCAAGCAAGGAAACCTAGGGTGTCGTTGCCTTCTTCAATTGATTCTCCCTCCATGGTCGACGTTAAACACGTTTTTTAATTCAGTCAATTACGAAATCACCAAATTACCCTCACAAAAACGTCACGTGCATCACACAGGGTCAGTTAATGGGGCTTTTTGATGAATAACGTCAAAAAGCCCCAATTTGATCAAAATTGTAAATTCGGGCCCTAAATTGATAGTTTTAGGACTTCGAGCCCCAATGTGGTACCACCCCTATACTACTGGCCCTAAATTGTCATTAACCCTTCCTAGTAACACATTTGTATGTGCCATATTATTTTTTATTCTTTTATTTTCGAATTTAGTTAATTAATTTTTGAAAATCCGAAATTTTTATTAAGTTTTTGAATTTCAAAAAGTTTTTAACTAATTCTTTTTATCTTGATAAATCAAAGTGGGTAACTTATGTTCCTTAAAATTTGGATAACTTGTTCAAATTCTAATTTCAAGGAAGATATTTACCTAACTTAAATTTATCCCCTTTTTTATATTTAAAAAAAATAATAAATAAAATAAAATAAAAATTTGAAGTAACGGCCAGATTTGGATTCAATTTGGGATAGGAGTGTATTTAATGTGGGAGTCCTTAGCTAGAAAATAGGGAGTTAGGTTCAAATTAGAGTCCATTATTGTTCAAACCCCTAATTTCAATAATTATCCCATATTAATCTCTCTCTCGTATGTTTCTCTCTCTATCCCCAAATCCTTTATAAGCCCTCCTCAATTGCTTCTTCTTCTCCAAAATCCAAACAATGTCATCTCCTACCGAAATTCCCCAAGAATCATCTCCCATGGAGATATCACCAAGTGCTATCTCTCGTGTTACCTCGCCTTTGGAAGTGTCTCCTAGGGTAACACCTATCACCTCTCCAAGCCTCGCCATTGTTATTGCTAGACCTCCTCCATTTTCGATGGCTTCTCTAGCTCCGGCCGTGGCTCCTCCGTCTCAACTAACTGTTCCTGTCGCCAAGGAAAAGAAAAAGAAAAGGGAAGCACCAATGCCATCACAAGGACCACCCAAGAGAAGCTCCAACAGACTTAGGGCAGCCCACATCCACCACAAGAAAAATAGCCTTTTGTGACTGCTTTTTGTGATGGCCAAAAAAAGCAGTCTCCATAGACCAGATAAGGAGACTGAAATAAAAAGCAATCACGTTACCTTAAGGAGATGGCAATACAATCACATGTGCAATCACGTTTGGTAATTTCGTCCGGAGCGCCAATCCTAGAAATCAGGCGCGAATATGAAAAATTAAACTTGATCGCTTTTTTGAAAGCATGATGACGTTTGCAATCACGTTTGACTATATAAGGAGACGCCCTTTGTGACTGCATTTAGTGCAATCACATTAGGCTAGCGTGATGGCTAAACAGTCACGAATGCCATCACATATATGTTTTTCCTTAGACGCTAACAACATAGTCCGGGCGCGGGAATTTAAAATTTTAATTTTTATCAGAGGCGATGGATTTAGCAATCGCGTTTTATAAAAATATTAAATTAAATAATTTAAAAATTGAATTTTTAATATTTTTTTAAAGGTGACTGCCTTAGCAATCACTTTATATGAAATAAAAATAAAAATATTAAATTAAATAATTAGAAACCGTCTCTTCTCTCAATCCACGACTGTTTCCTTTTCCACTCTCTGCGTTTCCTCTTCCTCTTCCTCTTCCTCCATCCAGGCGATTCCCCGGCGATTCTTCCTCTCCGGCGCCGATCTTGCGACGATTCTTCCTCTCCGACGCCGATCTTGCGACGATTCTTCCTCTCCGGCGCCGATCTTTTGATTCCAAGGTACAAGGTGACCCTCTCTCGCTCTCTCTCTCTCTCTCTCTCTCTCTCTCTCTCTCTCTCGCTCTCAATGTCTACTCGGTCATGTGTAAGTCGTGTAAGGATTTCCTTCGATTTTCTCGTTTGTCTTTTTATCGATTGTTTTACTTTGAATCTTATGTTTCCCTTTGGTTTTGATTTTCGAATTTCAGTTCGTAGCTGATGGAGTTTTCTTCGCGGAATTGAACGAGGTTCTGACTAGGGAACTCGCTGAGGATGGCTACTCCGTCGTTGAAGTTAGGGTTACGCCTATGCGAACCGAGATTATCATCAGGGCCACCAGTACCCAAAATGTTCTTGGTAATTATGTTATCTCTCTGCAGTTGAAATTTTCAGAACTGGTAAATGGGTTCTTCAAGAACCGCCACTAACAACACTATTCTCTATTTGTTAATTTGTTTTCTCCTTGCAGAGATTATTACCATTTGTTCTTCAACTAAGGTAACTTTGAGTCTTTGATTGTGTGCCTTTGTGTGTGTATTATGTATTTTCTCATAAAATTTAATGGGTTCTATTATTTTATTAGAAAAGATTGAATTTTGTGTGTGTATATGGGTAGCAATGGAAAAATCTGATAGTCCTGATCCTTATTAGCAGTTTCAGTCATTGATGTTTGTAGATTTATCTAACAGACTGGAGTGGAACCAACAGTTCTACATTTCTGTGCTGCATTTGCAATGATGTCCCTTATTTTTTCATTTTCCCTCTCTCCTGCTTTTTGAAAAAGAATGTGGGTGTAGGGTTCTATAATAAGTCCGTTAACATTAATCATTCATCATAAAAAGCAATCATTACCAAATCACCAGATATCATGAGACATTGAGTGACCTTTTGACTCTATCTTATTATAATTGAATCCTGTTCTTACCTACGATATTGGATTTCCTTTATGTGCATTAAAATAGTGGAAATTGATGGTTTATTTGCATCTTCAGGCCACAATAATGAGACCTGCTATGATGGTTGGTGTTTTGGTAGAAAAAACAATAGTGTTGAATCTTAACTTTGACAAGTGTGTGGATTAAATAACAAGGAGGGGACTGTGGAATTCGACTAAATGGAACAAGGGCATAAAAAGAAAGAATGACACCACGATTTGTTAACGAGAAAAACCTTAGAGGTGATAACCTCTTTGGAAAAAACCCCAGGAGTTAGGTCTCCAACCTTAAAAGTTTCACTATAATAATTGAGTTACAACTGTGGAAGATGATGGAGAGAATTACAAGAGAGATGTGCGTAGAGTGTGTGAGTGTGCGAGAGTATATCCGTTTTTCCATCTCCATCTCCCCTTAAATATAAGTAAGTTTGAATGGGTAAAAGTTGTTCCTACAATCTCGGGAATAGTCTTATCTTCTTCAACGTCCGTGAGACCAAGTCATCCTTGCCGTTGAAGATGTGTTGAACGTGCTAGAAAAATATCCCGTATTCTTCTCTCTTATCCACTGGAAAATAATAATAATAAAGATATTAGGAAATATCAAATAAGTAAATATTAAAATGATACTTACAGTGGAGTAACATCTTGACATGCAGGAGCAACTGAAGATGTCACCATGCTGAAAAATACCCACAACAATTTGTCCCCAAAAACATTTGGCTATTTTGGCAATTGAAGAGGCAAATGTTTTTCTCCCAATAAATGCTCAACTGCCAGCTTGCATGATGGGACGGTTAAGGATACGTGGCGGCTAGAAAGAGAAAGAGTCTCGATAGGAACTAGCAACCGTAATTCTTGATAACCATCGTTATCATCGAATCTTCTTCAAATTCTTATCCAAATCAGACGTCTCTTACTATATTATGGTGAGAGTAGCTTTAAAGGGTGCAGTTTTTATCCTTCTTTCTCAAATACATAGTCACGACGTTCTCCAAAAAAGTGAGTCAAAATCAACGTGTCATTGCATTGGCGACTCTATTAAATCCGTGCTAACATATGTCCTTATATGCAGTGACTCGATCCGGCTTTACGACGAATGATATTGTGGCCAAATACAAAGGTAAGATGAAAGTGGAAGAGACCATGCATGATATGGATAATAAGCTTACCTCGAAAAGAAAAAGGGTGGACCAGATCTCCGGCGTGGAGAAGCAAATTTGGAATGAAGAAGTGTTGGAGAATCAGGTAAGAGTTAATTTGGATCTTTGGTAAATTGATTTTTATTTTGATAAAATGTCTTTTTTTGTTCGTTGATGACAGATTGTCTCGATGGCTAAGTTAATGTCCAAAGAGATCAGGATATGGAGGGATAAATGTGATACCTTTGATATGAGTAGGGTCGAATACGAGAAGAATTTGAAAGAAGCTGCAAGGATAATAAGGGAAAAGGGATTGGAAATTAGGGACAAAAATGAAGAGATTTTAAAATGGCGGTCCAGGCTTGCAAGTGTTGATATCAGGCATGAAAGGGAGATTGAAGCACTTCGGGATGACTTGGTGCATGAAGCTATGGCAGGTTTTGAAACTAGAATCCAAATGATTGAGGAATATCAGGCAGGAGAGCATGTGAACTGGAACCTGGATGATGAAAAGGCAGCTTTGCAGCGGATCCATGATGAAAAGATGAATGAGGGCTCCAAGGATCTTGAACAGGTTGATGATGCTCATGACATCGATATGGAATGACTTTCAGGAGGAAAACACAAAAAGTAGGATGTTTAAGAAGGAAGTGCAGAGGTTGGAGAAGTTATCCCCAAAGCAACACCTGCGACGGATGCCACCTGAAAAAAGGTAAAATAACTCTGTTCTGGTTTTATGATGGTATTACTGGGGTGGAATCCCTAAAGACAATTTTAATTTTGGTTTGGTTATGTAATAGGTCCATAAGGACCAAAGACAATTTCTCTTATGTGTTGGATTGGTCCAATACTTTTGCATTTTAACTTTGGTAGTTTGGATGTTGTTTTTAACTTTTTAAGGATGTTTTTAGGGTAACTTTAGCTTAGTTGCGGTTTAGTAATTTTCAAGCATGTCAAGGCTTGTTTTCTTTTGGATGACTATTTGTTATGCTCGTAAGGTGACATGTTAGTATGTCAATGCGGTAGACACTTAAGATGATACGTACATGTCATAACCATAAGAATAAAACATGAGATCAATCATTTAACTGAGTGGGAGTGGGTAAGCTATATGAGTTTACCCATATAGGCCCACCCCACACCTCAATTAAAGAGATAACTTGTGCTCCAGGCGAAGGTGTGGCAACCTAACATCTTAAGAAAGAGGTAATTAACTCTTTAAACCTTAGAAGAGATTATGTACCTTTACTTGAGAAGAGATGGCCAGTCTCTGACGGAGGAGAATTCATTGTTCTTCTGATTTTGCGTACTTTCGATATGTCCCCATTTCCGTATGTCAACACCTCATAAGACAAAGACATGTTAAAAATGGACGTCAACTATGTTGACGCCTCTCCACAAGTTGTGTTAGTGACATCTTGATTTGTAATGAAGTAAGAAAATAGTAAATAGGAAAATGGAGGGTTACAAATAAATAAAGGATTGTCCATACCTGAGATGAGATGAGTTAAAGGGGTGCATTGTTTAAATGTAATACCTTTTAAGGTGAATGGCGTTCCAACTTCGTGATATCATTTGGCCATCCAAGGTTGACAGACGATATGCTCCTTTCCCGACCTGTGCATCTATCAGGTAGGGTCCTTCCCACTTTGGGGCGAGCTTGCCTGCATTGAGTTCCTTTGTATTTTGGAATGCCTTTCGTAGGACTAAATCTCCTACTTGGAACCTTCTAACCCTTACGTTTTTATTGTAAGATCTGTCTACCCTTTGTTGATATGCTGCCATCCGAACTTTGGCCATGTCCCTTAGTTCGTCTACTGTATCCAAGTCATATGTCAAGATGTCTTTATTATGTTCAGATGCCAATAAACTGTATCTGGCCGTAGGTACAAGTACTTCTGCTGGAAAAACTGATTCTGTCCCAAATACAAGTGAATAGGGAGTTTGACCAGTAGCGTTCTTAGATGTCGTCCTGTCAGCCCATAGAACCATTGGCAATTCTTCTGCCCATCGTCCTTTCTTTTGGTTCAGTCTCTTTTTTAAGTTGCTTATGATTATTTTGTTGCTAGATTCTGCCTGTCCATTGGCTTGAGGGTGAACAGGTGAAGATGTCACCATCTTGACTCCCCAAGATGTCAAGAAATCTTGGGTTTTCTTACTAATGAATTGGGAGCCGTTATCACAAATTATCTCTGAAGGTATCCCAAATCGGCTGAATATATTTCTTTTGATGAAAGAGATTACTTCTCTGTCACGAACTTGTACGTACGCCTCAGCTTCTACCCATTTAGAGAAATAGTCTGTCATAGCTAATAGAAATACTCTTCCTCCTGGTGCCCTGGGTAATTTTCCTACGATGTCCATTCCCCAAATCATAAATGGCCATGGCGACAGGATAGGATGCAATAGCTCTGCTGGCTGGTGCAGGATGTCCCCATGTCGTTGACAGGAGTCACATTTCTTTGCATAGTCCGCGGCGTCTCTTCTCATTGTGGGCCAAAAATAGCCCATCCTCAGAGCCTTGGTATGCAGACTTCTGCCCCCGGTATGATTTCCACACTCTCCTTCATGCAGTTCCTTGAGAACCTGATGGGCTCGGTCTGCTTCTAGACATCTTAAGTAGTGACCTGCAGCAGATTTTCTAAACAAAAGGTTATCAATAAGTAAATACTTAGATACTCTTACCCTGAAGGCTCTAGCATTTCTCCCCTCGGCTGGGATCGTATCATCTAAGAGATACTTGATAATAGGAGCTGTCCAAGAAGTTGCTGTTGGAGGGGAAGGTACGTCGACATCTAGAACGAACAATTCAAGATGATCAATTGCTGGGATGTCAACATGCACAATTGGGATGCTTGTCTGTGAAATGCTTTTAAAGGCTGAACCTAAGTTTGCCAGAGCATCTGCTTGAGAATTTTCCTCTCGTGGAATCTGTTCCAAAGTAAATGTTTTGAATTTGGCCGCCAGAATTTTTACAATTTCCAAATATGTCGTCATCTTTGCATTTTTTGCTATGTAGGATCCATTGTAATGGTTGACAATTAGCAAAGAATCTATAAACACCCGGATATGCTTGACATCTAGGTCCTGGGCCGCTGTTAGACCTGCAATTAATGCCTCGTATTCTGCTTCATTATTAGTGGCCTTGAAACTGCAGCTGATGGATTGTGGTATTATGTCCCCTTGTGGCGATTTTAGTACAACACCAAGACCTGTACCTCTCATGTTAGAAGCACCATCTGTGTAGAGAGTCCAGATCTTCAGGATGTCATCATCTTGAAGTTGCTGAACCTCCAATTCCACCTCTTGTTGCATGGTTGGACTAAAGTCAGCCACAAAATCAGCTAAAGCTTGAGATTTTATTGTTGTTCTGGGCTCATATTTAATGTCGTATGTGCTTAATTGTACAGACCACTTCGCCATTCGACCTGACATCTCTGGTTTTCTCATAACATTCTTAATAGGATAGTTAGTGCGTACAATTATAGTATGTGTTTCAAAATAGTGCCTTAATTTAATAGAAGCAGTTATCAAAGCTAAAATTAACTTCTGTAAATGAGAATACCTGGTCTCTGCATCTAAAAGTGTCTTACTTATATAGTAGATGGGTTTTTGATTACCATCTCGTTACGCCACCAAGGCTGTACTAACAACGCCTTGATCTTTGCCGAGGTAGATGTAAAGATGTTCCTCCTCCTGAGGCTTGGCCAATAATGGAGGTGTCGACAGGTAAGTTTTGAGCTCCTGAAAGGCTTCTTCATGTTGGTTCTCCCACTTTGGAACTTCTTGTTCTTCCTTAGGATGTCATAGAAAGGTTTGCATCGATCCGAGGATTTTGAAATGAACCTGGTGAGTGCGGCAATCTTTCTGTCAATCTTTGGACGTCCTTGACAGATTGAGGTGACGACGGGTTAATAATAGCACGTATACGTTGCAGGGCGGCTTCAATGCCTCTTTTAGTAACCATGTAACCCAAAAACTTCCCTGCCTTCATTCCAAAGTTGCATTTAGCTGGATTAAGTTTCATATTGAAACAATCCAAGATGTCAAAGGCTTGAGATAAGTTGCTTATGTGATCTTCGGCTTTCTTGGATTTTACTACCATGTCGTCAATATATACTTCCATTGTGTCCCCAATCTGATCTTTGAACATTTTGTTGACGAGCCTCTGATATGTTGCACCTGCATTTTTTAGTCCAAAAGGCATAGCAATATAACAATAAATACCTGTTGGCGTTATGAAGGCGGTGTCTTCCTGGTCAGATGGTTCCATCTGGATTTGCTGGAATCCTGAAGATGCATCCATGAAGGTGAGGAGCTCATGTCCGGATGTGGCATCAACTAATGAATCTATGTGAAGCAGAGGGAATTGGTCTTTTGGACAGGCTTTATTTAAGTCGGTGAAGTCAACACAGACTCGCCATTTCCCATTCTTCTTTTCAACTACAACCACGTTTGCTAACCATCTTGGATAATCTACCTCTCGGATCATGTTGGCCTTGAGTAAGCGCTCTACCTCTTCCTTGATGATCTGGTTTCTTGTTTCTGCAAATTTTCTTCGTTTCTGGTGCACTGGTTTAAAACTAGGATCGATGTTAAGTTTGTGAGTGATGACATCTTTGCTGATGCCGGTCATGTCATCATGTCTCCAAGCAAAACTCTTTACTCTGCTTTTTAATAAGTCCACAAGCTTCTCTTCTATATCTGATGGGATGTCACTGCCAATAAGTACCTTGATGTCCGGGTTGGAAGGGTCTAGCAATACTTCTTTCACATCGTTCTCCCTAGCTTCCAGGACTTCATGTACTTTCCTCTGTAATTGCTATGCTTGTTTTGGAGATGTCGACGCCTTCATTGAAGTCTTATAACATTCCTTGGCCACCTGCTGATCACTGTATATTTTGGTGACACCCCAAGGTGTTGGGAACTTCACACACTGATGGTAAGTGGATGGGACAGCCTTCATCCCATGAATCCATGGTCTTCCAAGAATGACATTGTAGGATGTTGCACAATCGATTACACATAACCGCTCCATGGTGTTGAGGCCCTTTGAGTATATTGGAAGCTTTATTTCCCCCACTATTTCTTTGACTTCACCACTGAAGCCTACCAATACTGAGGATTTCTTGATGATATCCGATTCTGGGATGTTCATTTCCTTGAGGGTGGTCAACATAATGAGATTGACAGAGCTACCCCCATCAACCAGGATACGCCGGATTGTACAATTGGCAATCTGCAAGGAAATAACTAGGCTGTCGTGATGGGGTTCCAGCAAGTTCTCTCGATCACTCTCATCAAAGGTGATTGGATCATGGCAGGGTGTCGACATTCTTGGTTGTCTTTCTGGCCTCTCCTCTTTTGACTCCTTAGCATGTCGTTTTGCGATAGAATAGGAAGTGTCACATATTTCTGAGCCTCCACTAATGAAATTGATCACCTTTGTTGATGCCGGGGGAGATGCTGGTCTCTCGACTTCATGAGGAGCTTCCGCACTTTCAGCCTTCTTCTTTACGGATCCCAAAGACTCCTTAAGATGTCCCTTCGAGAGCAAGTAACTGATCTCCTTTCTTAGTGCGATGCAATCTTCAGTAACATGCCCAAAGTCTTCATGGTAAGCGCACCATTTTGATTCGTCACGCCATCCCGTAGGCTTATCCGTCTTCTTTGGCCATCTGGCTTTGTCCCCTAGGTTTCCCATTGCACAGAGTATACCTGAAATATCAACAGAAAAATAATAATCAGAAATGTTAGGCACATTATCATTATCTTCATCCTCACCGTCTATTGAATTAATTTTGCTAGTATCAATTCTTGGGTAAGGATTGGAACGGTTGTTCCTGCGATGGGATGATTCAGTTTTCCTGTCAGGGTGGTCATATGTCGACGACTTGGACGAGGGCTTTGATCTTCGCAGCTCATCTTCCTCCAATCTTATGAATCTCAATGCCCTGCTCCTGACTTCTTCCAACCGCTTACAAGGAGTCATCACCAAATCTTGATATCTTGTGAATCTTTCTTCAATCCCATTTTGAATGCTTCGTAGTACATTGACATGTCAAGATTGGGAATTTCCAAAGACTTCCTTATTGAACCGGTGAACATAATCTTTCGAGTTTCATTAGGTTTGTTGGGTCACATTGTAGAGATCACTTGTCGGCTTCTCAAATTGTCGACTACACGAGAATTGGTTATAGAACATGTTGATAAGCTGGGCGTATGAACCAATTGAACCTAGGGGCTGCCTAATCAGCCATTTGAGAGCTGGTCCAACCAAGGTTGATCCAAATCCTCTGCATAAGCAAGCCTCCCGAAATTGGAGCGGAATATGGATTATGTCCATCTTCTCCTGATAGTGAGCAACATGTTCCTCTGGGTCTGTGGTGCCGTCATACAACTTCATAGATGGAACGTTGAAATGCTTCGGGATGTCGACATTTGCAATTGCCGAGACAAACCGAGATTGATTGTAGCAGTTCTGAGACACTGGTTGGATTGGAGGAGTTATGCCGGGCACGTTCATTATCAGCTCCCTGAGATTCTGCATCTGTTTGGCTAGTGGGTTTCCTGCAAAAGGGTCATCCATAGGAATACGATTGAAATTATTATTATTTAAAAGATTATTCAGCAAACCAGAGTTATCCGTGGTATTTGTGACAGTGGTGTTGTCAATGAATGGAATGAACGGGGTGAATCCTGCTGAAGGTGGCGTCATTAGGGTGTCCCCGGGTAAGGATGTCAGCTGAGGAGTTTGAGGTTGACTATTCATTGGAATAAATTCATTCTGGAGCGTAGATCCTTCGGTGTTGTCGAAGTTGAGGTTCCTTGCATGCAATGGTGAGATGTTTTTAAGCCGCGAAGCAATGAGCTGTTGATCCCTCTGCATCTTGACCATGGAATTGGCCAACACCTTGGAATTGCTATCTTGTTGATCCAACCTCTGATTCAACCTGGTTAGGATAGTCCGAATGTCAGCATCTACATTGGAAGAAGTCGCTTCCTTTTGTGGAGTCTTTGTAGGTTGAGTTTGCTGAGGTCCGGTCTGAGGAGGTGGCGGCAACAAGCTGGTTCTACCTCCTGATGTTGGAGTGACGATGGTACCCTTGCCGGCGGCGGACACATTGGGAGGTGCAGACATGATGAATTCGCTCAGGAAATGATCCAAATAACCGATAAACCACGAGGCCCCTCGGTGGGAGCCAAATTGTTTTGGTAGAAAAAACAATAGTGTTGAATCTTAACTTTGACAAGTGTGTGGATTAAATAACAAGGAGGGGACTGTAGAATTCGACTAAATGGAACAAAGGCATAAAAAGAAAGAATGACACCACGATTTGTTAACGAGGAAAACCTTAGAGGTGATAACCTCTTTGGAAAAAACCCCGGGAGTTAGGTCTCCAACCTTAAAATTTCACTATAATAATTGAGTTACAACTGTGGAAGATGATGGAGAGAATTACAAGAGAGATGTGCGTAGAGTGTGTGAGTGTGCGAGAGTATATCCATTTTTCCATCTCCATCTCCTCTTAAATATAAGTAAGTTTGAATGGGTAAAAGTTGTTCCTACAATCTCGGGAATAGTCTTATCTTCTTCAACGTCCGTGAGACCAAGTCATCGTGGCCGTTGAAGATGTGTTGAACGTGCTAGAAAAATATCCCGTATTCTTCTCTCTTATCCACTGGAAAATAATAATAATAAATATATTAGGAAATATCAAATAAGTAAATATTAAAACGATACTTACAGTGGAGTAACATCTTGACATGCAGGAGCAACTGAAGATGTCACCATGCTGAAAAATACCCACAACAGTTGGTACAGAAGACCGAATATTAAATCCGTGGGCACAGTTTGCGAAGAAGTGGAACTTTCTGCCACTCATTGGGGATGGATCTACCAAGTACGACTTCATTTAACCTTTTTGTTTGATTACAATATACAGCAAACTATGACATGTAACTGAGTTTCTTGGATTTGTAACTCATTTCAACCTTTAGAATATGCTTATTTATATGGTTGTTGCAGAATTCAGCCCGTATATGTAGCTGATGTTGATTCTGCTATTGTTGCTATTGGGTTTTATGGGTCCATGCGCAGCGGAATTAGCATCTAAATAACACAAAACCCAAGAGCCCTAAGATCCATTCTATACAATTAAATTTAATTCCTATGAGATAGAATTTACCAACCTTAATTGCTTTCCGTTCTTGAGCTATCGAACAATCTATCAATGTGATTTTGAATCACAAACTTTGATCTTCATAACCTTGAATCTTCAGATTCGAACTCTAGGCCTTGATCGTCGTACGAGCGAAGACCCTCTAGTAGTATCCACACCTTTGAATGAACCAAGAACGGTTCTTGAGGATTGCTAGATCCTTAAACCTTAGAGAGAATATTGAGAAACCTTTTTGTTGTGATTTTTTTCTTAGAAAATTCAGCTAGCTAATAGGGTTTACAGACCTCATATTTATACTACGTTAGTATTAATATTTGTGCCATAATCATATTAGGAAACTAGGCTGTAAACCGCCTTTGGCAAGAAGTGTCGCACGACCAGATGAGTCCTCTGGACAAGATCTGTCACGCGATGACTAGTTCTGTCGCGCGGCTGCTTAAGCCATATCAGGAACTCTCAACCATTCTTTCTTTGGTTTAACCAATTCATTCTAATTGTGTGTGACCCAATAGGATTATATTATGTTGGCAATGAGCCCGATCATATCGACCCTCATAAAACATAAGCGGACTCTAGCAAGCCATTATGTCTACCCAATTAATATAACATAAGAGTTCACGTTTCCAATGGTACACTTCCATTTCTCCCTTTGTCTCACGATGTTATATTGAACACAAGTCATGGTCTATGTCAACTTGTATTTGTTCAATGCTTTCTCGATCTTGAGTATAATGATAATCCAATCGCATTGGGGTATGGCCATACACTTTCATCATTATCACTCATCGAGGGGCCCAAGCAAAACATCTCTCTTTCGAGGGACAAATTCCATCTTGACTTATCATCCTTTCCATCATGAATCCGATCATGCCAAAGATAGCCTTTATAAATATCATGTTAAGATATCGTTTGACTAAAATCAAACATAACTTTCATCATATGTAAGGTCATGATAATCTCAGGTCTAGGGACTAAATAAAGTAACTATATGAGATTTAATTATGACATTTGACCATGACATAAATTTCATACCGGTCAAGTCCAGTCACTTGTTCACTAACAAGTACCCATAATTTCAATGTGCATCTCTATGCATATAATCATTAAATGATTATCCATTAACAATTATACTAATTATTCAGTTAATAATTAGGGACGGAGATTATTACAATAAATATGCAAAATATATAATAATCAAATAATAAACTTTCTCTATAATCAAGGATAAAGATGATACATAATGGTTTTAAGTTAAACATAACTAAAGCCTAGAGCATTACACCAATAATCTCCCACTTGCACTAGGCTCCATCTATGTATCGAATACTCATGGACCTAACAAGACCATCATTCTTCTGCCTGTGCGAGGATCTTTGTAAGTGAATCTCTAATGTCATCATCGGTTGATATTTTTCATATCTTAACGTCTTCTCATTCTTTATGAATTCTCGAAAACGTCTAAGTATGTGTTTGGATCACTGTTGTGACCTTGGTTCCATTGTTTTGCATAAATGATACCATATTTATCACAACAAAGTTCCACCGATTAGTGATACTTGGAACATTTCCAAAACACTAAATGAACTTTTGATCCAAACTGCCTCTTTAAGCTACATCATATGTTGCTAAAATTCGGTCTTAGTAATAGAGTCGGCTACAATTTTCTGCTTGGAACTCTTCCAATCAAAACTGCGCCTTTAATAAGCATAAACACAAATCCTAATTGCGATTTTAAATTAACTTTGTCAGTTTGGAAGCTAGCATCCATGTAACCCTTACCACAAGATTAACTTCCAATCTTTCAAATACCAAGAACGTATCCTTAATTCTTCTTAAGTACTTAAGGATCATCTTGACTGCCATCCAATGGTTCTCGACAGGATCAGATTGGTATCGACTCGTCATACTTAGAGAAAACGAGACGTCGGGTCTAGTACAAATCATGGCATGACAGATCCAAATGCCGGAGCATATAGAACTTCATTCATTCCCTTTTGCTCATCAGTTGTCATAAGACAATGAGTATTGCTAAGAGAAACACCATGACCCATTGACAAGTTACTTTTCTTAGACTCTTCTAAGAACCTTGTCAATGTGAGATTTTGACTCAAACCAATTTATCCTTTTAGATCTATCTCTATAGATCTTGATGCCAAGGATGTAAGCGGCTTCACCCATATCTTTCATTGAGAAACCTTTCCTTGACCAAGACTTGACAGTCTTAAGTGTCGGAACTTTGTTTTTCCAATGAGTAAGATATCATTGTAATTATAACAATAGAAATAATACTATGCTCCCACTGAATTTCATGCATACACAAGGTTCATCTTCGTACTTGATGAAATCAAACTCTTTGACCGATTCATCAAAATGAAGGTTCCAATTCCTCGAAGCTTGCTTCAACCCATCTCATGGATCTTTGCAACATACATACTTTATTAGAATTTCTCGGATCGACAAAACTTCGGGTTGTGCACTATACACATCCTTAATAATATTTCCATTTAAAGAATGCCATTTGACATCCATTTGTCATATCACACAGTCACAATATGCGATAATGGCAATTGAAATTCTAATAGACTTTGGCATTGTAACTGGCGAAAAGGTTTCAACATAGTCAATACTATGAATTTTCCCAAATCCCTTTGTTACAATCCTCAGTCATGAAAATATACACCTTTCCATCCATGTCGGTCTTGAAGACCTATTTGCACCCTTTAGTTTTTACACCTTCAGGTAGCTCAATCAAGTTCCAAATTTGATCATCAAACATGGATTGTAATTCGGATTCCATGGTTCCTAACCATTTTTCCGAACTAGGAGTGGACATCGCCTTAAGATAGGAGTAGGATCGTCATTCTCAATGACTTCCACTTTATTACTTTCCGATACGAGAAATCAATATTTCTTGAGTTCGGATCGTAACCTATCCAATCTACGATGGACTTGTGCATCTTGAACCAGTTCCACCACTCTTTGTGAACTTGGTTCCATCTCTACTCTTGGTTCCATGTTATTTTCCAGTTTTTGAATTTCTTCAAGATTAATTTTACTCCCACTAGATTCTTTATTGAGAAATTATTTCTCAAGAAACGAATCGTACAGAGCAACAAACATTTTGTTCTCTTGGCAGTTGTAAGATTAATTTTCAAAAATAACCTTGTTAGATTTGGTGCTAACTTATCAGAGACAAGTCTCTTCTTATAAGCTTTGCAAACCCAAATCTTCTTGAAAGACAAACTAAGTTTTCTTTCATACCACATCTCATGTGGGGCCTTAGGAACCGATTTAGTAAGGACTCAATTCAGTGTAACCACATTATTTCTAATGCATATCCTCAAAAGGAAATAGGAAAGTCAACTTGACACATCATCGAATGAACCATGTCCTACAAGGTTCAATTCCTCCTATCAGACACACCATACAATGTGGTATTTCGTGTGAAGTCAACTCTGAAACAATTTCACAGTTTTGAGATGATTGTCAAACTCTTGGCTCAAATATCCATCACCTCGATCTAATCGAAGTACTTAATAGTTTTGCCAAGTTATTTTGCACTTCATCTTGAAATGTTCGAAACATCTCAAATGATTCTCCTTTGAACTTCATCAGATAGACATAGTCATATCTAGATAAGTCATCGGTGAATGTGATGAAACACCAAAATCCTCCCCTAGCAATGCTGCTTAATAGTCCATATACATCTCATGTATCATGACTAATAAGTCACTAGCCCTCTCACTACTCTTAGTGTAGGGTGGTTTGGTCAATAATCCCAATAAACAAGATTCACATTCCTCAAATGATTCAGAGTCATATGAGTCTAAAAGTCCATGTTAATGGAGTTTAGATATATGTATCTTATTTATCTGACCAAGTCGACAATGCCATATGAACGCGTTGTTCATATTATTCGGTTTAGATTTCCCATTTATATTATAGATATCTTTAATATTATTTTGTTTCTCATCATTAAGGATATGAAGACCATTCAATGACATATGCAATACAATAAGGCATATCATTAAATAAATATAAAACTTCTTATTCTCAATAAGAAAATTATATCCTTCATCATCCATATAAGAAACGAAAATAATACTCCTGCCCAAATTCGGAACGCAGCAACACTTTGACCTGATGGCCAAAGCACTGGGACACCAACACGGAGGTCCTGGTTTCGACTCCCCCCAGTGGTTAGAGTGGATGATTTATCCCTCCCTAGTTAATATTAGGCGCCTCTGGGGTGGGTATTTTAAAGGAATTTCAGAGAATTGATGGACTTGTTAGTAAAAATTGACTTACACAAAAAAGGGGCTTGACTCGAGATGGGCAAGCCTAAAAAAAAAGTACTAGCCCACTAGGTAAATTGACTTCATAAGTCCCTATGGCTAATGCAGCAACTCTTGCTTCATTCCCACACATAGGTTTAATTTACCTTCTTTGAGTAGCTTTCTATTCTTTATTCTTTACACATTTAAACAAATGTGGGATCCATGTCCGGTATCATATACCCAAGAACAAGAAGTCGAAAGGAAAATATCTATCATATAGATACTTGAAGTAGTAGCAATCATATTGCCCTTCTTCACCTTTTAGGCCTTCCTAATAAGCCTTGCAACTTTGCTCCCAATGACAATCTGATTACAATGGTAGCAAAATGCATCATTTTGAGACACTTTGGGTTTAGCCTCTTCGGCTTTGGCAACTTTTGCCCTAGGTTTAGCAACCTTTGCTTTACCTTCTTTACCTTCCTTTATGAACCTCTTTCTTGTATTAACCATTAACACACTTACGGATTGCTCCTTTTTCATCTCATGCATTAGGAGCCTTCACCACAACATACACCTTTTGCCTAGCTTGCACTTGGAACATTTCCTTTGTGCGTTGTGCTAGAACAAAAGTGACTTCTATATGTTCAAGGTTCTTCATAAGAGCCTTTAAACATGGTGGAAATTATAAGGCAAGCAATATTATTAGAATCATCAACATGTTTCTAATGTTGCTTCTTATTTGCCCTTTGCAACATTTGCAGTAGGTTCAGCAGGAATGGATTCATCAAGAACGTACACATTTGCATAAGAACCATTCTTTAGGATTCTGATCCAATCAGAATTATCTGTACCGTTCCTTTCGAACTTTGTCCTTCATAAGGACGAATCGCAATTTATTGTGTAATGCTACTTCTACAACAAAATATACAAACTATATGAACAAATATTAATATCAACACATTTATCATCTAAGAGAAAATCATGTATTTTACAAATACTCCCACTAAATTATACACCTTCCAATGCAAATAAGTATAATATACATTTAATGGGCTAAGATCCAAATTTAATTTAATCTCAAGTACGCTATGGCGCACCGCTCAAGATTAAAATTAATTAGGTAGAAAACATCAATCATATCGTATATGACTCTTAGATCTTTTATGAGATTTATTTAAGACATCATATGTCTAAGTATATTTTAATCTCATCTTATGCCTTGGGTCCAAAACCATTTTGATAACCCAATTAAGTTCATCCACTTTAAACGTATAGGAACCACCATTTCCTCATCTTGCTCGCACAACGAATAGAATCAAAGTACCTTGCTATGGCAAGCCCACCCAAAACTATCCGAGTGGTCTCAAGTGTTTTAATCATGGATTGGCATAAAGAACTTAAAAGTTAAATGAAGGTTCTTTAAAGCAGATTATAAGCATATCAGCAAATATAATCATAATCGCGCACCAGGTAAGTTCCTAAGAAAATAGGTGAGCCACAAGGACTACTTAAGTACCAAATCTCTCCTTCGACAGAACTCTTCTAGACATGCACAATTAGAATACCAGCTCTGATTTGCAACATAACCAATACTTTGTATACTGACTTGTTTCTCACAAACAATCAGATTCCTTTTGGATTTTGCGTAAACTGACTTATTTCTCATAAACAATCAGAAAACCAAAATTTTAATGCTTCAACTAAACATTTAGAAAATTACAATTCAATGTTTCAACTAAACATCTAACAAAGCTCTTAACACATAAGAACATATAATTCATGCATCCCAACAATTAATTAAAATCATATTTAAATTAATTAAGCATGCATAAATAATGAATTAATCTAGCATAGCCCTATAAATTTAATTTTCAGAAATTTATAGCAACAAGATTAAGACAGAAACATATCAGATTATAAATATAATCACAGATTAGCAAGAAAAAGTTAACAAACTGATTCTGCTCAGATCAGGCAAAGTCTGTCGCGTGACAGAAGCTTCCATAAGGCCTGATCCGTCGCGCGACCAGATGAGCCTCTCAGACTGCTCATGGCCAACTCTGTCGCGTGACAGAAGCCAACTCTGTCGCGTGACCAGAGTTGCCAGACTTGCAGATTTTTCCAAACTTAATCAATTTCAATCATAAAGCAATTAAATCAAATAAACAGCTTTTAACATATTTAATTTAATATGAACAGAAAACGATTTTGGCATATTGTTTCAAAAACAATAAAATTCTACCGCATACAAAAACATGCAACGATCATATAAACAATTTATATAAACATTCTAGCATGTTAATTCAAACTTAACCATACGAACGGGGCTCTGATACCACTTTTGGGTTTTATGGGTTCATGCGCAGCGAAATTAGCATCTAAATAACACAAAACCCAAGAGCCCTAAGATTCGTTCTATACAATTAAATTGAATTCCTATAAGATAGAATTTACCAACCTTAATTGCTTTCCGTTCTTGAGCTATCGAACAATCTATCAATGTGATTTTGAATCACAAACTTCGATCTTCATAAACTTGAATCTTCAGATTTGAACTCTAGGCCTTGATCGTCGTACGAGCGAAGACCCTCTAGTAGTATCCACACCTTTGAATGAACCAAGAACGGTTCTTGAGGATTGCTAGATCCTTAAACCTTAGAGAGAATATTGAGAAACCTTTTTGTTATGATTTTTTTTCTTAGAAAATTTGGCTAGCTAACAGGGTTTACAGACCTCATATTTATACTACGTTAGTATTAATATTTGTGCCCTAATCGTATTAGGAAACTAGGCTGTAAACCGCCTTTGGCAAGAAGTGTCGCACAACCAGATGAGTCCTCTGGACAAGAACTGTCGTGCGATGACTTATGCCTGATGACTAGTTCTGTCGCGCGGCTGCTTAAGCCATATCAGGAACTCTCAATCATTCTTTCTTTGATTTAGCCAATTCATTCTAATTGTGTGTGACCCAATAGGATTATATTATGTTGGCAATGAGCCCGATCATATCGACCCTCATAAAACATAAGTGGACTCTAGCAAGCCATTATGTCTACCCAATTAATATAATGTAAGAATTCACGTTTCCAATGGTACACTTCCGTTTCTCCCTTTGTCTCACAATTTTATATTGAACACAAGTCATGGTCTACGTCAACTTGTATTTGTTCAATGCTTTCTCGATCTTGAGTATAATGATAATCCAATCGCATTGGGGTATGACCATACACTTTCATCATTATCACTCATCGAGGGGCCCAAGCAAAACATCTCTCTTTCAAGGGACAAATTCCATCTTGACTTATCATCGTTCCCATCATGAATCCGATCATGCCAAAGATAGTCTTTATAAATATCGTGTTAAGATATCGTTTGACTAAAATCAAACATAACTTTCATCATATGTAAGGTCATGATAATCTCAGGTCTAGGGACTAAATGAAGTAACCATATGAGATTTAATTATGACATTTGACCATGACATAAATCTCATACGGGTCAAGTCCAGTCACTTGTTCACTAACAAGTACCCATAATTTCAATGTGCATCTCTATGCATATAATCATCATATGATTATCCATTAACAATTATACTAATTATTCACTTAATAATTAGGGACGGAGATTATTACAATAAATATGCAAAATATATAATAATCAAATAATAAACTTTCTCTATAATCAAGGATAAAGATGATACATAATGGTTTTAAGTTAAACATAACTAAAGCCTAGGGAATTACACCAACAGTTGCAGCCTTGAAAGACGACTGTAGCAGCGTGGGAAAAGTATATGAACTCGGTGGACCAGACATCTACACTGTGCATGAATTGGTGATTATATGCTCTTTTTGTTTCTTTGTTTATAGACATCCCTCCTCTCCCTTTCTTTCAAGTTACTCCCTTCATCCCGGTTTAAGGTTCTTACTTTCCTTTTTAATCTGTCCCAGTTTAAGGTTCTTAGTTTTTGGGTAGCATGCTTTTGGAGTTACTTGTAGACACACATAGATCCATTTCCGACCTCAACTTTATTGTATCCTCATTCATGCTCAAGTGGAGTGTATTATATATCATTGTCCTTAATTTGCGTTAGCTTAAGGAGCATGATTACTGAGTAGATGGAACAGAAAGTTCTTCAAAGAAGAAGAACCCATTAAGTTGTGAAACATGTTGAGATATACAATGCTTGGAGTAACTATTAGCGACTTTGTGGTTTCTTATTCTTATTTCATCTGGCTAAACTTTAAGGGGAGTGGACACTTGGCGTATTGACCAAAATTGACATCATGGACAAGGGTACTGATGCTGTTGATGTAAGTTAGATTTCACGCTTTCTTAATTATCATGTTGAAATTGTGAAATTTGAGTTGCATTGCCATCTCTGATAAGATTTCTTGGTTCTTATTAGATATTGGAAGGAAAATCTTATAGGCTGAATTTTCCTTGGGTTGGTGTCATGAATCGTTCTCAAGCAGATAGCGACAAAAGTGTAGACATGAATGCTGCTAGGCATAGTGAGCGTGAGTACTTTGCTAAAAGCCAAGAGTACAAGCACCTTGCTCCAAGAATGGGCTCTGAATATCTGGCCAAAATGCTTTCAAAGGTATATATATAGATCTTAACTGCTACATTTTCGTTAAGTCTTAAGAGAAGGTCAGAGTTCGATCTCCACCAATGGTAGATTTCACTCTCCAAGTGTCACTGCTGTAGTAAATTAAGTTCTTATTAATAAAAAACCCTTTATACATATATATATATATATATATATATATATATATATATATATATATATATATATATATATATATATATATATATATATATATATATATATATATATATATATATATATATTTAAAGTTGGTGTTTGCTTTTGCTTGTTGGTAGTATCACAGTTGCTAGAATCTCAACATTTGGAAGGAGTAATTAAATCCCGGATCCCCGACCTTCAGTCCCTCATCGACACTTCTACTGCTGAACTTGTTATGTTTGACTGAGCTCCATGTTCATTAATATATTAACTAATACATTCTTCTTATTTCCTAAGTACTTCTTTATCATGTTTGAAAGCTTTTTGAGCTAAATTAAAATTGTTGGTACCAATCTTATCTTACCCACAGTATGAAGATGGTTTTAAATGCCTCTTTATCTTTCTTGTTACTATAGTCTCTTGATTATGTTTGGATGCTTGTTGTCAAATTTTAGTTGGTATAGAGTATGATTTGAGTTGGATTCCAATTATTCTCTCATACAGGACACAATTGGGAATGGTAAGGCCGGAACGAAAATTCAATGTCTCAGTAGTGCTGGCACTGCCTTGAAGGATGGAAAAAGCGTATTTATAGACAGATGCAATTTAGACAGAGAGCAGAATTTTTGAAGCTTGGAGGCTCCCACCAAGTAGATGTACATGCAATGGTGCTTGATCTTCCCGCCAAACTTTGTATTTCTCGGTCTGTAAAATGGTTTGCATACGAGGGAAACTTACAAGGTGGAAAAGCAGATGATTATTATGAGACACCTGATGAGATGGGTACCGATGATTATGAGACAAGTAATGATGAGATGGGGGAAGATGAGATGGGTGAGCATCATGATTATAGTTAGTATGGTTACTTGATCTTTCTTTTGGTTTGTGCTCTAGAGGGAGTATATACCCTTAGACTATTGATTTTTGAACATATGTAGAATGGTTCTTGAACAAGTTTAGTAAGACATGAATAGTTTGTTAAATGTGATGGTGGATGTTATTTTGAGACAATATATTTAGTTTTAAATGATTTAATGTTTGTTTTCAATTAAGTTTTGAAAAAGTTTGTGGATTTATCAATATTAATTCATAATATTATGTAGTAATAATGCTATAAATAATTATATTATTGTAATGAAACATTAAGAACTAATGTGATGACAGAACAATCACAATGGGATAAGGTGATTGCATTTCCAGTCGCCATCTCTAAGCAAAGGTGATTGCATTTCCAGTCGCCTTCTCTAGGCAAAGGTGATTGCATTTTCAGTTGCCGTACACAAGCTAACGAGATTGCATACCCAGTCTCCTTATACTAGCTAACGTGATTGCATTTGTGATTTAATTAATTAAATAAATAAAATTAAAAAACCCTTTACGTGACGGCAAAAAGCATTCACGGAAAATAAGTCTCTAAGGTGACTGCTTATCCCGTTGCTTTAAGCTATTGCGACAAGGGTTTACGCGACTGCCATGGCGATTGATTTCCCAGTCGCGTTACCTTTTCGTGACTGCTTTTCGTACATATGTGACGGCTTTTAGCAGTCACAAAAAGCCTTTTTTCTTGTAGTGATCAAAGGGAAGTCAAATACCTCCTCCGAACCCATCGAAGTATCTGAAGAATCACTTAGCCTTTCGTCGGCTCATGTGTCAGATGAAGATTACAAAGTGAAATTACCCGGGATTTCGCGCGGAGCGAAACGCGGTTGTCTTTCGCGGAGGGGTTGGTGTCTGAGACCTCGCTTCATGGGAAGGAAAAATGAGGAGTCGCCACGCGGTTTTTGTATTTTGAGCCCAAACGTTGAGAAACAGCTATTGTGAAAAGGTGTCGTTTTTATTGGTAGCAAAAACTTAGGAAAAGGCTTTGAAAATGGGGATCATTTTTATTGGCAGCAAAAACGAGTAAAAAGCTTTTTGTACCAGAGATTGTTAGGTTCGGAGGTCAAGTTACGTTTCGGGTAGAGTATTACGAGATCGCCCGAAACGCCTCGCATGACGAGTCTTTCTACCTTTCTCGAAATCGTGTGTGTGTGTGTGTGTCTTTTGAAATGGGGGCTTGAATGACAAGCTTAATCTTGGTTTGAATGACAAACGTTGATTAGGTGACTTTGTTTGAAAAGACGAGCGTTTGAATGACAAACGTCGGTTTTGAGTTTGAAATGAGCGTTTGCGTGGCAAACTTCGATTTTGAGTTTGAAATGAGCGTTTGCGTGGCAAACGTCAATTTTGAGTTTGAAATGAGCGTTTGCATGGCAAACGTCGATTTTGAGTTGAAAAGGAGTTCGAAGGTCGAACTCCGGTTTTTTTTGAACCGGGCGTGTCATTGTTAACGATTTTTACGGGAAAAATGCGTTTTAAATGATTTTGAGTGTCAAATGGCGGTTTTAGTTTGAAGATGAGCATTCGAAGGCCGAACGTCATTTCGCGCGTTTTGAAAGAGAGTTCGACGGACGAACTCCGGTTTTGAACCGGGCATTACATTGTTAACGATTTTTACGGGAAAAATGCGTTTTAAATGATATGCGATCAACGAATCGGGTTGCGACTCGGACTTTGAAAAGTAAATACTATCACGATCCAAACGGGTCGGACTTTGTAAATGACAGTATTTAAAGTGCGGTATCAACGGAATCAAACGATCCGGATTCGTAAATGACGATCAACGAGGCCAAACGGCTCGGATTTGTAAATGACGATCAACGAGGCCAAACGGCTCGGATTTGTAAATGACAGAAATTAAAATGACGATCGACGGATCGATCGATCCGGAATTGGTAAATGACAATAAAAGTAAACAGAACGGGGTCGGAACGCCGTTTTAACCCGTGATTACTTCTCTTACGGAAAGAGAAGAGGATCGAGGGGCTAAAACGTATCGGACCCCGTTAGACGGAGGCGTCTACATTTCGATAACGACGTTCGAAACGGTTGTAGCGACTGGCGCGTAAACCGAGACGGAACGAGAGATTTAGAGAGAGGGAGTTATACCTATGGCTAGGGTTGACTCCTTTGGCTCGGGAGGTGTGTACGGGACACGGAAAGTGATTCGAAAGGTTGTTTCGAAGTAGTAAGGTGCGTATTTGATCGAAATACGAAGGTTTCACGCGAATCGAGACAGAACGGAGGCTCGGAAGGGGTGAAATCAGTTTGGGCCGAGGGGGTGGTGAATTTTTGGTGTTAAAAATTCCTCTTTCTTGCCTTTGACAGCAACTTCTATTTATAGGGTGAAAATTGCAGTAGGAGTCCGGACGGACTTGGACTGAATCCAGGGGGTTTTTGGGTATTTTGGAAATCTGGGGGACTTGCTGGCAATTTCAGGAAAAGTGCACAGGGAGTCCGACCGGACTTTGACTGTATACCAGGGGTATTTTAGTCTTTTCCATTTGAATTTGATTGAAGGGTGACTAGAGGGAGGTGGCATGCGTGCCAAGTGTCCCTCTGAGTCACCAGCCATGTGGGATTTTGTCCCCCGGTCCCGGTTTTGTCCGTTTTTAAAATAACGATCAGGAAAATGTCCTAAACGCCCTGAGAGTGCCGGAAAATGCGTTTTTCGGGAAAGCCATACTTTTACGTGAGATGACACATGTTAAGTACGGTTCGACGTCGGGATGCACGGGCGATCCGGGACGTCTCGTTAGCACAAAGAACGGGGAGTTTAACGAGTTCCGGTTAACCCGGAGCGGGCCGGTTAACGGATTTCGGTTAACTTTCGATGGATTCGGACGATCCGGATTTGGGTACTTACAGTTAGCCCTCGCCGACGTCACTTCCAAAGGAGGTGGGGTCGTTGAAAAAGATAAGGATCCAAATCGGGATGCCTTACTTTGAAAGAGACACAGGCGGTCGGTGGCCGGACCCTTAGCGAAAAGGATTCCTACGTATCCCGAGCGGGAATCAAGCCGATCGTAGTTCGAAAGGGGGCAAGGGCCGCGCATGGGGACCTTGACACGAGCGAGACTGTTAGGAGGCGTCTAAACCCGGATGAGACCATTCGCGAGGTACACAGTACCGAATGGAGACTGCTGGGAGGCATCTCGAACCCGGGACTTCAAACCTTCGAGGGCGTGTGGCGCCTCAAACCGGAGTTGCGATGCCGACGAGGGCGTTCGTGCCTTGGTGCCGGGCTTATTGCCGTTGCCAGGTTTATCCTGCTGGGATGAGCGTTCGGGCTTACTGGATGGCCGAAGAGGGATTTTGTGCGGAGCTTATTGCAGCTCGCCGCCGAGGTGGAACGATCGGGCTTACGGCGGCGGCGGGAGATGAATGTTCACTGCTGAAGTGAAAATGTGTTCGGGCTTACGAGGATGGCCGAAGAGGGATTGTTGTGCGGGCTTATTGCAGCTGCCGCTGAGGTGGAACGATCGGGCTTACGACTGGCGGCCGGGGAGATGAATGTTCACTTGCTGAAGTGAAAATGTGTTCGGGCTTACGAGGATGGCCGAAGAGGGATTGTTGCAAGGCGTTCGTGCCTTGGGGTTCGGGCTTATTGCTGTTGCCGGGAAGACGAACAGCGAAGGTCTCGATAGGAGAGTGGAGGTCGGACCGCGAAGGTCGGGATTGACTGTTTGAGATGGGACCGTGAAAGGTCGAGATGGGGGATTGAAATCGGACCGTGGAAGGTCGCGATTAAGACTTTGAAATCGGACCGTGAAAGGTCGCGATTGAGAATTGGAATCGGACCGTGAAAGGTCGCGATTGAGACTTGAAATCGGACCGTGAAAGGTCGCGATTGAGGATTTGAAATCGGACCGTGAAAGGTCGCGATTGAGGATTTGAAATCGGACCGTGAAAGGTCGCGATTGAGAGTTGGAATCGGACCGTGAAAGGTCGCGATTGAGAGTTGGAATCGGACCGTGAAAGGTCGCGGTTGAGAGTTGAAATCGGACCGTGAAAGGTCGCGATTGAGACTTGAAATCGGACCGTGAAAGGTCGCGATTTAGAATTGAAATCGGACCGTGAAAGGTCGCGATTGAGACTTGAAATCGGACCGTGAAAGGTCGCGGTTGAGAATTGAAATCGGACCGTGAAAGGTCGCGATTGAGGATTGAAATCGGACCGTGAAAGGTCGCGATTGAGAGTTGGAATCGGACCGTGAAAGATCGCGATTGAGGATTGAAATCGGACCGTGAAAGGTCGCGATTGAGAATTGGAATCGGACCGTGAAAGGTCGCGATTGAGAATTGAAATCGGACCGTGAAAGGTCGCAATTGAGAGTTGGAATCGGACCGTGAAAGGTCGCGATTGAGGATTGAAATCGGACCGTGAAAGGTCGCGGTTAAGGATTGAAATCGGACCGTGAAAGGTCGCGATTGAGAATTGGAATCGGACCGTGAAAGGTCGCGATTGAGAATTGAAATCGGACCGTGAAAGGTCGCGGTTAAGGATTGAGATCGGACCGTGAAAGGTCGCGATTGAGAATTGGAATCGGACCGTGAAAGGTCGCGATTGAGGATTGAAATCGGACCGTGAAAGGTCGCGATTGAGAATTGAAATCGGACCGTGAAAGGTCGCGATTGAGAATTGGAATTGGACCGTGAAAGGTCGCGGTTAAGGATTGAGATCGGACCGTGAAAGGTCGCGATTGAGGATTGAAATCGGACCGTGAAAGGTCGCGATTAAGACTTTGAAATCGGACCGTGAAAGGTCACGGTTGAGGATTGAGATCGGACCGTGAAAGGTCGCGGTTTAGAGTTGGAATCGGACCGTGAAAGGTCGCGATTGAGGATTGAAATCGGACCGTGAAAGGTCGCAGTTTAGAGTTGGAATCGGACCGTGAAAGGTCGCGATTGAGGATTGAAATCGGACCGTGAAAGGTCGCGATTTAGAGTTGAAATTGGACCGTGAAAGGTCGCGATTGAGAATTGGAATCGGACCGTGAAAGGTCGCGATTGAGAATTGGAATCGGACCGTGAAAGGTCGCGATTGAGAGTTGGAATCGGACCGTGAAAGGTCGCGATTGAGAATTGAAATCGGACCGTGAAAGGTCGCGATTGAGACTTTAATTGATGGTGAAAACCATTAGGAATTTTAACGTCTGGAGACGAGCGTTAGTGAAAACTAACTGAGAATTTATCCTCGGGGGATGGGGTGTTAGGAATGTCTAACTGGGGGAAATTTTACACTTTTGGGGGCCAAAAGTGGTAAAATTGAAACTGCGAAAAACTGAGGGGCCAAAGTGGCAAAATTTTTTTTTTTTCTGGTGCAGTAAGAGTCCGGCCGGACTTTTACTGAATTTGACAAAGCCCTATTCAGCGCCGAGGCCGAGGAAGAAGAAGTCATTTTCTTTCATTGTTGCCGGCGAGAGAGGAGAGAAAAGAGAGAAAAATTCCAACCCAAATTGCAAGGTTTGCTCGAATTTGTGAAGGAAATTTGCTATGGAAGGTGAAGGAGGACCAATGGCTCGCCACGGAAGGACCGATGACGAAAGAACTAGATTGGTTCGGACCATTCGAACCATTGCACATCCATTGAATCCGGCGGAGTTTTATCCGGCGAGGGATAGACACAACTCCAAGGATGGGATCGAGAGACAAGTAAGTTTCCTACAAATTCCATTAATTTTAAGAATGTGCATTCTTTAAATGTTAGAAATTTGCTAGGAATGAACTTAGGGATTTTGGTGCTTGAATTGGGGCTTTTGACTTTGCCATGAATTGTTGTCGAAATTGACTAGGATGTAGTTCAATTGACACTATGGGTGGATGACATAAAAATTTTGGTTGCAAAATTCCATGTCTAGATGCATTTTCCAAAATTAAAGTAGCTTTAATTCGGGACGGAGTAAATTTTCGAAAAATTCGAAAAAGATTTTGAAAGTTCCGGATTCGACGGAGTTTTCGAAAGATTTTGAAAGTTCCGGATTCGACGGAGTTTTCGAAAGATTTTGAAAGTTCCGGATTCGACGGAGTTTTCGAAATGTTTTGAAAGTTCCGGATTCGACGGAGTTTTCGAAAGATTTTGAAAGTTCCGGATTCGACGGAGTTTTCAAAATGATGGGAATATACGTAGGAAATGAATGAGAACCGTATCTGCATTGCATCCTTTTGACATGCGTTGGTGCATTTCTGTTGACGTTGCTTCTGTCTTGTTTGCCTGCAGGGGACAGGGGAGGTTGATACTCACAACCAGAAGAGTCGGGGTGCCTTTGAGGCGGTGCGAGCATTGTGGGATATTATCCCGGACGTGGCTCGAGAGGGAGAGAGGAGTCCGCGGCAGCTGGTGCTTGACTCCGGGTTGGCTGGGTTTATCAGTGCTGTGGCTGCGACAGCTGATACGCCGAGGGCCAGGTCTATGTATGTTGCTCTGAGTGAGTATTGGTGGGATACGACCCACACTTTCCATTTCAGATGGGGGAGGCGACGGTGACTCCCACGGATTTTGCCGCTATCACTGGGTTGCCGACTTATGGCAACACGCTGGTGTGGGTTGATGGTTACACCCCGGAGCAGTTGTCTGGGCTGCTGGGTTTTGATATTACCGATGCCAGGGGCTTAGGCATTCGGTACAGGCCGATGGAGAGGCATCTGGAGGCGGGTGTCGCCGCTTATCGGGCTGGGTCCTCGAGGATGACCGCGGAGCGCCCGGCTCGAGGGTTCCTTTGGTTTGCGCCTGTCGCCGACTTTATTCCCGACTTCGACACGTCTTGTCACTTCCCTTTGCTCGGGTCGCCGGTAGACTTGGATGCCGTGAGGGGGTTTGCGTGGGGGAGGCCGGATCGGCCGAGCTCTACCATTTCCCGGACAGTTCTCGCGGGGAGAGGAGCACTCCTTTAGCCGCTTCACGCCCGTATTGGATGTAAGTTTACGTACTTTTTTTCCTTGCCTCTTTTATGTACTCGTATGTATCCGCTTTGTAGCCGACATAACTTTCCATTCTCTCGCGGTGTCCGGGTGCTACGAGGTGTTCACATCCGTGTGCTTGGGACATCAAGGAGCCGTACCGACCCCCTCGTTCCCCGCCATGCCGATTTGGCGTAAGAAAGCGAAGAGGGCGGTCTCTTCGAGAGTTGGCACTCGAGTGTCGTACGAGGAGGTGTCTCGTGCACCGAACCGGAGTTCTCTCGAGAGGATCCAACCGACCCGGTGGAGTAGGTTCGATGCCGTCGCCGTTCGTATTGCCGCCGAGACTACACGGCGGCGGAAGCTCCCGGTGGGACTTCATCGCGACGCCATGTATCCTGGGAGAGGGTGACTCGTCAAAGCATAGGCCGGGTCCCTTCCTTTGGTGCCGGTGGATCCTCCTTTGTACATGCAGCATCCCCTGGAGATGCCGATGGATGAGCCGGAGGGGTACATACAGTGGCGTGTACTACACCGAGTACATCATAGCGGGGCCGCCTATGATGTTTTCGAGGATGAGGATGAGGCCGAGGAGCCCGCAGTGCAAAGATAGAGAGGGCGAGGTCCCCGGAGGTCCTCGAGATTTTCCGGTCCCGCGAGCTAGGCCGGCGTGACGAGGGCCGGACGGTTCGCGTAGGCGACTTGTGATCCCGCCTCCCGCCGAGCCGAGACCACGATACAGGCGGACCCCAATGCTTCGGTGAGCACCCTTTTGATTTTCTCGCATTTGATAGTAGCATTCCGCAAATGTTGCATCCGTACTTTCGCTTGCTTTCGATGACTTTCCCGGGTTCGCAGTATCCGGCCGCACGTACAATGACGCCATGAGGCCGGTGGACGGGTGGTCCGCCTATGCTAGGAGGCTCGTGGAGTTCATGCGGTGCGCTTCCTGAGGAGCGTGGACGTCCGTGATCTGGGGCCGTCTAGGCCGAGAGATTCGCCCGCTCCCACAAATGGCGGGGGAGGACTTTACACAGGGTTCGCGCCTCGCGGCGGAACGGCCGGATTTGGAGCTCCTTCTTCGCGCACTCGGGCGCGAGAGGGGGAGTCCTCGAGTTCGCGTACTCCGAGGAGGCCCTTCGCCTATTCCCTACCGGGAGGAGTTTGGCGAGTTCCTCGTTTGCGACGGATCCGGCAATGCGGCGGAGCAAGACGTCGAGTGTACGGATGACGAGCAGACTCGTAGTAGTCCTACTTTTACCGCTTTCTTTCTTTACCGCTTTGTTTAGACAAAATGCATGTATTTGTCAGAACAAATTTTGATTTGAACCGTATTTGCAAAAAGGCGCCCGTGGGGCGGAACTCGTACTTCGCATATTTATTCTGTGATCACCTTCGTTATTTTTGGCAAATAAGGAAGCAGTTAATCAAAAATAAATAAAATGAGAAATGCATTAAAATTGAACGGGTCAAAAATTAAGCATGTATGCACTAATTATTAATTATTTGCACCGTTGCACGAGCCCGGCGGAAGGGATACCGATATTTGTTGCATGAAACCATGGGCGCACGCAGATTTCTCAAAGGTGAACAGGAGTTGCTTGGAAATGTTTCCAATTTAGGGGCAATGGCCGCAGAGTTGACCAAGTCAACTGCAGAGGGAGTCCGGCCGGACTTGGAGTGAATTTCCAGATTCTTTAAATTGCAGTTTCAGCTTTGCAATTGTTTAAGAAACTGCGCATAGTTTTTTGTTCATCTGGCTGAATTCCTTTCCATTTCTTAAGGTTCCCTTCATTTTCTGACATGGCTCCCTTTCCCAAGTTATCGTCTCGAATGCAAGAGCGATATTTGGACAACTTTCAGTCATGGGTACGGAACCACACGAGGCAGAACAAAAGGTTTTTCGAAGGCTGTTACGGGATTAAATCTGTTTGGGCTTTGAAGGAGCTCATGCCAGATTGGGATCTTTTGAGAGTCACGGCTCGGTTCTGGGACGTACGAAGGAATGTGTACAGCTTTTCGTACAACGAAATTACTCCTACGTTTGAAGATTTCTGGGCCATTCTGGGAGGACCTGAGACGGAACAGCTAGTTCTTCCGTATGCTGGTGGCATGGCCACTGTTGAGAAGCTAGTGTCTTTGTTCGGTATCTCGGCTGGAGAAGCATACAGGATGCTGATACAGGATACCGATTATGTTGACATTTCGGGACCGCCCGAAAGATTTGCCTGAGCCGAGGGGAGCGTCTTTTCGTGGGACGTGTTTGCTCGTGCGCGATTGCTACTCGCTCACATTCACGTCTTCGGGTGTGTGCCATCACAAAGATCCGGACCTAGCGAGGCCGCCGGAGTGGGGAGACATCGTGCCGCCGGTCTTGGGCGAGACGTTCCCGGGCATAGGCCGAATGGCGACCGGTAGCCGATACATGTGGGGAGGAGTCCCGCTATGCCGACCATGTGGTTGAGGGAGAGGTTACGCAGATGATGCCCGAGGTGCCAATGTCCCGTGACGCTTGGGTCTTTCTCGCGACGTCCCTTCCGGTGATAGGGGCGATCAGCCGAGCCGGAGCTCGATGGCCGTACTTTGCACGCATCACTTGCGATGGTGGGTTCCCCATTGGAAGTTACAGACTTGCAGACCACTCAGAGGGTCTCGTTGATCGTCGAGTGCCTGGGCTGTCTCGAGACGTCTTTCTATATTCCATCATTGGTTCTCGCGACAAGACGGGCCGGAGCAAGATGCCACCGACCGATCCGAGTTATGTCGCTACCTTTGAGGTGGGATCTTTGCGAATGGAAGATCCTTCGACGCTATTGCCGCTCACCCGGTGGTGGCAATACGCGTCCTTTCCCGCAGGGTTCTCTTTCACCGGAGAGAAGGCACTCTTCCGTCGACGCAAAGATCCGAACCGGTACGAAGAGTGTATAGGGGAGACACAGATGGCTATCTTGTGGAGACGGAGCCGAGCCGCTGGGTGCCGATCACCCGGACAGCCTCGACCTTGAGGAGGACAAGCAAGGGCTAACCCCGGGAATCGTATCGGGCGATGCCATGGCCGATTATGAGGCAAGTGCCGATCGGGAGGCCAATCAAAGCACCGTGATGATGGCTCGAAGCGAGGCGGCTCGAGACAGAGCTAGAGAAAGGGTCGCGCGTTGTAGCCACAGCTTGACGGAGGCGTCGGGAAGAGTCCCCGAGCCGTAGAAGGCCTACCGGAATATTTCCCGCGAAGGTGAAGAACACTCGCCGTGGAAAAGGGAAGGGGAAGAAGGATGAAGGACCTAGTACGGAAACTAGGTTGACCTTGCCGTCCCGCAGTATCCACCCATTATCATTGCGTACACATTAATTGATTAATGTTTTATTGTAGTTTTGCTAGCGTGTAGCGAGTCAAGAGTTGACCGTGCTTGAACTCATCAAAGAATGTTTTAACCGTTATGACTTTGTAGGTTAAATGAAAAGAGTTTTTCGAAACACAAGCAATTGATGCTTATTGTATTTTTTTTTGTTTTTTAGACCGAACTAATGATGGCCGCCACGTTCCCCTTTTACAATTGGACTAAGGGGCTCAGTCACCGTAGTTCGACACTTTAGGTGAATTTGAGAAAAACAAAGACAAAAGAAGTGCGACTGTTTTTACCCGGATCATTAGCGGGAATGTATCCAAATGGGTATTACTCTTTAGCACTTTAATTTACCGAGGGGGACGGTGTATGGGGAAGGAGAGTTGACTCGTGTTCTTCCTCAAACGAAGTATTCATGAACTTGCTTCCGTTCACGGGGTTAACGAAAGGGTTTCCGTCCAAGTCTCGCTAGCTTCATGGCTCCTCCTGAGAAGATTCTTTGTACCACGAACGGTCCTATCCAGGTAGGCTCCCACTTTCCGAGGGGATTGGTCCGCGTAGGAGGCTTTTCCTTTAGCACCAAGTTGCCTCTCTCGATGTCTCGGATCTTGACTTTCTTGTCGAATGCCTCGGGCCATTCTCCCGCTCCGGTAGGCTCGAGTATGTTCCATGGCTTTCAATCTCGCGCTCGTCGAGTAGAGCAAGTCTCGTCGTGACGGCTCGTAGCCATCTCCGACTTCACTGATCCCGTTTTCCAAGAGGACTCGGAGGGATGGAATTTCCAATTCCACGGGCAACATCGCTTCCATTCCGTAGGTAAGCGCGAACGGAGTCTCCCCGTGGCGGCCTCGACCGACGTTCGTATCCCCGCAGGGCTAGATGTAGCTTTTCGGGCCGCCTCCCGACCTCCGGTGGTCATCTTTCCGATTATCATGGCGAGAGTTTTGTTGGCCGCCTACTACTACACCATTGGTTTGTGGTCCGTAAGGAGAAGACTTGTGACGTGTGACTCGAATTCGGTCCGTAGCTGGTCACAATCTCCTTCGAAGTGAGTCCCATTGTCGGAGATGATCTCGCTTGGCACCCCGTATCGGCACATGATGTTCTCTCGATGAACTCACCACCTTCTTAGAATTCAAGACCTTGTACGAACCGGCTTCTACCCATTTGGTGAAGTAGTCGATCACGACTAAAATGAACTCGTGACCATTGCTCCTGGAGGAGTGATCTTGCCGATGACGTCGATTCCCCATGTGGCGAAAGGCCATGGCGTAGTCATGCAATAGAGTTCATGAGGTGGGATGTGATTGAGGTTGGAGAACCGTTGACATTTGTCCCAGCCTTCTGACGAACCGGGATGCACTGTTTCCATTGATATCCAATAGTATCCCATACGGGAGAATGATCTCGTGTCAATGCTCGGGCGTTCATGTGCGGACCGCAGTTCCGTTGTGAACTTTGCTCATTAGCTTCGCTGGCTTTTTCTTTGTTTACACACCGAAGGAGTGGCCCTTGGTGGCGCTTCTTGTACAACATACCCCAGAATGACGAAAATGGGATGCCGTGCGTTTTAATGCCATCATGTTTTTGGCTTTCATCCCTTCTTTGTATTTTCCATCTTCATTTGTGAAGGAAGCCCGCTT